>BPLQ01011172.1:0-209780 GCA_021605075.1 Caerostris darwini | reverse complement strand
ATAAAGAATATTAACTACACCGAACAATGATGAATCTTCTTTGTTTGTGACATAATAAGAAATATTACAAAAAAGTCTTCTAAAACAACAGTGTTAATTTTATTTTAAATAAATATTTTATTTATTTAATTAATCAATATATTCATCGTTATTAACAGTTTCGAACAGAAAATCTTTTCTAAAAAAAAAAAAAAAAAAAATTCATCACAATTCACTTTTGAATTATTTTTCTCCAGTCTATTGGATTGGAAAATTTAATTTTCTTCAGATTAAAAACATTTAGTGCAATCGTTGGATACAAACTATTTAATACAAAAATGTAACATTCTGTTGGTAGGTCTCTCGATAAATATATTCTATGTTGCAATTTAAATTGATGCTTTTGGATGTATAATATTGACGTACCAGCATTAATTAAAGAGTGTTGAATTTAGGGTTAAAATCAAATATTAATTTATATTATATTTTATGATTAACACCGCTCAGAAAATGAATTGTTTTTCCCATCTCTGTAGGATTGTTGAAGAGATGCAAAATATGTGCTTTGACAAAACCATTTTGAATCATCTGTAAGGGAAATATTAATGTTTTATTGGGCGTCTGCTGAACTTAAAAGTTGAAATTATTATCTTTGAAAACTTTTCTCACCTAAAACTGCCTTTAATTTCCATGATCTGTCTGATTTCTTTTTTCGCTCTACGGTAATTTTGCGCATACTTAAGGCTAATTAGACCTTCACTACAGTTTGACGTGCATCCTAACCACTTACAAACATCCCTGCCACCGTCGGAATTCGAACCCGAATTCTGTGGTACCAAAGTCCAGACCACTAACCAATCAGCCATCTGGCCGCTATATCTTCCTGAATATACAAAATGAAGGATAATAAGTAAATCAGCCAACTTTTAGGGCCCTACTTTCAGCTCATATAATGGGCTAACTCCACTGATGATGTCCAATTGTTTTTCAGAAAAAATCAGACTCTATGGACATATATTGTTATTCAGTGGCTGCCTGGTGGGTATAATCTGATTTTCTCTCATACAGCACACAAATTTAGGGCAGTTACCAGTAAAGGTTTTCCTCTAAGGTGATTTTTCTGCTTTCAATGCTTGTCGTTGGGTAGTTTGTGGCATGGCAAGTATAAATAAAACACAAGTCCCCTCAAAGTTCCATAATGTATATATATATACACAGTCCAGTCACATTAATGTGACCACCTGTCAAAAGCCAGAATATACACTCTTGTATATTCTGGCTTTAAGTGGAGCGTGGAATGTGATATTAAGTGGAATTCTTTAGATACACTCCACTGCAGTGTACTGCCATCTGCCTTTTGTGTTAATTTATTTCACGTTGACGTCGAACGTTTCACGACGTGGTGGTCACATTAATGTGACTGGACTGTGTATATATGAAAGAACTGACAAGGAATGAATTAGGATATATATATATATGTATATATATATATATATATCTATATATTATATATATATATATATATATATATATGAGAATGTATGTACAGATATATATATATATATATATATATATATATATATATATATATATATATATATATAAATATATATATATATAAATTGATAATAAATTGATGGTTGATAATTAATTGTAAGACTGATAAGTTGATTAATATAAGAGATTGATAAGCTGATTGATATAACAGATTGATAAGTAATCTCTGCTTAATATATTTTCCTAAATTATTTAAAATTATACGAAGCAAATTATGTGTGTGTGTATGTACAATATATTTATATACATATAGATGTATGTATATATATATATATATATACATACATACAATATGTATAATAAAAAATACAAAAAATATAAATTAAATTGATAATAAATTGATGGTGGATAATTACATGTAAGATTGATAAGTTAATTGGTATAACACATTGATAAGTTGATTGATATAATAGAGTGATAACTAATCTCTGCTTAATATTAAATTATTAAAAAAGTATTAAAAATAAATTATTAAATTAAAATATTAAAAATTAAAAAAAAAATTTAAAAATTATCCGAAACAATTTATAAGATATAATTAGTAAACAATTGATTAAGTTAGCCAACAACAAGGCAATACCTTCCAAATAATCCTATCAATCGACACATATCCCAAACACCCCCGTATTAAAGTTTCGTGAACGGGAAACAGCTAATTTAAACAGTTTTATCTCTAAAACCTTTTTAGAAGTTCCACTATAGACTTCTTTATCTCGGAGCGTGTAATAGAAATTTTAAACCACTTTGTTAGATAACTACCGTAACACAGAACTGTCAACAACGCAGCAGACAACATAATTGTCTTCAGTGCAATGCGGATTACATGTGTCTGCCACGATAAACCTATGTGTCACTACATATAATCGTGTTGTGACAATATAATACTGTCTTGAGTATTTTAAGGTGAATTAGAGATCTAGCTAACTACTCGTGTAGGTATAGAAAACCATTAGAAAATGTTTTGCGTGTGTCGGTGTTAAAAAATAAGCAGTGTAATATACAAAATATTGTCATAAAATTATGACAGATTTTTATTATAATCCAAATAATATAAATATAACTTTATAAAAATATTTAAAAAAATTATTTTTTTAGATTAGCTTTAATATTTTATCACAATAAAATTATATTATTTGATTGTATCTAGATTTTGATTGTTTGAAATTAATTTAGGGTTAATACTAGCCTTAACTCGCAGTTCAGTGGTAATAGACGAAACAATCTCGAACGAAACAATTCAAATCATTTACCCACATTTTTTATTTAGTTAAGATTTTAGAAACAATAAATTTATATTGGTAATTATTGTGATTGTGTATGTAAAATTTCGCTATTAAAGAAGAGCAGTTGATGTTATTTCCTTTATAGTTTTCCTTTTTCTATATGACACGAAAATACGAAGTGGTTACTCCTAAAAGATTTGTAGGTATGCAAAACCAAACTAACATCTACAATTGATAGATTATTATAAGGAATACATTAGTAAAACATGAGGGCTTTAAAAAAACAGTGAACGATGTACAACAAAAAAACAGACAACGATGCACAGCAAAAAAATAGCCAACGATATATTTAAAAAAGAAATATCACTTTCAATTATAATCCTCTCGAACAAATGGATAAATATTAAGAAAATCAATTTATGAACAATTATGAATGTTTGATAAAATATTTACATACTAAAATAAAAATAGTTTTTCTTTATTGAATAAATATTACCCAAATTGATATATTATTAAAGAAATTATTTCTTCTTATTTAAATATTTGAATAAAAATTTATTATTAAGGATAATGGATTTATAAGTTAAGTGCAAGTCCCATTTGTATTATTAAAATTGATATTATTTATATGAATGATGAAAGATTATGATGACTTGAATGAATGATGAATGATTAGTGATGGTGATGAATAATGGATGAATGATGAATGATTAATGATGATTATGAATAATGAATGAATGAAGAATGATTATGATTAATTCTGAATAAAAATATGTGAATCCATTTTTTGTAAATCAGCATTAATAGTTTTGTGTGTTAAAATGTTTATTTAAATATTCAAGAATTGTGTGAGATAGATAACTGTTTTTATTTGAAGCCATTGGCAGCTTAAGTTTCAGTCACAGCAGTGGGTTAAAATTTTATTTAAATGATGGCCAAAAGGCTAGCTTTTGTGAGATAACTATTTTTCCTGACGGTGTCATGGATGTGTATTATTGATTCGGAATCCATGTTAAATAGTAGGTCCAGATTCAATTAGCCTGGAGTACGCCAAAAATTAATCGTAGAGCGGTAAAAAAAATCAGCATCTTATGTCGATAGTCAAGTTGCCTAATGAGAATTTACTGGGCTTTTTACCACACAACACTGAAAACAAAAGGAACAGTGCCCCTAATGTCTCTCTCTTCATCCTAATTTGGTTTTCTCACTTATATATATAGGCGGTGGCATGGATGTTTGTGAGTGGTTCGGAATCCACTTTAAACTGTAGGTCCCGGTCTGTTTTGCCGAAAATGAAATGTGCACAAGATGACCGTAGAGCGACAATCCAAACCAAACCATAGCATATATAAGCAGATCTCGGCACCCAATGATTTACATGAAAAAAAAAATAAATAAATAAAATAAACTGTTATTCGTAAAGAGTTTTAAATAATCCATTTTGTAATTGAATATAAAATATAACACTTAATAAAAGTCATTGGTAATTATTATGTCTTAATAACACTACTTAAAACATTTGTTAGAAGTAAAGTAATTTTTCTATATGTTCCTTGTTTCATCTCAAGGAGTATGCTTTTGTTATCTAAATATCAGCCTCACATGATTCAGGTCACGTCTTTTGTTAAAAATGTCAATTTACTTGATCCCAGTTTTGGACATTTTATTGACAGAATGTCATTTTGTACTTTAACAAATTATGTTTTCTAAAAAATAACGAAGGTCGTCAGTATATCGGCACACATTAAAGTGAAACTCCATCAGATAAACGAATAACGCGTAATTGGATATCTTCATTATTTTCCAGCCCACGCGACAGAATTCTTTCTATGTGATGACAAAGGTGAAGAAGTCTATTAAGATAAAACATCATGATTGATGTCCGAAATAAGATCAGCCCGCAAAATCAGATTTGCTGAAAATGACACTGAGTGTTCTTGATCGTATCTAATAGCAACCGTAACTTTTGCTTCAACTTATATTCGGAGGAATATTTTGATTTAGTTTTTCAATTAGCTTCGGTTCAGTTTTTGCAATTCCTTCTATTAGTTCACACTATCCCTATATATATCTTGTTCAAATTTTCAATCGTTAGTAAAATACTTTTTATTCATCCACTCAAGTTCAAATACATTTTTTTGAACTTGTAGTGGATGACACTTGATGTTAATACAGTTTTTTCAAATATTAATTCATTAATTAAATATAATTAATTAATTTTACTTTATTTCAGATTTAAGTTGCATATATCTACCAATAGATGACGCTAGATAAACTTTAAAAAATGAATGAGAATTATTTATAAAGGACTTTCTGCAATATAGTGAAAAAAAGTAGGAATTGACTTAAATTTTTTTTTTTTATATTACTTGTTTATAAATTCAGAGTATTAATTGGATTTTTTTTTTGTTAAAAAATTTTTTAGCTGTCGCTGACAAATATCTCATTACAAAAATTTTAAATTTTCCAATTTAGCATGAATCCTTTCCTTTTTAAACACTAATATACAGCATTCTAATTTGGTGGACTCATTTTCAACTAATATATGATATGGCTGGTTTATTGGGAGGTACATCATCAGTGCTATAACTAAACTAATGACAGGTATAGGGAAATGAATCCTTTCATATGAACGTGTAAAAGCAACCATCCCAGATTGTGTATTATGTAGGAAAAAACACACAAAACTCCCACGAAGAACTTTATTGTCAATATGAAACCTATACACAGCTATTAATGACGGTTATCAAATCTTCAATTAGTGAATACAGTTACAGCAACTGAAATTAACAGCGGCTTCAAACCTCCAATTTTTTCGTACTTGCTGCCCGCGTTACCATTAATCTATGAATGGAAAAGCATATATAATGACATAATCGGAAGGGAAATACAACAAAATAAAATAAAATATATTAAATGAAAGTGTATGCTTCGACTAATCTTTTGACAGATATAGGAAAAGAAAGTCTTTAATAAGAACGTTTAGGAGCAACCACCCATATTATGTATTATGTAGGAAAAAGACATACAAAACTTCCACCAAGAATATCATTGTCAATTAGAAATCTATATATAGCTGTTGAAATTGCCCCAACGGTTTCCTAACACCTAAGTACATTCTAGAGTGCCCAGCTCTCATTCCCCTTGATTTGCAATTGGGTATGGTGGCAATCGAGGCCAATTTAAGAGAAGTCCTGTATAGTGAAGCGGCACCATTGTTAGCGGCCGCTATCGTGAGGATTTTTGACTTGATCTAACTTTGATAATTATATTTTAAATCCGTGGACACGATAACAACAACATATAGCTGTTAAGGAATATTATCAAATCTGCTGTTACTGAATACAACCAGCGCAATACAAGCCAGCGGATTCAAAACCTGCTAATTTCTTCGAACTTGCTGCACACTTTACTATTAATATTAGCAAAAAAGCTTAAAATGACATAATCGGCTAAGGAAAATATTACAAAATAAAATCAAATATCTGAAATGAAAGAACTCAGAGAACTAAAGTATGCTTCGACTAGTCTTTTGAAAGATATAGGAAAATTAAGCCTTTCATAAGAGCGTTTAAAAGCAGCCCCCCTTCAGAATGTGTATTATGTAGGAAAACACAAGCAAAACATCCACCAAGAATATCATTGTCAATAAGAAATCTATATATTACTGTTAATGAAGGTTATCAATTCTGCTATTACTAAATACAGCGATTGCAACACAAGTTACCAGCGGATTCAAATCTGCTATTTTATTCTTACTTGCTGCCAAATTACCATTAGTCTATGAATGGAAAATCATAAAATGACGTAGTATTCTAAATAAAATACTACAAAATGAAATCAAATATCTTAAATGAAAGTAACTCATCGATGTATTTTTCCTTAATATTTCGTTAAGAAGCACATAATTATAAACAGAATTTAGTTCTTGATAATGTATATAATTTTAACAGTTTTGTAGATTCACAATGAGGCGGTTATACGTATTAAATTTTTGGTTTTCAGCATTTCCTTCGGAAATGTTATTTACCCAGTAAATATTTAAACTCAGGAGTTTAAATTCAAAAATAAAATTCTCAAATTTAATATTTAAATTTAAATTAAATGACTCCATGCTTTTCAAAATGAAATTATTTCATCTGGAAATCAATTCAAAAACGTGCAGGAGGAATTACAAATGTAAAGAATTTTCATTTGGTATTTATAAAAGATGCCGAAATTTAATAAGAACTATTCATGAAAATTCCTTTAGTTTTCATTCCTTTGAGTTTTCCTATTCATTCCTTAAATTTTCAAAAAATATAAATTAAAAAAGTCACGATTTAGGAATATTTTACAAATAATTGGCAAAGTATTAAAATTTACTTTGAAGTAAAATTAAGATAGAAGATATATTATAAAATAATATGAAAGATTGAAAGCTGAATAATATAAAATTAAAATTAAAAATAATGTAAGTATTGTAAGTAATAATGTAAACATTATACTTTACATAATGTATAATATACATTACATAATGCATAATATACATTACATAATGTATAATATACATTACATAATGTATAATACATTCATTGCATTCATTGGGCGCGGTCAGTACTACCACCTTATAAAAATAATATTTGGGACCTGAATGGCCGAGTGTCTAGTGCTCTGGCGCTCGGTGCCACAGGTTTCGGGTTCGAATATGGATGTTTGTAGTGGTTCGGAATCCACTTTAAGTCTCCTATGACTGTAAGAGCGTCACGGAGCAAAAGTCAACCTACGGGTGCTCCATCACAACAGAAGCTGCTTCCTTCCCCTTCAATCATGAGCACGTATGGGCTCGTGGGCTTGGCCAGCCAAGTGTATAAGAAACAACAAACAACAACAACATAATACATTCATTGCAATGCATTATGTACATTAGTATAATTATGTACATTGGCATGAAAATACATCTGCTTAATGGTATGAATTTAATTTATACAGAGTATCTGATAAATTTATTATAACATCATTTCATATAAATCAATAAGAGTACTCACATTAACAGCATTATATCCTTTTTAGTAATAAAAACTATGCAATTGCATTAAATAGCTATACACTTTATTATATGCACGCGAATATATCCAATACTCAATGAAGAAAATGAAACAAATCAGTTTTAAGTTATAATTATCATTAAAGCTCTAGTTTAGAGTAATTTCATAAATAAATATCTTCTATAGCAACATAAATTTCAGTAGTTGAACACTACTATTTTCTAATCTCTTTAATATGATAAAACCCATAAAAGTATTATCCAAAACTGTATTAGAGGGATTTATTTAAATCCTTAAAATCAAAGCTTTGATGTTTTTATGGCTTCTCCTCTGATAAGATCTGTGATTTTATCATTAACTAAAAATGTTGCATCGTGCTCATTCTTATCAAAGGTAGTAAGTACATTAGTACAGGATTATCAATAAAAAGTTTAAATATTAGTGGAAAATATTGTGAAAAATTATGTCACTTGAAATATAGGAACTGAAAGCAAACAATTTTTTTTTCTTTTCTAAATAAGGTTTTTTTTATTACATTGCTACCCCACGTGTTGTAAAAATTTATGACAGCCTGCCAAAGGGTGATGAAGAAAAAGACATTGCCTTCTGGGAGTACTTCAAGAATAACTGACACCATCTGTATGTCGTATGGGAGAAAACCCAAGAAACTCCAATCAAACAGCCTAACTTTTGAATACGAAGTCAATCGTCATCTAGTATACTTATTCCTGCAATGCGCGATGCTAGAGGACTTGAATCTGATGATTTTTGCACAAAAGCTGTGTAAGTAACCACTGGACAGACAAGTAGCTCTAAATAATGTTTGGAGCGACGGGACATAGCTTCGAATTCTCCCAGCGACGTGTGTTGTAATCACTGCTCTCAGAAATATGGAAACTAAGTGGAAAATATGTCCCAGAAAGCTAACTTACATATGTAGTATAATTATACAATTCTGGATATATCATACAAGGTAGATGCAAGATTTAAAGAAAATGGCGTGGGAAAAAAATGTCATTTTCTTTTTAACAATATTCACATTACATTGGAAATAAAATTATTGTATTACTTCAGGATTTGAAATATTTATTACAGAAAGGTTTAATAATAATTAAATAAAATTATTCATTAATGTTTTTTAATGAAAAAAAAAACGACTAAGATGTTTATAAGCGCAGCTCGTGTAGTCATTGTTTTCAGAAAAGTGCAGATTTAGCTGTATTTGTGCCAGCCGATACATAAACGCATTACCAAACGAGCTTGTTTCGTTAGCTTCAAAATGAAATTATCCATTTCAGCACAAATAAAGAGTTCACCACTGCGCGCGCTTCCCACATTATCCCCCTCATTTGCATGAAATATAGTTTATTTTGCTGGAAGCAATGAAGACAGCGTAGTGTTTGATTAAATCATTTTATCTCCCACTCAAACAAGTGTGTCGAAGGCTGTGCATATCGTAAAGTTATTGGAGAAAATTGCAAGTCCAGTTTGCTTTCCAAACGGAACAAACTCGAGTGTTGTGCATTTAAAACTGACTGGGGGTGGGAGACAGAGTTTTCTCAGTTTTCTCTCATACAATACTTAAGTGCTGGGAGCTAATTTAACAGTTCTCTTGGAAGGTGATGTTTCTCCTTATAGCACATCGATGGTCTGTACTTAGTATTAAGGGAAACGCAATGCTCATCAGTGTACAAAGAAAATGCGATGTAAATGAATTCTGAAATCAATACATAATTTAAGATTCATTATTATTATTTTATTTTTAAAATAATTGAATATTTTATCACTTAAATGCTAATTATTTGCGACAAATTATATTGCTCAAATATTAATTATATTTTTGAGCGCTTTACAATTTCATTACTTTTCATTTATAAGAATATTAAACCATTTTTTTTATTTGCTTCATAAGAATTTTGATGTCAAATGAAATGAAGAAAATGCATTTTTATGCTCGATATGTATTAGATTTAGGCTATTCAAAATGTATTCATAAAGTATCCACTTTATATGGTTTATTGATATTGTAGCTATTTTTCATAAAATGTTTTTCTGTAAAATATTTTTTACAAAAAAGTGATTTAATAATAATAATGTGGAATTTCGTTAATAATTCCTAACATAAAATTTTTATACATACAAGTTTGATTTTGAAAAGTCTGTAAAAGTACACCATTTGAATTAATGGACATTTGAATTGATTTTTCAGTCAATGGACTTGAATATTTGTCTCAATAGTACATTCATATTCATAATCATAATGGAAAATATTTATGCTATAAGCATTATCATCACAATGACTAGGATAGCTACTTAGGCATCGGTCATCTCATGTTCCAATTGTGTATGTAAGAGAATGTGAAGACCTATGGAGGAAATATGAGATATGAGTCTTTCTATTTTTAGAAGTTAGTCTCTCCCATAAGTTAGTTTTAATATATATACGAAGCGTTTACTCATACGTTACAATTGTCATCTTGTGAAAGCAGTGGCACCACTAATAGAATAAAATTTGGGCTCTCCTCCAGACGAGGTGAGCAACTTACATCTGTACACAAGCCAAGCCAGTACACTGATCAGCAATAGTTAGGAACATTTACAGTACATTTTACAGTAATTAGTGATTTCTTGAGGAGACAAGGAATCACTTGGGAGATACGAAATGTATTAAAAATATTGAAACAGGGACAGAATTATATTTTTAAAGGAATAACAAAGCAAACTGATACAAAAAAGTAATATAAAAAAAAAAAAAAAAAACTTAAAGTCAATTCCTACTTTTTTTTCACTCTATTGCAAAAAGTCTTTTTTTCTAATGCAGATGGTAAACACTTAGACAGCTGTCTTGGATGCCTTAAGGCAAGTGCTGCACAGATGTTACTCACTTTGCACTACCCAGGGGCGCGTGTACCTGTGAAGATAAGTCACGGACGCTGAGTAACTATGCCCCCACAACACTTCACGATCCTGTTAGACCGGGACCTACGATTAAAAGCGGATTTCGATCCACTACAAACATACATGGCACCGTCGGGACTCGACCCCGAAACCTGTAGAACCGAGAGCAAGAGAGCTAGCCACTCGGCCATTCAGTCCCTATACTGCAGAAAATTCTTAATAAATAATTTTCATTCATTTTTTTTTTAAGTTTATCTGGCACCATCTATTGGTAGATACATGCCACTTAAATCTAAAAAAACTAAAATTAATGAATTAAATTTAATGAATGAATTAATATTTGAAAAAACTCTATTATCATCAAGTGTCATCCCCTACAAGTACAAAAAATGTGTATTTGAACTTGAGTGGATGAATAAAAAGCATTTTATGAACGATTGAAAATTTGAACAAGATATATATAAAGAGAGTGTGAGCTAATAGACAGAATTGAAAAAACAGAATGCATACCGTGTAAATTCAGATAAAGTAAGTCTTTAGCGAAACATTGCTACAAAAGCTCGTCTCCCCTTGAAGGAAAATAACAATAGGTCTCTGTTAAGAGGGGATATTACCTCCTTAATTGCAATAGTTGCTTGACATTGTTTCTACATGCTCAACATCAAATTATGGAGAACTAATGTGATTATCCAACAGTTGCCTAAGAGTATCCATTCCTCAATAAACAACTGTTTAAGCTGTAGAGTGTACTCAGGTTGATATAATCGTGCCGAAAGGCTTATCCCCAAAGTATCCCACACATGTTAAATAGAATTTAAATCATGCGACTACGCTAGTCCAGTCTACTGATATCTTCATTTTCTAAGATAATAGCGCCTGGTCACATCTAACTCCAAGATTGGATGGCCAGGTCACATTACACAAGCGAAAAAACTGATGTCCACAAAAGAAATATTGTCACTTCTAACAATATTTAATATAGTCCAGATGGCTATTTTAGCCTGGTAGTATTTTAGTATTTATTATGGTATTTTAGCGTCCTGATATATGGTATTCCTCATGGGAATTCTATCCAGATGGGTATTACAGCATTATGCGTGTCCTCAAGTCCTCTGTTACATATTGTTTCCTGAAAATTGCAAGCGAATTACTTTTCTACTGAATTTGGTGTTCATTGTACTGATCGCAACAAAACATTTCCTTTTAATTCATGGATGTTCGCTTAAAACTTAAATAGCTTGTAAGCCAATGTATAGTTAATCAAAAATTTTATCATCGCTTTGATTTTATTTATACGATCATTTTTTTTGTAAAATATTTTTTTTTGAGGAGATAGTGTATTATTTTGTATTGTAGCGATTTTTTTTTTCTCAAGGGAAGAGTTTTGGCATTTCATTCGCAGAAGAGATGAATGCATGTGATTTGAAAAATATGTAATAAAACCATAACTTAAATTTAACAGCAGACGAAATGTATTATGGGTACTTATATTGCATGCGATTAGTGTTTTGTACTAATCAGAACAACCTGTCACTCAAATCTGATAGCAGATATTCGGTATCATGTATAATGAGACTCAGGAAGTTAACAATTGTCTGTGCGACCTTCATAGATGGAAACAATTACAAACTGAATATCAATCAATTGATATACCATGATAGATAGCATGATTGGTGATAGAACGCGAGCTGAAATGTCTACTCAATGAGATGTGATGGAAGCTGACCTGCCTTCTCTTGACGGATTGTCTTAAAAGGAATTTTTTGTGAAGAAAAGAGTTCAGCGACCAGTCGACCAGCAATGAGTTTTCTGAAGTGACTGAATAGGTCAGAATTTCCGCCTGTTGACAAAGTGAGTATCATTTTATTTTATGTATCATGCCATGTGATGATTAAGGTCTGCCGCAGACCAACGCATTAGAATCGTCGTAGATTCGATAACTCTGAACTTCAATATAAAATGAAATTATCTTTAATTTTCTTTTTATGAATAGAGTTCTGTATATATGTATATAATGCTTGTAAATAAAAATTAAAAGTATTCCCATGATCCTGAAAGTGGACCTCATTTTGAAGCCGTTTTAAGTCTAGTATAGGCCGAGACGTTACAGTATAAATAACGTAAATATGAAACTTTTATACTTGCCTGAATTCTCTGGTTTGGAATATTTTTTAGACTTTTATTTACAAACAAACGTTGTCGAATGATATTCAACAATATTTGATGGCTCCATACTGGATTTCAATGGCATCTTCTTACATTATTTATGTTGATGTGTTTTAAAATTATAAGGTATTCATATTATATGTGACGTTAGAGACAGCCTGTGTGGAAGATTTATTCAAATGACTCTAATTCATTTCTCAAATAAGGGGCTTACGTTCCAAATAAAATGATAAGGTTGCAGGAATGACTATCATAATTTATTGTGGTCACAAAAATATAAGGCTACCAGACGGAATTTTTCATTTTGGATTGCATCGTTACTGCGATATCTTCCTCTCTTTATACCTTCCGAAAAAGAATACTTTTTTCAAATATCCACATATTCAAAAGATATTTCTAATTCCTTTGTCGCATTGGAAAAAAAAAGTTGAATTACCATTGGCATAAAATTAGCATAAGTCATAACTTAGCATTGGTTATCGATCAAGATTCAGAATACTTTTTTTTTTTTTTTTTGCATTAACTTTTGTGCTTTTTAAAATTTATACATTCTCATTTTATTTATTTAAAATGTTTGGTATTTTTATTTGAAGAAATTTGTGAGAATAATTTTGTGCATAATTTTTTAAAACATTTTGGTTTTTACAATTTAAATATTAAATAATAATGTTATTTATTTTTCGATAAATGTAAAAATTTTTTACACTGATTAAAAGTATATTATTCCATCTATTTCTCAAAATCTATCTGACTAAAAAATTATCGTATGGGAGAAAATCCGGAGAATTCCCCTCCGGCAGCCTGACTGTCACTTGCAACTTTATACCAACATAGGCACAATCGCTATCATGTATCCCCGTTTCTGAAATATTTGATATTGTAGTTGTTTGTAGTGTTGCCAGTTTGTTTGTGAAGCTGGATCTTTGTGTAGTTGGGTTGAGGCACAGGTTTGAGAACACACGGCTTTATTTACACGCGCACAAATATCACATAAACATCACAATTAACTATAAACAATATTTAGCACACAACATGTAACACAAAGACATATACTTATACATTAGTGAAAGGATTCCATTTCTAAGCTAAAAATGAAGTTATTTTCTCTCTGGAAGAGATATTGTAACTAATGGCAGCACCGTACTTCCTCTCAGGTGAGAGTCTTGATGCCTACTGATGATTTCTTCTGAACGCCGCAAAGGCGCTCTTGCAGTGTGTAGGAGGAAACATGGTTGAGTACGGGGAATCACAGTTTACTTGTTATAATTTATGTAGAATTTTAATGTTAAAATAAATATATATATATATTTATATATATGTTCAGTTTCTTATATTTATGTTTTATATTATTACTTATTAGGAGACGAATTTTAAAATGTTTCATAAAATAAATAATTACCATTGAACATAATATGTGACTACACTTTTGAAATTTTTTCAAACCTTTTTTTTATGTATTTAGTATTTAACTTTCTGTAAAAATATTTTTTTAAGAGGTATTCAAAAATTAGCTCTAAATTTAGATGATATAGTTAGCAGTAAAAGAATCATCTATCCCTAAAGTAATGAATCCATTAGCACAGAAATAAAAGAAAATAGGATTGATTTCTACTAATAGCTCATGGGTAAAGATCTGTTAGTCCCAATAACATCCGCTGATATAGTACGATATCAATTACAAGTAAGAAAATGACAGTGCTAAAATGTTGTATTATTTATCGCCGTTCTTGGGAAATATATTGGTCACTTTGTAAAATAGTGGTAGATTCAACTGTTGTATTTCTAATCTCATGTTTTTATTTCGTTTAAAGTTGTGTTTAAAATCAATGAGTTAGTAAAAAATACAAATTAATTAATGTTATCAAGATAATCAATGAAAAAAAAAAGTTTTTAAATTTTACTTGGTGCATTTTAACGTATTATATGTAATTAATTAATGCAAATAACATCAAACCATTCAATTCACAGTAAAAGGTCTTAAAAGTTTAAATTATATTAATTAATTGTATAATTAATTTTATTCTAATAGTCCTATTTAATTATATTAATTATGTTAATTATTTATATTCTGATAGTTCTGATAGTGATTTTTACATACTTATATTTATTACTGTTCAAAAGTAAGACTGAATGAAAGGCAAACGAATGAATTTTTACTGTTTCAAATAAATATACAAATATCTAGGGTCCTATACGTAATCGTATATGAGCGTGTTGAATAATAGGCTTTATATGCATGCCTGGTAAGTAACGAGTTTGTTCGCTCATACACTTCAACACAATTTGTGACGTTTTTTTCCAACATTTATAGAACTGTAAAATATTAAGTTAAAATGAATCGCAGAGAAAATGAAAGCATCTTGTTCTCAAGCGGAGTTGCTTGACGATTTAATGTTAGGCCCAACATCAGCATAGGTCCTTTACATACCACCTTACCAATCAAGGATATTGGATCCACTGATAGAAAGTCTGGTCAAGTTCATATAAGAATCACAACAACCAATGAAGATCGATATTTGTCCATTACAGTCAGATATACCAAGAGCTTCAACTACAGGAACCCAAACTTCCAGGAGGCTGTATGAGGATTGTTTGCAAGTAGAACCAGCGGTTTCTGTTCAGTTCTTTCTTACCCCATAACAGTGATCTTTTACACATGAATTTTGGACCAGAGATCACTGAACCAATGTTTTAATTACTGATTTATCCCACCCAAACCCTTTATTCTCGACATACGTTCACCTGCAGAAAGCCACAGACCAGTTTTCCAAGAATTAAGAAAGAAGCCAACATTTCAGTGGAGGTTTGATGGTCTGAAAGCATTACGTTAAACGGAAACACAGTATTCCTTGCCTTTATCAGAAGCTCTGTGAAATATAGGGATGATGCTATATTAATCGTTTAATGTTTTTAACTCTATGTCAGTCTTTTTAACCCTATGTTAGTCTTTTTCAGTGTAATTGATCCTTTTCAAATGTGTAGTTGGTGTTGATATCATTTTAATGAATGAGAATTCATATCCACCTGAGGCGCATATGGTTAATCTTTCTGGAAAATGAGGACATTCACTCGATGTATTAGCCAGTCAAATTTCCAGACAGAAGCCCTATAGAGCATGTCTGAGACGCTCTAAAGCGAAGTAAAGCATAATTAATCTATGTTCAAACTAATTATTAATCCATTCATACTAACTACAAGTTATTAATACTAATTATTCACACTAAGTATAAAATAATGATAATTGTTCGTAATAATTTTTAATCCTTTTAGTTCATATTCATTTTAATTTGTGTTCATACTTAATTTTATTAAAATCTGAACAATAATTCTGTAGCTATTTAACCAAATGTAAAAATTTCTTGAATTTTGAATAATGAACATTAACATATTGAATAATTTCATAATGGCAAATTATGCTTTTATACATAGAAATGCTTCCCAATAGAATATTTATATACAATATATTTATATATATATATATATATATATATATTTATATATATATATATGCATGTGTGTGTGTTGTATTTATTTGATTAAAACTGTCGCAAATATTTATTTTAACAGAAAAAAAATCTTTAATTTCCATTCGTAATAAAACTATAAAATATTTCACTTATCAAAAGGCACAATTTATTAATTTTTTATTATTTTAATTTGTTTCAAATTCACAAACTCTACTTTAAATTATTTTCTATGCCCTATATTTATAACATAAATATTAAAAAAAATTTTTTTTTCATTGAGAGAAATTATTATTTTATAATAGCTGGATCCATTTGTATGGAAATAAAAAGAATAAATCATTTGAATAAATTGAAATAAATCGAATTTCCTTTAAACTCACCAAGATTAACTTTTTAATTTTGTTTCTGTAAGCATATAAATCTTTCAAGAAATGAAGCTAGAAGCAAATTAATATGTTTGATCTTTCTATGATATTACATGGAGGCAAGAGTTTATGAAAAAAAAAATGTCAGACCCACTTTGATAATGGAAACCGTGGATCCAATCATAATTTTCGTTGAGCTAATATCACATAAAATATCAGATTTCTGTGAATTTTGCTTGCATGTTTTTTGTGTTTCTCAAATGTTGAACTGGCATCTGGGATGCTTTTCTAATTTCTCATGCATACAACATCACATGTTTTAATGTAACTGTAAGAACTCTAGAAAAATGTTCTTTCACAGAGGATGTTGAGAATCATCACTCTATTGTTTTTAATAAAGGGTTATAAGAGAATATAAACCGAATTGCATCCGTAATAAATTTGTTGTTGAAAACGACACTGTCCACCGTTCTTTAACTTTTTGATAATTGACCATTAATAATTATATCCTTAAAAGCAATGGGCAATGATATTAAAATGAAGATATCATTATTGCGTAAGAAAAGTTGCAGCTTGAAAATATCTTTGGATTGACATTCCCAACTCTGATATAGACACTAATTTGAAAAAGGAATAAAATATTTGGTGAATATGACAGAGATTCAAATCAATTTTGAGACAGTGATTTGATTTTTCATGATTTATTGGAAATAAATCAAGCAAACGTGGAAAAATTTCTTGAAAAATTTACTAGAGAGAAGGTCTTCATCCGCCTTTTTCTTCATCTTTGAATGTAGTCATTAGTATGATATCTCTTAAGACTTTATCAGGCTACCTTGTTTTGACAACGTGAATAAAATCGTTTTTGCCACTTATATAATTAGTTTATCATTGCACACACATCCAACATTTATCTTACACAACTTAATTACATTAAACATTTTTAAGATTACATGCCTTATCTATGTAAATAACTCAGCCGAAGAACATGCACATCGTTAACAAGATTGGTTTGCTTCACATTAAAGGAAATAAAATACGCCAGTGTGACATGGTGAATGTATGAAATTAAGTACCTCATGTTTGCAAACAAGAAGAAAAAATAGCATAAGTTATAATAAAATAATTAATTAAATTATATTTATTATTATTATACAAATTTATGTTTTGTTGTTGCATTCTTGAAGATATCATAGATATCAATTACCATAAGCTAACATATTAAGAGAGTCTATTTTAATTAGAATATATATTATTTTATAAGATCAGTTTTTCTGATATAGTAAGTGTGGGGCATATTAATTCATACGTGTCGAGCAATATTAATATACTTCATTATGTATTGATTTTCTCTTGTAGATTATCCTGAGACCATTTCGGAAGCGGGTGTATTTATCATAGGCCGTTGGATTCTCTCATTTATTATCGCGAAACACAAAGTCATTTCAGCTAGGCTGGGCGATATCTAATTGAAGCGGATAGAGAGGTTTGTCTCTGGAGCCTTTCACTGCGGCGTTCCTGGTGCCTGGAGTGATTTGTGCTTATTTGGTTACGGTTAAAATAGTTTCCATATATTGGGCGAGGGAAGAGTTGCGGAACTATTGATCTGGATGGGTTGATAGTCGAAGCCTTATCTCCAAAAATGAAAATTCCGGTTCTGAATAATAGTTGAAGTGTTGTGATCCAAAATTATGAACCCCACATTAACATGCGGACAGTTTTAGTACTGTTCATCGAACTGTTTGTCTTTTGTTTTGATGGAAATCTTAACAGGTATGGTTTATTTTGCCAGTTTTTAGGATAGCCAAATTACAAGTTAAGATGCAATCAGTCATACATCTATCATTATGTCAAATAATAGAGAAGAGTTGCACTGCTATTGATCTTGATGGGTTGATTGTCGAAGGCGAATCTCTCAAAAATGAAAATTCCTGTTCTGAATATCAGTTTAAGTGTTGTCAACAGAAATTCCGAGGTCACATTAGAAAGCGAACATTTTGAATACTGAGCCTCAGACTTTATTTGGATGGATATGTTTACACGTAGGGTTCATTTTGCCAGTTTTTGGGGTAGCCAAATTACAGATCAGGGTACAGTCAGTCAAATGATGTCGATCATTACATATCGTTTTTTTATTGAGCATCAAAGGATTTACGGTTTTTTGAATGACGGCTGAAGGCTCTCTCATAAGAGAAGATGGGATCCACAATTCTGAACCCACATTAACATGCGAAAATTTTAAATACTTATCATCAAACTGTTTGTTTTTCATTTTGATAGATATCTTAACACGTATGATTAATTTTACCAGTTTTTGGGATAGCCTAATTTCAGGTCAGACTGATATCGGATTCTTATCCTGGATCAAAAGATTTACTGTCTTTCGAAAGCCGACTGAAGACTCTCTCATAATGGAAGATGAAGTTGATTATTTTTCGAATTCAGTGTGCGGTTCCCGGGTACAGACGTTGTTTATTTAACTGTTTCAAATGTGAATGTGTATCGTGTCGATTATATAATATAATACAAATATCTACTTTTTCTGGCAATCTAATATGCAACACTGGGGACCGTGATAAATATTGTTTCACTTAATGGCTCACACCTCTCATTTTGTCAAAACTGTTTATGAATATTCTGTACATAAATTCCGCAAATGAAAAGAAGTCTTATATGAACAATTAACATTAGACCAATTAATAATTTAGAAATAATTAATAATTTATAAAGAAGACCAAGTAAGAGCATAAGCATAAGAATTTCTGCAATTTCATTCTTAAAAACCTTTAATGTATATAAAACATTTATAATGTGAGAATGAAGGACTTGTCAATTAAGATACTAGGCAAATTGATATGTATATTTAGAAAATAAAATCATTTGAAGAATGTAATTTTCATATTAAGAACTATTGTCATTTACAAATAAATATTGATGGCACAGGGAAGTATGCCTTTATGAAAAGACTACTTCTCTAAATTTTCTAACCTAAAAAGCTACTGTATATTTCAACTGCATTTTATTGAACAATTCACGTTACTTTAAATGGAAGCAAAATAAATATATAGTTTTTCAAAATTTGATATAACCAGTAAATGTGTGAAAATTTCGCCTACATACATAAAAGAGCTAAATTCTGTCCTGGAAAAGGAAATCTTGGATTAAATTGGAGACTTTGCGATTTTATCTTTATGCACTATATCTCAACACATTTCTTTCTGTCAGTTATTGTGAGACTCTAAAAAAAGGGATTATTCTTAATTTTTAAAAGTTGTCATATTTATTCCTCGGTATAAAGCAAATTGGATTGCAAGGGGCCAAGGGGCCTTTCGAGTGTTAAAAAATTGTTTTAGTTCTATGGTTAACTCGGCTTGTGGTCCTTAATGAACAAAATGTATAATTGTTATTTTGTAATTATTTCTTTTAAATAGTAGAACATTTCAGTAAAAATATAACAGCATGTTAGGTCGTAATACATTAAAAGTCTGCATGCAGAAGCATATTAGGCCATAAAAGGTCTACCTGTTCAAATTCTACTACTACTACACCACATCTCATCACTGTGATTAGAGCTAAGTTGACTCTTTACATTTTGGGAATAATGTGGGTGAGAGAAGTCTGACTGGGCTCCGAGACGCTCTACGGTCATATGAGACCGGAACCTACTGCTTAAAGTGGATTCCTAACCACTATAAACAGCCATGGCACTGCCGGGATTCGTACCCGTAACCTGTGGTACCGAGCACCAGAGCGTTAGCCACTCGGCCATCAGGCCCCTGTTGATATTCAACCGGTGATTTCTTCCAAATTACACTTAAATGCGAAGCGAATATCTTGGAAAGTGCTGATTACGAGAGTTTTCTCTTATTTATCGACCAGTGACTTGATGTGATGACCTTATGCGAGAATGTAAAAGTGCGGAAGTAAAATGCAATAATAATATAAATATAAGAGCAATAACACCATGCGGTTCTTTCTGAATTACCGACCTATAACTAACAAATTCAATTGCTGCACTAACCCCTTATTAAACTCAGCTCTGCATTTTCAAATAATAACCATACGTGTGTATGTCCGTGTGTATGTCCGTGTGTACGTACATATGTATGTCTGTACGTGCGTGCGTACGTATGTATGTCCGTATGTACGTACGTGTGTATGTCCGTGCGTACGTATGTATGTCCGTACATGCGTACGGATGTATGTCCTCGCGTGCGTGCGTACTTATGTCTGTCTGTACGTGTGTATGTCCGTATGCGCGTACGTACGTGTGTATGTCCATGCGTACGTACATATGCATGTCCGTACGTGCGGGCGTACGTATGTATGTCTGTACGTGCGTACATATGTTCGTGCGTGCGTGCATGTGTATATCCGTATGTACGTACGTGCGTGCGTACGTACATACGTATGTATATCCATGCGTGCGTACGTATGTATGGCCGTGCGGGCGTACGTACGTAAGTATGTCAGCGCGTGCTTGCGACGTACGCATTTACGTATGTATGCCAGTACGTGCATACCTAGTATGTCCTTGCGTGTGTGAGTGCGTACGTACGTATGTATGTCCATGCGTAAGTACGTTTGTATGTCCGTGCGTGCGTGCGTATGTATATCCGTGCATATGTACGTATATATGTCTGTGCGTGGGTTGCGTGCTTACGTACATATGTATGCGTGACCGTGCTTCTGTACGCACGTTCGTATGCATGACCTTTCAAATGCATACATGCAAATTTGAATAAGTATGCAATGAAATATTTTGCATTCTATAACTTCATAAGAAATGTCCTAACTTTTAGTTTGTGTTTCAATAAAATCTTATTGATAAGGTTGTATTTAAAAATGCTAATTATTATTAAAGAAACATAATATTGTCTTGTTATGGTTCATGAGCTTCTTATAGTCTCCTGAACGACAATTTTCATAAGTCGATTTTTCAAACTTATGGTATTCGAAATAATATAAATATTAATACTCATGACAACAATAATTTTTTTAAATAAAGTGTCTTCCTTACAATAATGCAATGCATTAAAAAACAATTTATATAAAAAAAAATTCAAAGTCAATTCCTACTTTTTTTTTTTACTATATTGCAAAACGTCCTTTATAAATAATTTTCATTCATTTTTTTTACGTTTATCTGGCGCCATCTATTGGTAGATATTTGCAACTTAAATCTAAAAAAAAACTAAAATTAATTAATTAAATTTAATTAATGAATTAATATTTGAGAAAACTGCATTAACATCAAGTATCCTTCACTACAAGTTCAAAAAAATGTATTTGAACTTGAGTGGATGAATAAAAACTGAAATTCGACTGAAAATTTGAACAAGATAGATATAAGGAGAGTGTTAGCTAATAAAAGGAATTGATATAAAAGGCTGTTTGTTTTGCTTTCATCAAATTATGAATGGGAAAGAATTAAAATGCGTTTAAAATTTTACACATTATTTCATTCGATTAAAATGAAATAAATTAATTAGTTAAAAAATAGAAATTAGTCTAAAATGTTAAATATAAATTTGAAATAGTAAATATTTTTAAAATAATAAATTTGCATAAAATATTAATTGAAATATAATTATTATTAAAAAATTTCTTAAATCATTATATGATAATTTTTCAGATAATGATACTTTGTGATACACAATGTTATATTTTATTTAAAAATTTATGTAAATGTTTTAAGACAAATGAAGATTTAAAGAATATCATGATGACATTTTTTTTTAATTTGCGGATATATATTTTGTTTATATTAGATATCAGATGATATCGATAGTGATAAAGTAGTGATAGTGATCAGTGATCAGAGTAGTGATAGTGATAAGTGATCAGAATAGTGATAGTGATCACAGTAAAATAGTTATTCGTAATTAGTTTACACGAAAAAGATGTTTTAAAATGATTTAAAGAACAATAACGGCCTTCTCACATTTGTTCATTTAACCTACTACTGTATCCAAAAAGTAAGACCAATATTCAATTTAAATTTCCCGGGGCTTATGGAAATTCAATTTATCATTATTTATTTATTTTTATGTTCCTAGCACTGTCCTTGACATCTCTGTGAAATTTCACGTCAAAATATTCATTAGTGTTTGAGTTACGCTTGGCTTTGTGAGACGCTAAAGCTGATTCCGGCGATTTTTGAAGTATCTGAATTGATTGAGCAAAGAATTTGCGCTAAATTTTGTTTGCGAAAAGGTATAGCATGTTGCAGAAGGCATTCAGCGAGCATTCCTATATCGGAAAGAAATGTTTAATAAGTGGCATAAGCAGTTTAAAGAAGGCAGAGAATGCGTTGAAGACGAAGAGCCCTTTGGTCGACCATCCACCTCAACCGACGAAGCTCACGTCCAAAAGATTAAAGATTTAGTGCTTGCAAACCGTCGATTTGCAATTAGAACACTTGCTGATGATGTTGGAATTTCAAAAGGATCGGTCGATTCCATTTTGGGCCTCAAACGTGCCAAATCTCGATTGGTACCAAAAACACTGAATGCGCCAGCTCACACTACATTGATTCTTCGTGACGTTTTCACCAAAAATAAAACCCATATCGTTTCACAACCACCGTATACACGCCGTGCGACTTCTGGCTATTCCCTAAACTCAAAACACCACTCCGTGAACACCGTTTTGAGTCGATTGAAGAGATTCAACATGAACCGTCGCGCGCTTTTGAAGGCCGCAGTGAGCAACATGCAGTGAGTATTGGAAGAAAAATTGGCAGAAATGCATTGTGTCCGGAGGGGATTACTTCGAAGGCGATGAAATAAATTTGGAAGAATAAATAAAGAGTTTTGGAGAAAAAAATAATTGGTCTTAATTTTTGGGCACAGTAGTATGTTCATTTAACCTATTTTTTACGTATTCATAGTTAAACAATCATTTAGTAACAAAGCAGTAGTTGTTTTTAAATTACAGGATATTGCGTATGTTATTCAATAACAGAACATTAAATATGTTGCGGATTCTCCTTTAACTCGGTGTAATAACAGATGCCACTATGCCACCACAATATCGAACGAAGATCTTCAGATATACCATATGGAAGATTTATATTCTTTTTCCTTACTCTTCAACGGAAGGGCTTTAAAAGTTTTTGATTTTTTGAACCACTTACTGTCGGTTTTCGGTTGAGTTTTTCTTTTTTTTTTATTGGATTTTGAACGGAGCTCTCTCAGTTCCAAAATCTAATGTGCTGACTCCTTTCTTGACAGTAACCAAACGAAATTTTCGTGCAGCATTAATCCACACACAAACACTTTGGCGAATTTTAATGAGTTTTCTTCATATTGTAAAATGCTATTACATTTTTAATTTATCCAAAAGTATAAAAATTTGCATTTAGGAAAACAAATAAAAAAAAAATTTGTCGTTAAAAGAACGTTTTTAATTTAGAAAGACTTTGAAAACATGAACAATTTTGTATGTGGCGCCATCTATTGGCAATTCTTAAAATTAATAAAGCCTTAATTTATTCCAATTTAAAGAAATATACAATATATGAAGACATTTATTAAATTTATTGGTAAAATGTTTTGATTATTTTTTTTTAATTTTTGATAACAGAAGGCTGTGTTTAGTTCTGACTTTTAATTGCAACAGAGAATCTCAAAATTTTCGAATCGAAACTGACAGTTAAAACGTTTCGCATGAACACAGAAATAAATGAAAATAAAAATTAAAAAAATACATATACGTAAATAAATATATATATAATTAAATATATTCATTTTTAAAGTTCTTGGTAAATCATTTCAAATTAGGTAACCGAACAAATTTTGGGATTAAATATTTCTTTCTTGAGAAATATTTTATTTTTAAATTTTTATTGTGAGAATTATTTAATGATTATTATGCGTTAAATCTTTTTTTTTTTCTATTAAATTCTTTTTTCTATTAACACTTTTAAAATAAGGCTTAAAAAAAACTGGTGTATTAAAATTTTTGTTGACCAGTGATCAAAAATAAATATTTTATTTCCTCTTTTCATTTTTGATTATTACTTGTCATTATTTACATATATAAAATTAAATGTGAGTAAAACTATTAATTTCGTTTATTTTTTATTTAATTAGTTATGTTATTATTTGTTTGTAATTATTTTTTCACTTTACATTTTTCTACTTGTGCAAATATAGGCCAGCAATGTACTTCATTCAAAGAACATATTGAAGTGACTTGCATTATATTATGCCCGGAGTTAAAAGCTTCACAATTATAAGAAATTTAAAAATCTCTAATTTGTTTGGCATCAACTCCATCGATTTTTGTAGAAAATCGATGGAATTGATTCCAGCGTAATTATAATAAAAGGCGAAAAATACAATATTTTGGAAGTTTTAGATTGTCTATTTTATAGTTGCAGTGTTAATATAGGATAATAACATCAAAAAGATAGGTTTTTTTCGTTTTTAGCAGTTATATTAAAAATAGAGATAGAAAGTTAAGATAGAAAACTAGATAGTTAAGATAGAAAATAAAAACAATACAATATGATGGCCGAATGGCTAGCGCTCTGGCGTTCGGTACCACAGGTATCGGATTCAAATCCCGGCGTTTCCCATTGATGTTTGTAGTGGTTCGGAATCGACTTTAAGCCGTAGGTCCCGGTCCTAATAGGATCGTAGAGCGTTGCGGGGGCATTGTTACTCCGCGTCCGTGGCTTACCATCAAGTTACACGCGCCCCCTGGGTAATGCAAAGTGAGTAACATCGGTGCAGCCCTTATAGGCATCCAAAGACGTCCATGTCTGTTTGCCAGCTGCATTGGAAAAAAAAAATGTACTTTGCATACAAAATAACACTTACTGAGATAATAACGTCCATCAGCTTTTTCTCCCTAACGCGCATACTCATAGGAAACATTATTACAGATACGCATGCGCAATTTCCTATGAGCATGCGCGCTAGGGAGAAAAAGCTAACGGACGTCCAAAATACGGTATGCAAAAACTCTCTAATGACAAATTATTAAACAGTTAATTTGTTTCTATCCAACACTCTTCTTAACAGACCCCTGACAAAGCTTGATATCAATCAATGATTTAGTTTTAAGGTTAGTCACAGTAATAATGCGTAGTTAAAATTAGATTTAATAATAATTTGTTTTAAATAGTTAATAACAAAATAGTTTCTTTAAGAAAAGCAGGCAAAATATCTGATGCAGTGAAGGTGATGTATGACTCAATAAACAAATTTCCTGTATAGCAACATTTTAAAAAGTATATAAACTTAATTATTAAACAAAAATTTATTATTTCGATACATCCCATCAGGACTTTTGGAACAATTTGTACATATTATAGACCTTCATTAAAAACTTGCTCTACAGTTTAATGGCTTATATTTCATAAAAACTTCATTAGAAACAATTATGTTATTATATTTGAAAAATGTTGAAATTGTAATTAATACATGATGATTTGGAAAAAACAAGATATTGCAGGAAACAAAACACATAATAATGCGAAAAAAACAAGATAATTAAAAAAACACATAATAATTCGAAAAAAACAAGATAATTAAAAAAACACATAATAATTCGAAAAAAAACCAAGATAATTAAAAAAACACATAATAATTCGAAAGAAACAAGATAATTAAAAAAACACATAATAATTCGAAAAAAACAAGATAATTAAAAAAACACAAAATAATTCGAAAGAAGCAAGATAACTCGAAAACACAAAACACATAATTATTCCAAAAAAAATTAATCTTGACAATTAAATATTCCGATGGAGACTTAATAACTACTTAAAAACTCGCAAATTATTCCTTATTTCTTTATGATAATAATTGTATTAATATTACAAAAATATGATTATGTTATCGAAAATAAATTTTTACATAATTGGGAGTGAATGAAAATATACTCATTTTTGAAGCAAAAATAAGAAATCGAAATTGTATGTCAATAATTTTTTTGTACTTTTAAAATGAAAAGAAATTTTGATCTATATACATTAAATAGTAATACTTTGTATGTTCTTATTATCGTTTCATAGATTTGTATTTATCTTAGTATAGGAAATGAAAATAACAGTAAATTATATTTTACTTTTAGATATATAAATATCATAAAACTGGATATTTTTTCGTATTTTTTTGTGAATTGTTTTTTGTTATTTAGAAACGAAAATTTTTTTTGTCTAAATATATTAAATATACATTAAAAAATTTCATATTCATATTTTTGTTTTATAGATTTGTATTTAATTTAGCATATGAAATGAAAAATAACAGTAAATTATATTTACTGTTAGATAAATAAATGCCATAAAGATATTTCTTCTTTTTTTTGTTCTTTAGAAATGAATAGAAATTGTGGTCTACATATATTAAATATCCAATAATACACTGCATGTCCATATTATTGTTTTATAGATTTGCATTTATTTTAGCATATGAAAAGAAAAATAACAGTAAATGCTTACTATTAGATATATAAATGCAATAAAACTGCCTAACTTCGTATATTTTTTATCAGTTGTTTTTAGTTCATTTGAAATGAAAAGAAATCTTCTACATATATTAAATATCCTATAGCATATTGCATGTTCATATTTTTGTTTTATAGATTTACATTTATGTTAGCATATGAAAAGTGAAATAACTGTAAATTATGTTTACTAATAGATATTCAAATGCCATAAAACCGGATATTTCTTAGTAATATTTTTCTCTGTAATTATTATTTTTTTTCTTTCTTTTTGAAATGAAAAAAAATTGTGTTCTTCGCATATTAAATAACCAATAATACATTACATGTTCATTTCTTGTTTTACTCATTGGCATTTATCGTACTAGAATAAGAAAATGAAAATAAAAGTAAATTATGTTTACTGTTAGATATATAAATGCCATAAAATTAGGATATTGCTTCGTACTGTCTTTTGTTAATTATTTTTTAGTTCATTTGAAATGAAAAAAATTTTCTACATGTATTAAATATCCAGTAAAAAAATTCATGTTCATCTTCTTGTTTTGTAGATTTGCATTTATATTAACAAGTGAAAAGAAAAATAAACAATAAATTATGTTTACTGTTAGATGTATAAATGCTATAAAAATTGATATTTCTTCATAGTATTTTGTCAAGTTTCGAATTCCACTGGAAATATCTCTTTCATGAAATATTGAAGACACATTTTATTATATCTCTTTAGGACATCAAAAGATAGCTTATGATGGTAGAGTTTTAACATTTAGTACATTTAAGGTAAAATTTTAATACTTTCACCATTTCTTACAGATCATTAAATTCAAGAATAATCCTTCCAAGATATTCATAATTCCTTTATTGCTTACCTAAAACTACGAATATATACTTACAAATCTCTAAATTAAATTAGTGCCTCAGGTAAAATATGAAACAAATTACTTTGAATCGAGCACTTCTATGTTGGTGTTGCTCGTATCCATAATGGCTAGTGAATAAATTAAATTTGTTGGTTTCTCAGCTTTGCTAGCTTTTGTTGAAACTTTATTAAACTAAAACTCACTATCTGCTTCTACAATGTCTTGATAAAAGCGTTAATTAGCCATTTACAGAAGAAACATTACTTGTAGGCAGTTGCTTTCGTAAAAATATAATAGTTTAGATCCAAGATATTCTTAAATGGAAAGACTTCAGGATATAATCATTAAGAATATATCAGAAAATGAAAGGAATATGATCTCTTTCTAATTAAATTTGTGCTACTGCTATAGAAAGGTACGAATGAGGGGGAATTTCTAGGAAAGTGTTCCTTAGAGTAATAAAAGAGATATAGCGTTATTTCCCGTTTTATTTGCTAATCAAAATATGTGATGCATATTTTTGGAAATGAGAAATATTGGTCTTTTTTAAGGAAACATGGCTAACAAAAATATTGTGGCAATAATTTTTAAAGATACATTCAATTTTGGTTCAATAAGGTGAGACCTGTATATAAATATGTAGACATCTATATTAGTATATTAATATGTAGACATCTATATTGGTATATTAATATGTAGACATCTATATTGGTATATTAATATGTAGACATGTATATTTATTAACTATAATAAATATCCAGTAATACATTGCACGTTCATCTTCTTGTTTTATAGATTTGCATTGATCTTAGCATATGAAACGAAAAATAAAAGTAAATTATGTTTACTGTTAGATATATAAATACTTAAAAATGGATATTTTTTTGTATTTTTTTTTTTTTTTGTCTATTGTTATTTAGTTCATTTGAAATGAAAAAAATTTTCTACATGTATTAAATATCCAGTAAAAATTTCATGTTCATCTTCTTGTTTTGTAGATTTGCATTTATCTTAGCATGTGAAAAGAAAAATAAACAACAAATTATGTTTACTGTTAGATATATAAATGCCACAAAACTTGATATTTCTTCGTATTCTATTGTCAGGTTTCGAGTTCCAGGAAAAATATCTCTTTCATGAAATATTGAAGGCACATTTCATTATATCTCTTTAGGACATCAAAAGATAGCTTATGATGGTAGAGTTTTAACATTTAGTAAATTAAAGCAAAATGTTTAACACTTTCACCATTTAATACACATAATTGAATTTAAGAGAAAACACGAAATTAATAATCCTACCAAGATATTCCTAATTCCTTTATTTCTTACTTAAAACTACCATATCACTAAATTAAATTATCGCCTCAGGTAATATATGAAACAAATTACTGAGAATCGAGTATTTCTTTGTCGGTGTTGCTCGTATCCATAATGGCTAGCGAATGAACTGAATTTGTTGGTTTCTCATTTCGTAAGCTTTTGTTCAAAGTATATTAAATTAAAACTCACTATCTGCTTCGACAATGTCTTGATAAAAGCTATAATTAGCCATTTACAGTAGAAGTAGGCTGTTGCGTTCGTAAAAATATAATGGCTTAGTTCCAAGATGTGCTTAAATGGAAAGACTGCAGGATATAATCATTAAAGATATATCAGAAAATGAAAGGAATATGATATTTTTCTAATTAAATTGGTGCTACTGATATATAATGCTAAGAATGAGAGAGAATTTCTAGGAAAGGGCTCCTAAGAGTAATAAAAGTGATATAGCTTTATTTTCCGTTTTATTTACTGATCAAAATATGTGCAGCATATTTTGGGAAATAAGCAATATATTTCTTTTTTAAGAAAATATGTCAGGGAAAAATAATATGGCAATAACTTTTAAAGATACATTCAAGTTTGGTTCTCTAAAGTGAGACATGTATATTATTATATTAATATGTAGACATCTATATTAGTATATTAATATGCATATTTATTAACTATAATAAATATCCAGTAATAAATTTCATGTTCATCTTCTTGTTTTATAGATTTGCATTTATCTTAGCATATGAAAACTAAAATAACAAATAATGTTTAACGTTAGATATATAAATGCCATAAAACTGTATATTTCTTCGTATTCTTTTGTCAGGTTTCGAGTTCCACGAGAAATATCTCTTTCGTGAAATATTGAAGACATATTTTATTACTTATCCTTAAGACATCAAAAGATAGCTTATGATGGTGGAGTTTTAACATTTAGTACATTAAGGTAAAATTTTAACACTTTCACCATTTAATACAGATAATTGAATTCAAGAGAAAACACGAAATTAATTATCCATCCAAGATATACATAATTCCTTTATTTCTTACCAAAAACTACGAATATATACTTACAAATCAGTAAATTAAATTAGTGCCCCAGGTAAAATATGAAACACATTACTTGGAATCGAGCAGTTCTTTGTTGGTAACCATAATGGCTAGTGAATAAATTAAATTTGTTGGTTTATCATTTCGTTAGCTTTTGTTGAAACTGTATTAAATTAAAACTCACTATCTGCATCGACAATGTCTTGATAAAAGCGTTAATTAGCCATTTACAGAAGACACATTATTTGTAGGCTGTTGCTTTCGTAAAAATATAATAGTTTAGTTCTAAGATATGCTTAAATGGAAAGACTGCAGGATCTAATCATTACGGACATATCAGAAAATAAAAGGAATATGATCTATTTCTAATTAAATTTGTGCTACTGCTAAAGAATGGTAAGAATGAGGGAGATTTTGTAGGAAAGTGCTCCTTAGAGTAATAAAAGAGATATAGCGTTATTTCCCGTTTTATTTACTGATCAAAACATGTGTAGCATATTTTGGGAAATGAGCAATATATATCTTTTTTAAGAAAACATAGCTGAGAAATATACTGTGGCAATAATTTTTTAAGGTATATTCAATTTTGGTTCTCTTAATTAAGGGATAACATATTAATATACTAATATACATGTCTACATATTACTAAACTAATATGCATGACTATATATTAATATACATGTCTTACTTTAGAGAACCAAAATCGAAGTTAATTAACCATATTAATTAACCATAATACCGTATATTGATATGTAGACGTGTAAATTATTTCATTAATACGTAGACATGTACATTAGTATATTAATATGTAGACGTGTATATTAGTATATTAATATGTGGACATGTACTTATATTAGTATAAGTATATACACATGTATAATTTAATACTTTCTGTCATATATTTAATGTAAGACAGATAGTTAATAAATTATACTAAATTATACTTAGTTAATAAATTATAATAAATGATTTTTATTTTGCTTATTTAATTTAAAATGTAAAGAAAAGAAATATAGATAACATCACTTGTGCAAGATGAAAACAAGAAATTAATAATCCTTCCAAGATATTCTAAATTCCTTTATTTCTTACCTAAAACTACGAATATATACTTACAAATCACTAAATTAAATTACTGCCTCAGGTAAAATGTGAAACAAATTACTTGGAATCGAGCATTTTCTTTGTTCGTATCCATAATGGCTAGCGAATACATTAAATTTCTTGGTTTCTCATTTCGTTAGCTTTTGTTGAAACTGTATTAAATTAAAACTTACTATCAGCATCGACGTCTTGATAAAAGCTGTAATTAGCCATTTACAGAAGAAACATTACTTGTAGGCTGTTGCTTTCGTAAAAATATGATAGTTTAGTTCCAAGATATACTTAAATGGAAAGACTGCAGGATATAATCATTAAGGATATATCAGAAAATAAAAGGAATATGATCTCTTTCTAATTAAATTTGTGCTACTGCTATAGAATGGCAAGAATGAGGGAGAATTTCTAGGAAAGTGCTCCTGAGAGTAATAAAAGAGATATAGCGTTATTTCCCGTTTAATTTACTGATCAAAATATGTGCAGCACATTTTCGGAGATCAGCAATATAAATCTTTTTTGAGGAAACATAGCCGAGAAATATACTGTGGCAATAATTTTTAATGACATATTCAATTTTGGCTCTCTAAAGTAAGACATATATATTAGTATATTAATTTAAATGTACATGTCGGTATATTAATATGTGGATATGTGTATTAGTATATTATTATGTAGAAATGTATATTAGTATATTAATATATGAACATGTATATTAGTACGTAGACATGTATATTAGTATATGTAGAAATGTATATTAGTATGCAGCTGGCAAACACTTAGACAGCTTGGTCTTGGATGCCTTAAGGTAAGAGCTGCACAGACGTTACTCACTTTGCGTTACCCAGGGGGCGCGTGTAACTTGAAGATAAACTACGGACGCGGAGTAACGAAGTCCCCGCAACGCTCTACGATCCTATTAGGACCGGGTTAAAGTGGATTCCGCACCATTGCAAACACCCATGGCACCGCCGGGATTCGAATTCGTTTATCTGTAGTACCGAGCACCTGAGCGCTAGCCACTCGGCCATCAGGCCCCGTATATTAGATGTAGAGATGTATATTTATTAGCTGTCTGTCTTATATTTCATGTAAGACAGATCGTTCGTATACGATTGTCATGTTGGTTATTTAAATTAAAATGTTTAATGTAATGTTTAAAATTTAAAGTAAAGACATATAGATAAATAGCACTTATGCAAGATGATTTTAATTTTTTTTATGTTTAATTTAATACAGTTCAAAACTGTGTTATTATGCAATATTAAAAGAGTTTTCTTTTATTAATGAAAATAAAATTATATGCGCTGTTATAAAAAGACTAAATCAGCTATTAATTGACAGGTTTTTAACAGTGATGATTCTAATATTACTGCTCATCTATCTTCATGAAGACTTGCTTCTCTTGCGCCCGATTTTCGTAAATAGCATTTTTTCTTATCTAATTAATAAAAAAGGGCTCCACTTTGCCAACAGTTGTGATACATGCACCAAGAATGGGTTTATGTTTAGAGATCATTGTATTTTTCCCCTATTATTGTACTTGACACTCATAATATTTATTATTAATTATTATTATCCATATCGCATGCATATTATATTTGAGCAATGTTATTAGAAATTCACATGAACTAATACAACATGAATTGTATAACTTATTCTAAGTATTTAAATACAATTTTATTGATATTTAAAATCATGAAATTTTCTATTGATTTATTTCATTTGTATTTGAATAAGTATGTGAAGGTATTCGAACCTGTAGATTTATATGCGGTACGGGTTATTGTGGTTCTTTGTATATTTCTTTTAAATGTGTTTCTGCGGAGTTCATAGTACTTAATGTGTATATTGAGTAGACGGTGTAGCGTGTGGTTTCTAGGCTGGAGTTATTGTATAAAGATATTTAAGGGTTTAAAGTTTTTTGTATAATTTCTTAATAATGTTTTCTTGTATAGTTACATAGTATTGTATGCCTTTGTATATTTCTTTTAAATGGGTTATTGCTGAATTCTTAGTGCTCAATATGATTGTCAGATGCGAATGATATTATTGCACTGACGGTGTAGCGTATTCTTTTTAGGTTAAAGTTATTGTATAAAGATATTTAAAGGTTAAAATTGTATAACAACCTTCTGTAACTGAATAAATTTTAATGATTCTGACAGTTTTTTTGTCCTTCTTTAATAGACAAAAATCCCTCTGGGGATCAAAATTTGAACTATTTTTCTTTATTGCAGAATCTTTTCCCCATTGTCCATATGACGTATGTACCAAGTTTCATCAAATTCCGATTTACAAAAAGTATTCTAGAATGACAGTTTAATTATAACCACTCTGTATCTGTTAAATTGTAATATTTTCGTAAATTTAAACAACAGATTTAGAAGAAGATAGTTTTAGATTTAAATGGAATGTTGACGAATATCATCTTTTACAATAAAATAAAAGTGCATTAATTTTTTCCATGTGATCAAATCGCTATGATCATATAGAATATTGAAATTTTAAAACGGAGTTTAACTTTATTTAATAAAGTAAAAATATAATTATTACAGAAACAATTTTAAATTAATAAGCAATGATTTTTTTAAGTCTTATATTACGTATTTATGACGTAGCAAGACGATTATCAACATGACTACAATTTTGTTAAAAATGTTTAAAAATTTCCACCTTTGACATACGGCGGAAATGACAAAAATGAAACAAAGTAAAACAGCTGATTCATCCTTTTTTCGCGTAAAAACAAGATTCTTTTTTTTCAGTGGGGGATGGGATTGTTATTATTATTTTTCTTTTCGGAATATAGTTTTGCTGTCAACATCCACTTTATTTTTATTATTAAAAAAAAAAAAAAAAAAAAAAAAAGAAAAAAATGAAGGGAAAAAATGAAAAAAAAAAAAAAAACAGCTGACGTTACAAATTCAATTTTTTTTTCTTCTACTACAAAAAAAAAAATTCAATTCAGCTCTAAAATAAATGGCAGTTTTTTTTATTATTTAAATAATTAATTAAGTTAATCAACTATTATCATTTCGATAATAAGCTTTGCTTTTATTGTTTTAAAGTTCAGCCAGAAAATGCATATTATTTTCTTGTATATTTAACTGCTAGATATTATAAATTTATTGGTAGGAATATGCAAGTACTTAGTTTCCAAATCTTTTTATTTTTAAAATAATGGAAAATATATTCTATATTGAAATTTCTGACAAAATTGTAACAAGCCTACACATACTATGGATCCATGTCTGGTGATATGTCGCCATGTTAAGGCGATTCAAAAGTCATTCCAGACGAGCACCTTTGAGTGACTAATCTATTTAAAAACTTAAGAATGAATTATTCTATTAATATTCAATTAATTATTTGATGATAAAAAATACTTTTATGTAATACAATGCAGTTTTTAAAATAGAAATAAAATTTATTTCGCAAATAAAGCTCAAATTACAGATATGTTAAGAGGATATATGGTTCTTAACATAATACAAATTAATTCATGAGAATATTCAATTCGAATTACTAATTTTTAAAGTCATACCAGCAATTTACTAAGAGAAACCAGTAATTCAGGATTTTTTTCACACAATAATACATCTGCAACCTATGAAATTATCGTATTGATTGGACTCTATATGATTCCTAACATAATACAAATCAATTCATGAGAACATTAAATTCGAATTACTTATTTGAAAAGTCATACCATAAATTTACTAAGAGAGACCTGAAAGTCTGTATTTTTTTCACACAATAATGCATCTGCACATCTAATGCATATCCGAATTAATGCATCTATGATATATGAAAGGATGGCATTGACTTCCTGGAGAACTTTCAAAAGTAATTGGCCACTGTTTCCATGCTGTTTGGAAATGCCCAATCACCATCGAGGCTAATCATTTCTGAAAACTGAGACTGCTACAGGAGCCGCTAGCGGATCCGAACCTGACCCCGCCTTGTATGGTAGTTGTTTACCTTATCACTGACCCACGAGTCAGCTTGCAATTAATTTCTAAATCGAATGAATTTGATGCCATAAAGAACATGATACAAGATATGTATTGTTGTGCCTAATCATCAGTGTCCTGCAGTGCAAACGGACATTTCATGAGTATCTACTCGTGGATGGAGGAAAAAGGGAACTTATGTTGTGATGGGGCACAAGTAGGTAGGACAATGTATTACTATGATGATAAAATGATAATTCTTTTATTAAATTTTTGTAATAACCGACCCCAAAAATGATTAAATACTTTCTATTTATTTATTTTTAATATAATACCTGAACTTTAAGCTTAAAAATACGTATTGATCTAAATAGGCTTGCGGTAATATAATAATTTTTCCTACTTTTAGTTTCCTTTTTGAGCAGAAACATGAGATATGCTATTGGCAATATGTACATATTGAGTAAGAAATTTTTTAAAACAATCATTTGCCAAAGGCTTGTAAAAGTTTTATAAGGTTTGTAAGGTAAGCTTTTGTAAAAGTTTTATTGGTTATTGAAAAAATTAAGTTAAATATTTAGTAAATCGTTAGATCATTAGAATGTAAAGGTTCAAATTATACCCTTTTCCTTACATGTTTGGCAGAATTTATATTTTTATAAAGATAAAAAGAAATAAAATACATATCAGATAAATCATTCTCATGTTCTTTTCTTGGCAGTATTTCCATAAGTAACTTTGCCTCTAAAGGGCTTTTGTTCTTAAAAAGACTCTTTTACCTAATTTTAAATTTGAAAATATTGGTTCAATTTCTTTTAATACAATCCACTCTTAGAAATATATCCCAAAATTTTGCACAAAATATTAATCAGATTTGTTCCATTTTCAAGTCAAAATATGTCTACAAACATCTAAATGATGTCAAACAAATTGCCAGTTAAATTCGGTCTTTTTATAAATTCCAGTAGTTATGTATGGCCTTTGGTCTGAACATATATGTACACAAAAATTTCAAAGTTTCAAAACATAGATTAAATTTCCTCAGTAATAAAATTAACTTTTACAAATATGTCTACAAATTTAGAAGAAAAAAAAAATAGACTTATCGCTTTTCACGTTAAAACACATCCTCAAACACCTGATGACGTCACGCGAATTACCAGCTAACTAATGAGCATCGGATCTAATGCTAATGAGATGATTGCAGGGAAGGAAGAAAAGATAATAACACGCACGTAAAAAAAAAAAATATTTTCTAGTTTCAAACATCAAGACCTTTTAATGATGTACCTTGTTTCTAATGAATGAAAGTCTTTTTTTATTGTTAGCTGCCTTCCTCGATTATTATTTTATCTCCAACTGTGATATAAAACACAAAAAGCAGTGAAGTCCATAATTAGCCGAGTTCCTCATTCGGAAGTGTTTCTTTCGCAACTGATAACAGCAGGAAACTGCTATGCTGGGCCTTCAAAATGCAAAATGTATGGAAGTAAAAGATTATTATTATTGCTATTATGTTTTCCCTCTTTTCATTACTTTGAACTGATGTGTCTATCAGTCTTGGTACTGCGCTTTGGAAACGCGATATTTTAATCTTTCTAATTGCCGATTAATAATTTGGTTACGGTAAAATGTGGTTAATGTTTGAAAATTTATTTTAAGAGGAAACTTTTATAATTAATGCTAAATTTTGTTGAGAAGAAAAGATGAGCTCGTTTGTTAAAAAATGGAACTAAAATTACTTTTTTTAAAGTATATTGAGGGCCTGAATGGCTGGGTGTCTAGCACTCTGGCGCTCTATGACATGCATGTTTGTAGTGGTTCGGAATCAGCATTAAGTCGTAGGTCGCGGTTTCATATGACCGTAGAGTGTCGCAGAACCAGATAAGACTTCTCACTCACATCATTCTCAAACTGTTAAGGGGCAACTCAGCTCTAGGCACAGTGTTGTGGTGTGATATAGGAGTAGAAGTAGTGGTCTCATATAATTGTGATAGCGTCACGGAGCCCAGTCAAACTTGTCTCACCCAAACTCTATGGGGGTAGGCACAATGATGTGGTATGAAATAGTAATAGTTACCCTCTTTCCTTTCACTTTAAAATGCGTCTACACAGATCTAAATGGTGCCAAACAAATTACCAGTTAAATATGTTTTCTTTTCATGAATTCCAGTAATTCTGTATTACTTTTGGAACGAACAAATTTGTACACCAAATCTCAGAGCTTCGAAACATAAATTAAATTTCCTCAGTAATAAAATTAACTTTTACAAATATGTCTACAAAGTTAACATAAAAAATAAATTTATCGCTTTTCACATTAAAACACATCCTCAAACACCTAATGACGTCACACGAATTACCAGCTAACTAATGAGCATCGGATCTAATGCTAATGAGATGATTGCAGGGAAGGAAGAAAAGATAATAACACGCACGTAAGAAAAAAAATATATATATATTTTCTAGTTTCAAACCTCAAGACCTTTTTCTTTTTCAAGACCTCCTGGATAGTACTAAGTGAGTAATGTCGGTGTAGAATTTGCTTTAAGACATCAAAGACAATCGCCTAAGTGCTTTCCAGCTGTATCATAAAAAAAATATGTTTTTTTCAGACAATTTAAGTGACTAAATCATGCTTTTCTTGACAGTATTTCCATTAGTAACTTTGACTGTAAAGCGCTGTTGTACTTAAAAAGACTCTTTTACCTTATTTTAAAGATTGGAAAAAATTGGTTCAATTTCTTTATGACAAAATTCTGTCTTTAGAACACATCTCCAGATTTTGTTCAAAAATTTTGCTCACTTTCCACGTTATAATCTGTCTACAAAAGACTATGAATGTATCTAAATGATATCAAACAAATTACAAGTCATATATTCGTTCTTTTCATAAATTCCAGTAATTCTGTATGGAATTTGGTCAGAACAAATATGTACACCCAAATTTGAAAGTTTCAAAACATAAATTAAATTTACTTTCATAATAAAATTAACTTTCGCAAATATGTTTACAAATTTAGCATAAAAAAATAGACTTATCGCTTTTCACATTAATACACATCCTCAAACACCTAATGACGTCACACGAATTACCACCTAACTAATGAGCATCGGATCTAATGCTAATGAGATGATTGCAGGGAAGGAAGAAATGATAATAACACACGCAAAAAAAAAAATATTTTCTACTTTCAAACCTGAAAACCTTTTAATGGTGTAACTTGTTTCTAATGAATGAAAGTCTTTTTTTTTATTAGCTGCCTACCTCAATTATTATTTTATCTCGTACTGTGATATAAAACACAAAAAGCAGTGAAGTCCATAATTAGCCGAGTTCCTCATTCGGAAGTGTTTCCTTCGGAACTGACAAAAGCAGGAAACTGCTATGTTGGGCCTTCAAAAATGCAAATTGTAAGAAAGCAAAAAGTTATTATTATTGTTATTATGCTTTCCCACTTTTCATTACTTTGAACTGATGCGTCTATCACTCTTGGTACTGCGCTTTGAAAACGCGATATTTTAATCTTTTTAAGTGCCGATTAATAATTTGGTTAGGTATAGAATTTGTTAGATTGAACTTTGATAATAATTGCTAAATTTATTTGCGTAAAAACGATGAGCTTGGCAGTTCTTTTGCACAATCATAAAATGAAATTCGCTGTTAGCAATCATTACAAAATGAGTAATTAATTTTTAAAACAATCATTTACAATCAAAACAATCAAAGGCTAATGTTTTGAGACAATTTAAATTGGCTAAATCCTGTTTTTTCTTGGCCTTATTTCTAATAAGTAACTTTGAATGTATAGAGCTCTTGTTCTGGAAAGGGCTCTTTTACCTTATTTTAAAGATAGAAAAAATAGTTTAGTTTATTTATGATTAAAATCTGTCTTTAGAATACATCTCCAGACTTTGCTAAAAATTTTGCTCCGTTTTCACGTTAAAATATGTCTACAAATATCTAAATGATGTCAAAACATTCAGTTATATATTCGTTCTATTCATAAATTTCAGTAATTCTGTATGGCCCTTTTTCCGAACAAATTTGTACACACAAATTCCAGAGATTCCAAAACATAAATTAAATTTCCGTCGTAATAAAATTAACTTTTACAAATATGTCTACAAATTGAAAAAAAAAAAAAATAGACTTATCGTTTTTCACATTAAAACACATCCTCAAACACCTAATGACGTCACGCGAATTACCAGCTAACTAATGAGCTTCGGACCTAATGCTAATGAGATGATTGCAGGGAAGGAAGAAAAGATAATAACATGCACGTAAAAAAAAAAAAAATACTTTCAACTTTCAAACCTCAAGACCTTTTATTGATGTACCTTGTTTCTAATGAATGAAAGTATTTTTTTATTGTTAGCTGCCTTCCTCGATTATTATTTTATCTCCAACTGTGATATAAAACACAAAAAGCAGTAAAGTCCATAATTAGCCGAGTTCCTCAATCGGAAGTGCTTCTTTCGGAACTGATAACAGCAGGAAACTGCTATGCTAGGCCTTCAAAATGCAAATTGTATGGAAGTAAAAGGTTATTATTATTGTTATTATGCTTTCCCTCTTTTCATTACTTTGAACTGATGCGTCTATCACTGTTGGTACTGAGCTTTGAAAACGCGATATTTTAATCTTTCTCATTGCCGATTAATAATTTGCTTAGGGTTAGAAGTTGCTAATGTTTGAACATTTAGTTTAAGATAAAACTTTTATAATTGATTCTAAATTTATTTGCGCAGAAATGATGAGCTTGTTAGTTAAAATATAAAAATAAAGTTATTATATTTTTTTAAATACATCGAGTGATTGAATGGGCGAGTGTTTAGCACTCTGGTGATCGTTGGTACAGCTTTCGTGATCGATTCCGATGTTGCCTTTAATGTTTGTAGTGGTTCGGAATCCACTTTAAAACCATAGGTCCTGGTCTAACATGAGCGCGTAGATCGTTGCTGGGGTAATGTTAATTCTGCTTCCGTAGCTTATCTTCAAGCTACCCGCCACTCCTGGATAATGCTAAGTGAGTAATGTCGGTGTAGGACTTGCCTTAAGGCATCAAAGACAATCGCCTAATTGCTTTCCAGCTGCATCAGAATAAAAAAAACTTTTTTCAGACAATTTAAGTGACTAAATCATGAGTTTCTTGACAGTATTTCCGTAAGTAACTTTGACTGTATAGCGCTGTTGTTCTTAAAAAGACTATTTTACCTTATTTTAAAGATTGGAAAAAATTGGTTCAATTTCTTTATGATAAAATTCTGTCTTTACAACACATCTCCAGATTTTGTTCAAACATTTTGCTCACTTTCCACGTTATAATCTGTCTACAAAAGTCTATGTAAATATCTAAATGATATCAAACAAATTACAAGTCAAATATTCGTTCTTTTCATAAATTCCGGTAATTCTGGATGGCCTTTGGTCAGAACAAATATGTACACCCAAATTTGAAAGTTTCAAAGCATAAATTAAATTTACTTTCATAATAAAATTAACTTTCACAAATATGTCTACAAATTTAGCATAAAAAAATAGACTTATCGCTTTTCACATTAAAACACATCCTCAAACACCTAATGACGTCACACGAATTACCAGCTAACTAATGAGCATCGGATCTAATGCTAATGAGATGATTGCAGGGAAGTAAGAAAAGATAATAACACGCACGTAAAAAAAAAAAAAAAAAATATTTTCTAGTTTCAAACCTCAAGACCTTTTAATGATGTACCTTGTTTCTAATGAATGAAAGTTTTTTTTTTTTTTATTAGCTGCCTTCCTCGATTATTATTTTATCTTCCACTGTGATATAAAACACAAAAAGCAGTGAAGTCCATAATTAGCCGAGTTCCTCATTCGGAAGTGCTTCTTTCGGAACTGATATCAGCAGGAAACTGCTATGCGGGCCTTCAAATTGCAAATTGTATGGAAGTGAAAGGTTATTATTATCGTTATTATGCTTTCCCTCTTTTCATTAATTTGAACTGATGCGTCTATCATTCTCGGTACTGCACTTTTAAAACGCGATATTTTAATCTTTCTAATTGCCGATTAATAATTTGGTTAGGGTTAGAAGTTGTTAATACTTGAAAATTCATTTTAAGATGACACTTCGATAATTAATGCTAAATTTATCTGCGAAAAAGTGATGAACTTCTTAGGTAAAATATGAAAATAAAACTATTACTTTTTAATTATATTGAGAACTTAAATCGCTGTGTGACCCTGGTTCTCGGTTCCATAGGCTTCGGGTTCGAATTCCGGGGATATCATGGGTGTTTGTAGTGGTTCGGAATCCACTCATAGCCAAAGGTCCCGGTTTCATATGACTGTTCAACACCATGGAGCCAAGTCAGATTTCTACTTACGTATGCTGCATCACAACAGCAGCTGCTCCCTCTCTTTTCAACCATGAGTCCGTACGGGTTCGTGGACTTGCTTTAGAAGGGGTATAAGAAAGTGGGATAAGAAACAACAACAAATATACTGAAAAAGATATCAAAACATTTTTTTCATGTTTTTTAACATCGTTAGACTTCATGTTTCACTTACGATGAGTGATGGGAATCCACCACGTATAGGGAATGGTAGGAAAGGGGACATTGACATCCAGTAGGATTTTATAGAAGAAATTGTGAGGAACATGATTGTCGTAGAGAAGAAGTATGTGAGTTCAGTTATATATTCGTTCTATTCATAAATTCCAGTAATTCTGTATGGCCGTTTTTCCGAACAAATTTGTACACACAAATTCCAGAGATTCCAAAACATAAATTAAATTTGCGTCGTAATAAAATTAACTTTTACAAATATGTTTACAAATTTAGCAAAAAAAAAAAAAAAAAAAAAGTCTTATCGCTTTTCACATTAAAACACATCCTCAAACACCTAATGACGTCACGCGAATTACCAGCTAACTAATGAGCATCGGATCTAATGCTAATGACATGATTGCAGGAAAGGAAGAAAAGATAGTAACACGCACGTAAAAAATATATATATATATATATATTTTCTGCTTTCAAACCTCAAGAACTTTTCATGATGTACCTTGTTTCTAATGAATGAAAGTATTTTTTTATTGTTAGCTGCCTTCCTCGATTATTATTTTATCTCCAACTGTGATATAAAACACAAAAAGCAGTGAAATCCATAATTAGCCGAGTTCCTCATTCGGAAGTGCTTCTTTCGGAACTGATAACAGCAGGAAACTGCTATGCTAGGCCTTCAAAATGCAAATTGTAGGGAAGTAAAAGGTTATTATTATTGTTATTATGCTTTCCCTCTTTTCATTACTTTGAACTGATGCGTCTATCACTGTTGGTACTGAGCTTTGAAAACGCGATATTTTAATCTTTCTCATTGCCGATTAATAATTTGCTTAGGGTTAGAAGTTGCTAATGTTTGAACATTTAGTTTAAGATAAAACTTTTATAATTGATTCTAAATTTATTTGCGCAGAAATGATGAGCTTTTTAGTTAAAATATAAAAATAAAGTTATTATATTTTTTTAAATACATCGAGTGATTGAATGGGCGAGTGTTTAGCACTCTGGTGATCGTTGGTACAGCTTTCGTGATCGATTCCGATGTTGCCTTTAATGTTTGTAGTGGTTCGGAATCCACTTCAAAACCATAGGTCCTGGTCTAACATGAGCGCGTAGATCGTTGCTGGGGTAATGTTAATTCTGCTTCCGTAGCTTATCTTCAAGCTACCCGCCACTCCTGGATAATGCTAAGTGAGTAATGTCGGTGTAGGACTTGCCTTAAGGCATCAAAGACAATCGCCTAATTGCTTTCCAGCTGCATCAGAATAAAAAAAACTTTTTTCAGACAATTTAAGTGACTAAATCATGAATTTCTTGACAGTATTTCCGTAAGTAACTTTGAATGTATAGCGCTGTTGTTCTTAAAAGACTCTTTTACCTTATTTTTAAAGATTGGAAAAAAATTGGTTCAATTTCTTTATGATAAAATTCTGTCTTTACAACACATCTCCAGATTTTGTTCAAACATTTTGCTCACTTTCCACGTTATAATATGTCTACAAAAGTCTATGTATATATCTAAATGATATCAAACATATTACAAGTCAAATATTCGTTCTTTTCATAAATTCCGGTAATTCTGACGGCCTTTTGGTCAGAACAAATATGTACACCCAAATTTGGAAAGCTTTCAAAGCATAAATTAAATTTTACTTTCATAATAAATTAACTTTCACAAATATGTCTACAAATTTAGCATAAAAATAGACTTATCGCTTTTCACATTAAGAATCTTCTTTGTTTTATGACATTATAAGAAATATTACAAAAAAAAGTCTTCTAAAACAGTGTTATTTTTAGGCGAGGATATATTTTACAGATGAGTCAACAAATCCACTTTTTTATGGATAAATTTTATCATGACGATCTTTTCAGAAATGCATTTAACAAAAAGTTATTAATATTTAAGTATCAAAAAGTTAATATATTGAAAATCATATTCGTTTTATAAATAATTTTTTTTAAGAATATTCCTTATTTTATTTTAAATAAATATTTTACTTTATTTAATTAATCTACATATTCATCGTTATTAAAAATTTCTAACAGAAAATCTTTTCTAAAGGTAAAGTTTAAGAAAAAAAGGTTCATCACAATTCGCTTATTTAATTATTTTTCTCCAATCTATTGAATTGGAAAATTTAACTTTCTGCAAATTAAAAATATTTAGTGCAATCGTTGAATATAGACTATTTAATACAAAAATGTAACATTCTGTTGGTAGATCTCTCGATAAATATATTCTATGTTGCAATTTAAATTGATGCTTTTGGATGTATAATATTGACGTACCCGCATTAATTAAAGAGTGTTGAATTTATGGTTAAAATTACCTATTAATTTATATTATATTTTATGATTAACACCGCTTAGAAAATGAATTGTTTTTCCCATCTCTATAGGATTGTTGAAGAGATGCAAAATATGTGCTTTGACAAAACCACTTTGAATCATTTGTAAGGGAAATATTAACGTTTTATTGGGAGTCTGTTCAACTTAAAATTATTATCTTTCAAAACTTTTCTCACCTAAAACTCCCTTTAATTTCCATGATATGTCTGATTTCGTTTTTCGCTCTACGGTAATTTTGCGCACACTTAAGGCTAATTAGACCTTTACTACAGTTTGACGTGCATCCTAACCACTTACAAACATCCCTGCCACCACCAGAACTCAAAACCTGAATTATGTGGTACCAAAAGTCCAGACCACTAACCAATCAGCCATCTGGCCGCTGTATCTACCTGAATATACAAAAATGAAGGATAATAAGTAAATCAGCCAACATTTTAGGGCCCTACTTTCAGCTTAATATAATGGGCTAACTCCACTGAGAATGTCCAATTGTTTTTCAGAAAAATCAGACTCTATGGCGATATACTTTATTCAGTGGCAGCCTGGGGGTATAATCTGATTTTCTCTCATACAGCACACAAATTTAGGGCAATTACCAGTAAAGGTTTTCCTCTAAGGTGATTTTTCTGCTTTCAATGCTTGTCGTTGGGTAGTTTGCGACATGTCAAGTATAAATAAAACACGAGGGCCCTCAAAATTCCATTATACATATTATATATATATATATATATATATATATATTATAATTAAGTTAGTTATATATATATATAACTAAAATATAAAAAATATAAATTAAATAAATAATAACAAATTGATGGTTGGATAATTAATTGTAAGACTGATAAATTGATTAATATAAGAGATTGATAAGTAATCTCTGCTTAATATATTTTCCTAAATTATTTAAAATTATCCGAAGCAAATTATGTGTGTGTGTATGTACAGTATATTTATATGCATATAAATGTACGTATATATATACAAAAATACAAAAAATATAAATTAAATTAATAATAAATTGATAGTGGATAAGTTAATTGGTGATAAGATTGATTGGTAATAAGTTATTGATTGGTGATAAGATTGGTGATAAGATTGATAATTTAATTGGTATAACACATTGATAAGTTGATTGATATAATAGATTGATAACTAATCTCTGCTTAATATTAAATTATTAAAAAAGTATTATAAATAAATTATTAAATTAAAATATTATAAATAAATTATTAAATTAAAATATTAAAAATTAAAAAAAAACATTTAAAAATTATCCGAAACAATTTATAAAATATAATTAGTAAACAATTGATTAAGTTAGCCAACAACAAGGCAATACCTTCCAAATAATCCTATCACTTGACACATATCCCAAACACCCCCGTATTAAAGTTTCGTGAACGGGAAACAGCTAATTTAAACAGTTTTATCTCTAAAACCTTTTTAGAAGTTCCACTATAGACTTCTTTATCTCGGAGCGTGTAATAGAAATTTTAAACCACTTTGTTAGATAACTACCGTAACACAGAACTGTCAACAACGCAGCAGACAACATAATTGTCTTCAGTGCAATGCGGATTACATGTGTCTGCCACGATAAACCTATGTGTCACTACATATAATCGTGTTGTGACAATATAATACTCTCTTGAGTATTTTAAGGTGAATTAGAGATCTAGCTAACTACTCGTGTAGGTATAGAAAACCATTAGAAAATGTTTTGCGTGTGTCGGTGTTAAAAAATAAGCAGTGTAATATGCAAAATATTTTGATAAAATTATTGACAAATTTTTATTATAATCCAAATAATTCAAATATAACTGTATAGAAATATTTAATTTTTTTTTTATTTTTTTTTTTAAGATAAGTTTAAAAATTTTATCAAAATAGAACTACATTATTTTATTGCAGCTTGATTTTATTTGTTTGAATTAAGCTTTGCATAAATACTAGCTCTAACTCGTAGTTCAGTGATAATAGCTGAAGCAAGCTAGTGGATGAACTGAAATTCAAATCATTTACCCACATTTTTTATAGTTAAGATTTCAGAAAAAATGAAATCTGTATTGCTGATTATTGTGATTGTGTGTGTAAAACTTTCACGTTAAGAGAGATTAATAGATGTAATTATCTGGAATTTCTTCTATAAGACACGAAAAAGAGAAGTTACTTCTAAAAGATTTGTTGAAATGCAAAACCAAACTAACATCTACAATCGATAGATTATTATAAGGAAGACATTAGTAAAACATGAGATCTTTAAAAAAACAGTGAGCGACGTACAACAAAAAAACAGACAACGATGCACAGCAAAAAAAACAGCCAACGATATATTTAAAAAAGAAATATCACTTTCAATTATAATCCTCTCGAACAAATGGATAAATATTAAGAAAATCAATTTATGAACAATTATGAATGTTTGATAAAATATTTACATACTAAAATAAAAATAGTTTTTCTTTATTGAATAAATATTACCCAAATTGATATATTATTAATGAAATTATGTATTTTTATTCAAATATTTGACTAATAGTTTAATAAGTACAGAATTTATAAGTTAAGTGCAACTCACAGAATTCTTAAATAATAATAAAAATATGATAAAATTATTAATATAAATTGTGAATGTTGAAGGATTATGATAACATGAACGAATGATGAATGATTAATTATGATGATGAATGATGAATAATTACGATGACATGAACGATTGATGAATGATTAATTATGATGGTGAATGATGTAGGAATGATTAATTATAATGATCAATTTTGCATGAAAGATGAATAATTAGATTAATGTGAATAAAAATATGTCAGTTCAATTTTTTAAATCAACATTAATTACTTCGCTTGTTAAAATGTTTATTTAAATATGTCAAAAGATTTGTGAGATAACTATTTTTAACTATTTCAAGAGATGTGTTGATAACTATTTTTATTTGAAACCATTGGCAGCTTGCATTGCAGTCACTGCTTCCACTGATGGCAATTGTAGCAAAGTGTATAAGCTTCTTAAGACGAGACTCAAGTTGACTAGTGAGAATTTACTGAGGTTTCTCACACACAATACTCAAATAAGGGTCAGTGGCCCTTAAATGCTCTCTCTTCATCGAAATACGGGGGATACTTATATTATATATAAGCTGAGATCGACACAGCAGAAAATAAATTTGTGTATGATGTACAGCAAAAAACGATGTACAGCAAAAAACAGTGAACGATGTACAGCAAAAAATAAGTAAACAAAATAAAATAACTGTTATTTATAAAGAATTTCAATGCATCCCTTAAGCAATTTAAAATAAATTATAACACTAAAGAATATTCTTTTGATATTTATTGCTTCTTAATAAGACTACTTAAAACATTTAATAGAAGTAAGCTGTTTTTCTATATGTTCCTTAATTCATCTCCAGAAGTATGCTTTTGTTATCTAAATATCAGCGTCACATGATTCAGGTCACGTCTTTTGTTAAAAATGTCAATTTACTTGATCCCAGTTTTGGACATTTTATTGACAGAATGTCATTTTGTACTTTAACAAATTGTGTTTTTTAAAAAAATAACGAAGGTCGTCAGTATATCGGCACACATTAAAGTGAAACTCCATCAGATAAACGAATAACGCGTAATTGGATATCTTCATTATTTTCCAGCCCACGCGACTGAATTCTTTCTATGTGATGACAAAGGTGAAGAAGTCTATTAAGATAAAACATCATGATTGATGTCCGAAATAAGATCAGCCCGCAAAATCAGATTTGCTGAAAATGACACTGAGTGTTCTTCTTGATCGTATCTAATAGCAACCGTAACTTTTGCTTCAACTTATATTCGGAGTAATATTTTGATTTAGTTTTTCAATTAGCTTCGGTTCAGTTTTTACAATTCCTTCTATTAGCTCACACTATCCCTATATATATCGTGTTCAAATTTTCAATCGTTAGTAAAATACTTTTTATTCATCCACTCAAGTTCAAATACATTTTTTTGAACTTGTAGTGGATGACACTTGATGTCAATACAGTTTTTTCAAATATTAATTCATTCATTAAATTTAATTAATTAATTTTAGTTTATTTCAGATTTAAGTTGCATATATCTACCAATAAATGACGCTAGATAAACTTTAAAAAATGAATGGGAATTATTTATAAAGGACTTTCTGCAATATAGTGAAAAAAAAGTAGGAATTGATTTTTTTTTTATATTACTTGTTTATAAATTCAGAGTATTAATTGTATTTTTTTTTGTTAAGAAATTTTTTAGCTGTCGCTAACAAATATCTCATTACAGAAATTTTAAATTTTCCAATTTAGCATGAATCCTTTCATTTTTAAACACTAATATACAGCATTCTAATTTGGTGGACTCATTTTCAACTAATATATGCTATGGCTAGTTTATTGGGAGGTACATCATCAGTGCTATAACTGAACTAATGACAGGTATAGGGAAATGAAGCCTTTTATATGAACGTGTAAAAGCAACCATCCCAGATTGTGTATTATGTAGGAAAAAACATGCAAAACTCCCACGAAGAACTTCATTGTCAATACGAAACCTATACACAACTATTAATGAAGGTTATCAAATCTTCAGTTAGTGAATACAGTTACTGCAACTGAAATTACCAGCGGCTTCAAACCTACTAATTTCTTCGTACTTGCTGCCCGCGTTACCATTATTCTATGAATGGAAAAGCATGTAAGGCCATAATCGGCGAAGGAAAATACTACAAAATAAAATCAAATATCTTAAATGAAATTCACTCCTAATGTATGCTTCGACTAATCTTTTGACAGATATATGAAAATGAAGCCTTGCATAAGAACGTTTAAGAGCAACCACCCATATTATGTATTATGTAGGCAAAAACATGCAAAACATCCACCAAGAATATCATTGTCAATAAGAAATGTATATATAGCTGTTAAGGACGATTATCAATTCTGCTGTTACTGAATGCAGCCAGCGCAATACAAGCCAGGGGATTCAAAACCTGCTAATTTCTTCGTACTTGCTGCTCACTTTACTAATAGTCTTAAAAAAAAGCTTAAAATGGCATAATCGGTTAAGGAAAATATTACAAAATAAAATCAAATATCTTAAATGAAAGGAACTCATAGAACTAAAGTGTGCTTCGGCTTTTCTTTTGAAGCCTTTCATAAGAACTTTTAAGAGCAATTACACCATATTGTGTACTATGTAGGAAAAAACATGCAAAACTACCACGAAGAACTTCATTGTCAATACGAAACCTATACACAGCTATTAATGAAGGCTTACAAAGGTTGACAAATCTTCAGTTAGTGAATACAGCTACTGCAACTGAAATTACCAGCGGTTTCAAACCTACTAATTTCTTCGCACTTGCTGCCCGCATTAATATATGAATGGAAAAGCATATAATGGCATGATCGGCGGACAAAATAAAATCAAATATCTTAAATGAAAGTAGCTCCTAGTGTATGCTTCGACTAGTCTTTTGCAAGATATAGGAAAATGAAGAATTTCATAAGAACGTTTAGGAGCAACCACCCATATTATGTATTATGTAGGAAAACATAAGCAAATCACCCACCAAGAATATTATTGTCAATAAAAAATCCATATATAACCATTAATGAGGGTTATCAATTCTGCTATTACTAAATACAGCGATTGCAACACAAGTTACCTGCCCATTCAAATCTGCTATTTTCTTCTTACTTGCTGCCCACGTTACCATTAGTCTATGAATGGAAAATCATAAAATGACGTAATCTTCTAAAGTAAAGACTACAAAATGAAATCTAATATCTTAAACGAAGGGAAGTCATAGATGTATTTTTCCTTAATATTTTGTTAAGAAGCACATAATTCTAAACAGAATTTTGTTCTTGTTTATGTATATAATTTTAACGGTTTTGTAGATTCACAATGAGGCTGTTATACGTTATAAATTTGTGGTTGTCAGCATTTCCTCAGGAAATGTTATTTACCAGTAAATATTAAAATTCAGGCGTTTAAATTCAAAAATCATATTCTCAAATTTAATATTTAAATTCAAATTAAATGACTCCATGCTTTTCAAAATGAAATTATTTCATCTGGAAATCAATTCAAAGGAGGAATTACAAATGTAAAGAATTTTCATTTGGTATTTATAAAAGATGCCGAAATTTAACCAGAACTATTCATTCAAATTCCTATAGTTTTCATTCCTTTGAATTTTCCTATTCATTCATTTAAATTTTCAAAAAATATAAATTAAAAAAAAGTCACAATTTAGGAACATTTTACAAGTAATTGGCAAACTATTAAAGTTTACTTTGAAGTAAAAATAAGTTACAAGAGATATTATAAAATAATATGAAAGATTGAAAGCTGAATAATATAAAATTAAAATTAAAAATAATGTAAGTATTATACATTACATAATGTATAATACATCCATTACAATGCATTATGTACATTAGTATAATTATGTACATTAGCATGAAAATACATCTGTTTAATGCTATGAATTTAATTTATACAGAGTATCTGATAAATTTATTATAACATCATTTCATATAAATCAATAACATACTCACATTAACAGCATTATATCCTTTTTAGTAATAAAAACTATGCAATTGCATTAAATAGCTATACACTTTATTATATGCACGGAAATATATCCAATACTCAATTAAGAAAATGAAACAAATCAGTTTTAAGTTATAATTATCATTAAAGCTATAGCTTAGCGTAATTTCATAAATAAATATCTTCTATAGTAACATAAATTTCAGTAGTTCAACACTACTATTTTCTTATCCTTTAATATGATAAAACCCATAAAAGTATTATCCAAAACTGTATTAGAGGGATTTATTTAAATCCTTAAAATCAAAGCTTTGATGTTTTTATGGCTTCTCCTCTGATAAGATCTGTGATTTTATCATTAACTAAAAATGTTGCATCGTGCTCATTCTTATCAAAGGTAGTAAGTACATTAGTATAGGATTATCAATAAAAGGTTTAAATATTAGTGAAAAATATTGTGAAAAATCTTGTCATTTGAAATATAGGAACTGAAAGCAAACAATTTTTTTTTCTTTTCTAAATAAGGTTTTTTTTATTACATTGCTACCCCACGTGTTGTAAAAATTTATGACAGCCTGCCAAAGGGTGATGAAGAAAAGACATTGCCTTCTGGGAGTACTTCAAGAATAACTGACACCATCTGTATGTCGTATGGGAGAAAACCCAAGAAACTCCAATCAAACAGCCTAACTTTGAATACGAAGTCAATCGTCATCTAGTATACTTATTCCTGCAATGCGCGATGCTAGAGGACTTGAATCTGATGATTTTTGCACAAAAGCTGTGTAAGTAACCACTGGACAGACAAGTAGCTCCTAAATAATGTTTGGAGCGACGGGACATAGCTTCGAATTCTCCAGCGACGTGTGTTGTAATCACTGCTCTCAGAAATATGGAAACTAAGTGGAAAATATGTCCCAGAAAGCTAACTTACATATGTAGTATAATTATACAATTCTGGATATATCATACAAGGTAGATGCAAGATTTAAAGAAAATGGCGTGGGAAAAAAATGTCATTTTTCTTTTTAACAATATTCACATTACATTGGAAATAAAATTATTGTATTACTTCAGGATTTGAAATATTTATTACAGAAAGGTTTAATAATAATTAAATAAAATTATTCATTAATGTTTTTTAATGAAAAAAAAACGACTAAGATGTTTATAAGCGCAGCTCGTGTAGTCATTGTTTTCAGAAAAGTGCAGATTTAGCTGTATTTGTGCCAGCCGATACATAAACGCATTACCAAACGAGCTTGTTTCGTTAGCTTCAAAATGAAATTATCCATTTCAGCACAAATAAAGAGTTCACCACTGCGCGCTTCCCACATTATCCCCCTCATTTGCATGAAATATAGTTTATTTTGCTGGAAGCAATGAAGACAGCGTAGTGTTTGATTAAATCATTTTATCTCCCACTCAAACAAGTGTGTCGAAGGCTGTGCATATCGTAAAGTTATTGGAGAAAATTGCAAGTCCAGTTTGCTTTCAAACGGAACAAACTCGAGTGTTGTGCATTTAAAACTGACTGGGGGTGGGAGACAGAGTTTTCTCAGTTTTCTCTCATACAATACTTAAGTGCTGGGAGCTAATTTAACAGTTCTCTTGGAAGGTGATGTTTCTCCTTATAGCACATCGATGGTCTGTACTTAGTATTAAGGGAAACGCAATGCTCATCAGTGTACAAAGAAAATGCGATGTAAATGAATTCTGAAATCAATACATAATTTAAGATTCATTATTATTATTTTTTTTAAAATAATTGAATATTTTTATCAAAAATGCTAATTATTTGCGACAAATTATATTGCTCAAATATTAATTATATTTTTGAGCGCTTTACAATTTCATTACTTTTCATTTATAAGAATATTAAACCATTTTTTTTCTTTGCTTCATAAGAATTTTGATGTCAAATGAAATGAAGGTAATGCATTTTTATGTTCAATATGTATTATATTTAGACAATTTAAAATATATTCATAAAGTATCCATTTCATACGGTTTATTGATATTGTATTTATTTTGCATAAAATATTTTTCTGTATAATTTTTTTTACAAAAAAGTGATTTAATAATAATAATGTGGAATTTCATTAATAATTCATAACATAAAATTTGTATATGTACATATAAATTTGATTTTTAAAAGAATGTAAAAGTACACCATTTGAATTAATAGGCAATTGAAAGGATTTTTCAGTCAATGGACTTGATTATTTGTCTCAATAGTACATTCATATTCATAATCATAATCGAAAATATTTATTCTAAAAGCATTATCATCACAATGACTAGGAAAGCTACTTAGGCATCAGTCATCTCATGTTCCAATTGTGTATGTAACAGAATGTGAAGACATATGGAGGAAATATGTGAAGACCTATGGAGCAACTGCTATGAGATATGAGTCTTTCTATTTTTAGAAGTTAGTCTCTCCCATAAGTTAGTTTTAATATATATACGAAGCGTTTACTCATACGTTACAATTGTGATCTTGTGAAAGCAGTGGCACCACTAATAGATCATAAAATTTGGGCTCTCAGCTCTAGACAGTGATGTGAGCACAAGTCAGTTTTACATCTGTACACAAGCTCAAAGCAGTGGCCAGTACACTGATCAGCAATAGTTAGGAACATTTTTTTTCTTTACATTTTACAGTAATTAGTGATTTCTTGTGGAGACAAGGAATCACTTGGGAGATACGAAATGCGTTAAAAATATTGAAACAGGGACAGAATTATATTTTTAAAGGAATAACAAAGCAAACTGATACAAAAAAAAGTAATATAAAAAAAAAAAAAACTTAAAGTCAATTCCTACTTTTTTTTCACTCTATTTCAGAAAGTCTTTTCTTTTTTTTCTAATGCAGATGGCAAGCACTTAGACAACTGTCTTGGATGCCTTAAGGCAAGTGCTGCACAGACGTTACTCACTTCTCACTACCCAGGGGGCCATTTAACTATAACTGTGAACTGTGAAGATAAGTCACGGACGCGGGGTAATAATGCCCCGCAACGCTACGATCCTGTTAGACCGGGACCTATGGTTAGAAGTGGATACAGATCCACTACAAACATACATGGCACCGCCGGGACTCTGCCCCGAAACCTGTGGAACCGAGCGCCAGAGCGCTAGCCACTCCGCCATTCAGTCCCTATATTGCAGAAAGTCCTTAATAAATAATTTTCTTTTATTTTCTTAAGTTTATCTGACGCCATCTATTGGTAGCTACATGCCACTTAAATCTAAAAAAATTTAAATTAATGAATTAAATTTAATGAATAAAATAATATTTGAAAAAACTGTATTATCATCAAGTGTCATCCACTACAAGTACAAAAAATGTGTATTTGAACTTGAGTGGATGAATAAAAAGCATTTTATGAACGATTGAAAATTTGAACAAGATATATATATATAAGGAGAGTGTGAGCTAACAGAAGGAATTGAAAAAACAGGAAGCATACCGTGTAAATTCAGATAAATTAAGTCTTTAGCGAAACATTGCTACAAATACTCGTCTGCCCTTGAAGGAAAGTAACAATAGGCCTCTGTTAGTAAGGGATATTACCTCCTTATTGCAATAGTTTCTTAGCATTGTTTCTACATGGTCAACGTCAAATTATGGAGAACTAATGTGATTATCCAACAGTTGCTTAAGAGTATCCGTTCCTCAATAAACAGCTGTTTAAGCTGTAGAGTGTACTCGGGTTGATATAATTGTGCCGAAAGGCTTATCCCCAAAGTATCCCACACATGCTAAATGGAATTTAAATCACGCGAATACGCTAGTCCAGTCTACTGATATCTTCATTTTCTAAGATAATAGCGCCTGGTCACATCTAACTCCAAGATTGGATGGCCAGGTCACATTACACAAGCGAAAAAACGGATGTCCACAAAAGAAATATTGTCACTTCTAACAATATTTAATATAGTCCAGATGGCTATTTTAGCCTGGTAGTATTTTAGTATTTATTATGGTATTTTAGCGTCCTGATATATGGTATTCCTCATGGGAATTCTATCCAGATGGGTATTACAGCATTATGCGTGTCCTCAAGTCCTCTGTTACATATTGTTTCCTGAAAATTGCAAGCGAATTACTTTTCTACTGAATTTGGTGTTCATTGTACTGATCGCAACAAAACATTTCCTTTTAATTCATGGATGTTCGCTTAAAACTTAAATAGCTTGTAAGCCAATGTATAGTTAATCAAAAATTTTATCATCGCTTTGATTTTATTTATACGATCATTTTTTTTTTTTTTTTTGTAAAATATTTTTTTTTGAGGAGATAGTGTATTATTTTGTATTGTAGCGATTTTTTTTTTCTCAAGGGAAGAGTTTTGGCATTTCATTCGCAGAAGAGATGAATGCATGTGATTTGAAAAATATGTAATAAAACCATAACTTAAATTTAACAGCAGACGAAATGTATTATGGGTACTTATATTGCATGCGATTAGTGTTTTGTACTAATCAGAACAACCTGTCACTCAAATCTGATAGCAGATATTCGGTATCATGTATAATGAGACTCAGGAAGTTAACAATTGTCTGTGCGACCTTCATAGATGGAAACAATTACAAACTGAATATCAATCAATTGATATACCATGATAGATAGCATGATTGGTGATAGAACGCGAGCTGAGAAATGTCTACTCCAATGAGATGTGATGGAAGCTGACCTGCCTTCTCTCTTGACGGATTGTCTTAAAAGGAATTTTTTTGTGAAGAGAAAGAGTTCAGCGACCAGTCGACCAGCAATGAGTTTTCTGAAGTGACTGAATAGGTCAGAATTTCCGCCTGTTGACAAAGTGAGTATCATTTTATTTTATGTATCATGCCATGTGATGATTAAGGTCTGCCGCAGACCAACGCATTAGAATCGTCGTAGATTCGATAACTCTGAACTTCACTTATAAATGAAATTATCTTTAATTTTCTTTTTTATGAATAGAGTTCTGTATATATGTATATAATGCTTGTAAATAAAAATTAAAGTATTCCCATGATCCTGAAAGTGGACCTCATTTTGAAGCCGTTTTAAGTCTAGTATAGGCCGAGACGTTACAGTATAAATAACGTAAATATGAAACTTTTATACTTGCCTGAATTCTCTGGTTTGGAATATTTTTTTAGACTTTTATTTACAAACAAACGTTGTCCGAATGATATTCAACAATATTTGATGGCTCCATACTGGATTTCAATGGCATCTTCTTACATTATTTATGTTGATGTGTTTTAAAATTATAAGGTATAAATATTATATGTGACGTTAGAGACAGCCTGTGTGGAAGATTTATTCAAATGACTCTAATTCATTTCTCAAATAAGGGGCTTACGTTCCAAATAAAAATGATAAGGTTGCAGGAATGACTATCATAATTTATTGTGGTCACAAAAAATGAGGCTACCAGACGGAATTTTCCATTTGGATTGCATCGTTACTGCGATATCTTCCTCTCTTTATACCTTCCGAAAAAGAATACGTTTTTCAAATATCCACATATTCAAAAGATATTTCTAATTCCTTTGTCGTATTGGAAAAAAAAAGTTGAATTACCATTGGCATAAAATTAGCATAAGTCATAACTTAGAATTGGTTATCGATCAAGATTCAGAATTTTTTTTTTTTTTTTTTTCATTAGCTTTTGTGCTTTTTAAATTTTATACATTCTCATTTTATTTATTTAAAATGTTTGGTATTTTTATTTGAAGAAATTTGTAAGAATAATTTTGTGCATAATTTTTTAAAACATTTTGGTTTTTACAATTTAAATATTAAATAATAATGTTATTTATTTTTCGATAAATGTAAAATTTTTTTACACTTATTAAAAGTATATTATTCCATCTATTTTTCAAAATCTATCTGACTAAAAAATTATCGTATGGGAGAAAATAAGGAGAATTCCCATCCGGCAGTCTGACTATCATTTGAAACTTTGTACAAGCATAGGCACAATCGTCATCATGTCTCCCCGTTTCTGAGATATTTGATATTGTAGTTATTTGTAGTGTTGCCAGTTTGTTTGTAAAGCTGGATCTTTGTGTAGTTGAGTTGAGACACAGGTTTGAGAACACACGGTTATTTACACGCGCACAAATATCACATAAACATCACAAATAACTATAAGCAATATTTAACACACAACATGTAACACAAAGATATATACTTATACATTAGTGAAAGGATTACATTTCTAAACTAAAAATGAAGTTATTTTCTCTCTCGAAGAGATATTGTAACTAATGGCAGCACCGTACTTCCTCTCAGGTGAGAGTCTTGATGCCTACTGATGATTTCTTCTGAACGCCGCAAGGGGCGCTCTTGCAGTGTGTAGGAGGAAACATGGTTGAGTACGGGGAATCACGGTTACTTGTTATAATTTTATGTAGAATTTTAATGTTAAAATAAATATATATATATATATTCAGTTTCTTATATTTATGTTTTATATTATTACTTATTCGAATTTATGTCATCAAATAAATAATTACCATTGAACATAATATGTGACTACACTTTTTGAAATTTTTTTCAAACCTTTTTATGTATTTAGCATTTAAGTAAAAATATTTTGAGGCATTCAAAAAATTAGCTCTAAATTTAGATGATATAGTTAGCAGTAAAAGAATCTTCTATCCCTAAAAGTAATGAATCCATTAGCACAGAAATAAAAGAAAATAGGATTGATTTCTACTAATAGCTCATGGGTAAAGATCTGTTAGTCCCAACAACATCTGCTGATATAGTACGATATCAATTACAAGTAAGAAAATGACAGTGCTAAAATGGCAGTAGTTGTATTATTTATCGCTCGTTCTTGGGAAATATATTGGTCAATTTGTAAAATAGTGGTAGATTCAACTGTTGTTTTTCTAATCTCATGACTTTATTTCGTTTAAAGTTGTGTTTAAAATCAATTATTTAGTAAAAAATACAAATTAATTAATGTTATCAGGATAATCAATGAAAAAAAAAAGTTTTTAAATTTTACTTGGTGCATTTTAACGTATTATATGTAATTAATTAATGCAAATAACATCAAACCATTCAATTCACAGTAAAAGGTCTTTAAAGTTTAAATTATATTAATTAATTGTATAATTAATTTTATTCTAATAGTCCTATTTAATTATATTAATTATGTTAATTATTTATATTCTGATAGTTCTGATAGTGATTTTTACATACTTATATTTATTACTGTTCAAAAGTAAGACTGAATGAAAGGCAAAGAATGAATTTTTTACTGTTTCAAATAAATATACAAATATCTAGGGTCCAATACGTAATCGTATATGAGCGTGTTGAATAATAGGCTTTATATGCATGCCTGGTAAGTAACGAGCTTTGTTCGCGCATACACTTCAACACAATTTGTGACGTTTTTTTCCAACATTTATAGAACTATAAAATATTAAGTTAAAATGAATTGCAGAGAAAATGAAAGCATCGTGTTCTCAAGCGGAGTTGCTTGACGATTAAATGTTAGGCCCAACATCGGCATAGGTCCTTTACATACAGCCTATGACCCCACCTTACCAATCAAGGATATTGGATCCACTGATAGAAAGTCTGGTCAAGTTCATATAAGAATCACAACAACCAATGAAGATTGGTATTTGTCCATTACAGTCAGATATACCAAGAGCTTCAACTACAGGAACCCAAACTACCAGGAGGCTGTATGAGGATTGTTTGCAAGTAGAACCAGCGGTTTCTGTCCAGTTCTTTCTTACCCCATAACAGTGCTCTTTTTACACATGAATTTTGGACCAGAGATCACTGAACCAATGTTTTAATTACTGATTTATCCCACCCAAACCCTTTATTCTCAACATACGTTCACCTGCAGAGAACCACAGACCTGTTCTCCAAGAATTAAGAAAGAAGCCAATAATGCAGTGGAGGTTTGTTGGTCTGAAAGGCATTACGTTAAACGGAAACACAGTATTCCTTGCCTTTATCAGAAGCTCTGTGAAATATAGGGATGATGCTATATTAATCGTTTAATGTGTTTTAACTCTATGTCAGTCTTTTTAACCCTATGTTAGTCTTTTTCAGTGTAATTGATCCTTTTCTAATGTGTAGTTGGTGCTGATATCATTTTAATGAATGAGAATTCATATCCATCTGAGTCGCATATGGTTAATCTTTCCGGAAAATGAGGACATTCACTCGATGCATTAGCCAGTCAAATTTCCAGACAGAAGCCCTATAGAGCATGTCTGAGACTCTCTAAAGCGAAGTAAAGCATAATTAATCTATGTTCAAACTAATTATTAATACATTTTTACTAACTACAAGTTATTAATACTAATTATTCACACTAAGTATAAAATAATGATAATTGCTCGTAATAATTTTTAATCCTTTTAGTTCATATTCATTTTAATTTGTGTTCATACTTAATTTTATTAAAATCTGAACAATAATTCTGTAGCTATTTAACCAAATGTAAAAATTTCTTTAATTTTGAATAATGAACATTAACGTATTGGATAATTTCATAATGGCAAATTATGCTTTTATACATAGAAATGCTTCCCAGTAGAATATTTATGTATATATATATGTGCATGTGTGTATTTATTTGATTAAAACTGTCGCAAATATTTATTTTAACAGAAAAAAAAAATCTTTAATTTCCAATCGTAATAAAACTATAAAATATTTCACTTATTCAAAGGCACAATTCGTTAATTTTTTATTATTTTAATTATTTCAAAAATGCGAATGTTTCAAATTCACAAACTCTACTTTAAATTATTTTCTATGCCCTATATTTATAACATAAATATTAAAAAAAATTTTTTTTTCATTGAGAGAAATTATTATTTTATCATAGCTGGTTCCATTTGTATGGAAATAAAAAGAACAAATCATTTGAATAAATTGAAATAAATCGAATTTCCTTTAAACTCACCAAGATAAACTTTTTAATTTTGTTTCTGTAAGAATATAAATCTTTCAAGAAATGAAGCTAGAAGCTAATTAATATGTTTGATCTTTCTATGATATTACATGGAGGCAAGAGTTTATGAAAAAAAAATGTCAGAATCATTTTGATCATGGAAATTGCGGATCCAATCATAATTTTTGTTGAGCTAATATCACATAAAATATCAGATTTCTGTGAATTTTGTTTGCTTTTTTGTTGTGTTTCTCAATTGTAGAACTGGCATCTGGGATGTGTTCTAATTTCTCATGCATACAACAAGAACACAAATCACGTGTTTTAATGTAATTGTAAGAACTCCAGAAAAATGTTCTTGCACAGAGGGTGTTGAGAATCATCACTCTATTGTTTTTGGTAAAGGGTTATAAGATAATATAAACCGAATTGAATCCGTAATAAATGTGCTGTTGAAAGCGACACTGTCCACCTTTCTTTAACTTTTTGATAATTGACCATTAATAATTATATCCTTAAAAGCAATGGGCAATGATATTAAAATGAAGATTTCATTATTGCGTAAGAAAAGTTCCAGCTTGAAAATATCTTTGGATTGACATTTCCAACTCTGATATAGACACTAATTTGAAAAAGGAATAGAATATTTGGTGAGTATGATAGAGATTCAAATCAATTTTAAGACAGTAATTTGATTTTTCATGATTTATTGGAAATAAATGAAGCAAACGTGGAAGATTTCTTGAAAAATTTTCTAGAGAGAAGATCTTCTTCCGCCTTTTTCTTCATCTTGTGAATGTAGTCATTAGTATGATATTTCTTAAGACTTTTTCAGGCTACCTTGTTTCGACAACGTGAATAAAATAGTTTTTGTCCCTTATATAATTAGTTTATCATTGCACACACATCCAACATTTATCTTACACAACTTAATTACATGAAACATGTTTAAGATTCCATGCATTATCTATGTAAATAACTCAGCCGAAGAACATGGACATCGTTTTAACATAACATATGAATTGCAAGATTGGTTTGCTTCACATTAAAGGAAATAAAATACGCAAGTATGACATGGTGAATGTATGAAATTAGTACCTGATGTTTGCAAACAAGAACAAAACATAGCATTAGTTATAATAAAATAGTTAATTAAATTCTATTTATTATTATTATACAAATTTATGTTTTGTTGTTGCATTCTTGAAGATATCATAGATAGCAATTACCATAATCTATCATATTAATAGAGTCTGTTTTAATTAGAAAATATTATTTTATATGTTTTTTCTGATGTAGTAAGTGGCAGGCATATTAATTCATACGTGTCGAGCAATATTAATATACTTCATTATGTATTGATTTTCTCTTGTAGATTATCCTGAGACCATTTCGGAAGCGGGTGTATTTATCATAGGCCGTTGGATTCTCTCATTTATTATCGCGAAACACAAAGTCATTTCAGCTAGGCTGGGCGATATCTAATTGAAGCGAATAGAGAGGTCTGTCTCAGGAGCCTTTCGCTGCGGAGTTCCTGGAGCCTGGAGTGATTTGTGCTTATTTGGTTACGGTTAAAATAGTTTCCATATATTGGGTGAGGGAAGAGTTGCGGAACTATTGATCTGGATGAACTGATTGTCGAAGCCTTATCTCCAAAAATGAAAATTCCTTTTGTGAATATTAGTTGAAATGCTGTGATCCAAAATTCTAAGTCCACATTAGCATGAGAACAGTTTCAGTACTGAACAACAAACCTTTTGTCTTTTATTTTGATAGATATCTTTACACGTATGTTTTATTTTTCCAGTTTTTAGGATAGCCAAATTACAAGTTAAGGTGCAATCAGTCATACATCTATCATTATGTCAAATAATAGAGAAGAGTTGCACTACTATTGATCTGGATGGGTTGATTGTCGAAGGCGTACCTCCAAAAATGGAAATTCCGGTTCTGAATAACAGTTGAAGTGTTGTAAACTGAAATTCCGAGGTCACATTAGCAAGCGAACATTTTGAATACTGATCATCAGCCTTTATTTTGATGGATATCTTTACACGTATGGTTTATTTGGGCAGTTTTTTCGGTAGCCAAATTATAGATCAGGGTGCAGTCAGTCAAATGACGTCGATCATTACATATCGTTTTTTGATCCCGCATCAAAAGATTTACGCTTTTCTGAAAGACGGTTGAAGGCTCTCTCATAAGGGAAGATGTGATCCAAAATTCTGAACCCACATTAATACGCGAACAGTTTGATCACTAATTATCAAACTGTTTGTCTCTTTTTTCGACGGATATCTTAACACGTATGATTTATTTTACCAGTTTTTGGGATAGCCTAATTTCAGGTCAGACTGATATCGGATTCTTATCCCGGATCAAAAGATTTACTGTCTTTCGAAAGCCGACTGAAGACTCTCTCATAATGGAAGATGAAGTTGATTATTTTTCGAATTCAGTGTGCGGTTCCCGGGTACAGACGTAAGTTTATTTAACTCTTTCAAATGTGAATGTGTATCGTGTCGATTATATAATATAATACAAATATCTACTTTTTCTGGCAATCTAATATGCAACACTGGGGACAGTGATAAATATTGTTTCACTTAATGGCTCACACCTCTCATTTTGTCAAAACTGTTTATGAACATTCTGTACATAAATTCAGCAAATGAAAAGATGTCTTATATAAACAATTAACATTAGACCAATTAATAATTTAGAAATAATTAATAATTTAGAAAGAAGACCAAGTAAGAGCATAAGCATAATAATTTCTGCAATTTCATTCTTAAAAACCTTTAATGTATATAAAACATTTATAATGTGAGAATGAAGTGCTTGTCAATTAAGGTACTAGGCAAATTGATATGTATATTTAGAAAATAAAATCATTTGAAGAACGTAATTTTCAGATTAAGAACTATTGTCATTTACAAATAAATATTGATAGCACAGGGAAGTATGCATTTATGAAAAGACTACTTCTCTAAATTTTCTAACCTAAAAAGCTACTGTATATTTCAACTGCATTTTATTGAATAATTCACGTTACTTTAAATGGAAACAAAATAAATATATAGTTTTTCAAAATTTGATATAACCAGTAAATGTGTGAAAATTTCGCCTACAGACATAAAAGAGCTAAATTCTGTCCTGGAAAAGGAAATCTTGGATTAAATTGGAGACTTTGCGATTTTATCTTTATGCACTATATTTCAACACATTTCTTTCTGTCAGTTATTGTGAGACTCTAAAAAAAGGGATTATTCTTAATTTTTAAAAGTTGTCATATTTATTCCTCGGTATAAAGAAAATTGGATTGCAAGGGGCCAAGGGGCCTTTCGAGTGTTAAAAAATTGTTTTAGTTCTATGGTTAACTCGGCTTGTGGTCCAGAGATATCGTATCTTAATGAACAAAATGTATAATTGTTATTTTGTAATTATTTCTTTTAAATAGTAGAACATTTCAGTAAAAATATAACAGCATGTTAGGTCGTAATACATTAAAAGTCTGCATGCAGAAGCATATTAGGCCATAAAAGGTCTACCTGTTCAAATTCTACTACTACTACACCACATCTCATCACTGTGATTAGAGCTAAGTTGACTCTTTACATTTTGGGAATAATGTGGGTGAGAGAAGTCTGACTGGGCTCCGAGACGCTCTACGGTCATATGAGACCGGAACCTACGGCTTAAAGTGGATTCCTAACCACTATAAACAGCCATGGCACTGCCGGGATTCGTACCCGAAACCTGTGGTACCGAGCACCAGAGCGTTACCTACTCGGCAATCAGGCCCTTGTTGATATTCAACCGGTGATTTCTTCCAAATTACACTTAAATGCGAAGCGAATATCTTTGAAAGTGCTGATTACAAGAGTTTTCTCTTCGACCAGTGACTTGATGTGATGACCTTATGCGAGAATTTAAAAGTGCGGAAGTAAAATGTAATAATAATATAAATATAAGAGTAATAACACCATGCTGTTCCTTCTGAATTCCCGACCTATAACTAACAAATTCAATTGCTACACTAATCCCTTATTAAACTCGGCTCTGCATTTTCTAATAATAACCATGCGTGTGTATGTCCATGTGTACGTACATATGCATGTTCGTACGTGCGTGCGTACGTATGTATGTCTGTACGTGCGTACGTACGTATGTGTGCCCGTGCGTGTGAGCGTACTTATGTCCGTATGTACGTACGTACATATGTATGTCCGTACGTGCGTACGTACGTATATATGTCCGCGCGGGCGTACGTACATATGTATGTCCGTACGTGCGTACGTACGTATATATGTCCGCGCGGGCGTACGTATGTCCGTATGTACGTACGTGTGTATGTCCATGCGTAAGTATGTTCGTGAGTACTTAAGTCCGTGCGTACGTACGTATATATGTCCGTGCGTAAGTACGTTTGTATGCCCGTGCGTGCCTGCGTATGTATATACGTGCATATGTCTGTGCGTGGGTTGCGTGCGTCCGTACATATGTACGCATGACCGTGCTTGCGTCCGTACATATGTATGCATGACCGTTCATATGCATACATGCAAATTTGAATAAGTGTGCAATGAAATATTTTGCATTCTAAAACTTCATGAGAAATACCCTAACTTTTAGTTAGTGTTTCAATAAAATCTTATTGATAAGGTTTGTATTTAAAATGCTAATTATTATTAAAGGAACATAATATTGTCTTGTTATGTGGTGCATGAGCTACTTATAGTCTCCGGAATGACAATTTTCATAAGTCGATTTTTCAAACTTATGGTATTCGAAATAATATATTAATACGCATGACAATAATAATTTTTTTTAAATAAAGCGTCTTCCTTACAATAAGTAATGCATTAAAAACAATTAATATAAAAAAAAATAAAAAAAAAATTAAGTCAATTCCTACTTTTTTCCCCACTATATTGCAGAAAGTCCTTTATAAATAATTTTCAATCAATTTTTTAAGTTTATCTGGCGCCATCTCTTGGTAGATATTTGCAACTTAAATCTAAAAAAAAACTAAAATTAATCAATTAAATTTAATTAATGAATTAATATTTGGAAAAACTGTATTAACATCAAGTGTCATCCACTACAAGTTCAAAAAAAATGTATTTGAACTTGAGTGGAGGAATAAAAACTATTTTATGAACGATTGAAAATTTGAACAAGATACAAAAAAGGAGAGTGTGAGCTAATAGAAGGAATTGAAAAAAAAGGCTGTTTGTTTTGCTTTCATCAAATTATGAATGGGAAAGAATTAAAATGCGCTTAAAATTTTAAACATTATTTCATTCGATTAAAATGAATTAAATTAATTAATTAAGAAATAAAAATCAGTCCAAAATGTTAAATATTAATTTGAAATAGTAAATATTTTTAAAATAATAAATTTGCTTAAAATATTATTTGATATATAATTATTATTAAAAAATTTCTTAAATCATCATATGATAATTTTTCAGATAATGATACTTTGTGATATGCAATGCTATATTTTATTTAAAAATTTATGTAAGTGTTTTAAGATAAATGACGATTTAAAGAATATCATGATGACATTTTTTTTTTTAATTTGTGGATATATATTTTGTTTATATTAGATATCAGATGAAATAGATAGTGATAAAGTAGTGATAGTGATCAGTGATCAGAGTAGTGATAGTGATCAGAGTAAAATAGTAATTCATAATTGTTTTACCCGAAAAAGATGTTTTAAAATGATTTAAAGAACAATAACGGCCTTCGCACTTATGTTCATTTAACCTACTACTGTGTCCAAAAAGTAAGACCAATATTCAATTTAAAATTCCCGGGACTTATAGAAATTCCATTTATTATTATTTTTTTTCATTTTTATGTTTCTAGCACTATCCTTGACATCTGTGTGAAATTTGACGACAAAATATTCATTAGTGTTTGAGTTACGCTTGGCTTTGTGAGACACTAAAACTGATTCCGGCGATTTTTTAAATATCTGAATTAATTGAGCAAAGAATTTGCGCTAAATTTTATTTACGAAAAGGTATAGCATGTTGCAGAAGGCATTTGGAGAGCATTCCTATATCGGAAAGAAATGTTTAGAAGTGGTATAAGCAGTTCAAAGAAGGCAGAGAATGCGTTGAAGACGAAGAGCCCTTTGGTCTACCATCAACCTCAACCGACGAAGCTCACGTCAAACCTCAAACGATTAAAGATTTAGTGCAAACCGTCGATTTGCAATTAGAGCACTTGCTGATGATGTTGGAATTTCAAAAGGATCGGTCAGTTCCATTTTGGGCCTCGAACGTGCCAAATCTCGATTGGTACCTAAAACACTGAATGCGCCAGCTCACACTACATTGATTCTTCGTGATCTTTTCGGGAAAAATGAAACCCATATCGTTCCACAACCACCGTATACACACCGTGCGACTTCTGGCTATTCCCTAAACTCAAAACACCACTCCGTGAACACCGTTTTGAGTCGATTGAAGAGATTCAACGTGAACCGTCGAACGCTTTTGAAGACCTTCCGTGCCGATTGCTTTTCAGCATGCAGTGTGTATTGGAAAAAAAGTTGTCAAAAATGCATTGTGTCCTGAGGTGATTACTTCGAAGGCAATGAAATAAATTTGGAAGAATAAATAAAGAGTTTTGGGAAAAAAAAATAATTATTCTTAATTTTTGGGCATAGTAGTATGTTCATTTAACCTATTTTTTACGTATTCATAGTTAACAAGCATTTAGTAACAAAGCAGTAGTTGTTTTTAAATTACAGGATATTGCGTATGTTATTCAATAACAGAACATTAAATATGTTGCGGATTCTCCTTTAACTCGGTGTAATAACAGATGCCACTATGCCACCACAATATCGAATGAAGATCTTCAGATATACCATATGGAAGATTTATATTCTTTTTCCTCACTCTTCAACGGAAGGGCTTTAAAACTTTTTGATTTTGCGTACCACTTACTGTCGGTTTTCGGTTGAATTTTTCTTTTTTTTTTATTGGATTTTGAACCGAGCTCTCTCAGTTCCAAAACCTAATGTTCTGACTCCTTTCTTAACAGTAACCAAAAGAAATTTTCGTGCAGCATTAATCCACACACAAAACTTTGGTGAATTTTAGTGAGTTTTCTTCATATTGTAAAATGAATGCTATTACATTTTTAATTTATCTAGAAGTATAAAAATTTGCATTTAGGAAAACAAATAAAAAAAAAAATTGTCATTAAAAGAACGTTTTTAATTTAGAAAGACTTTGAAAACATGAACAATTTTGTATGTGGCGCCATCTATTGGCTATTCTTAAAATTAATAAAGCCTTAATTTATTCCAATTTAAAGAAATATACAATATATGAAGACATTTATTAAATTTATTGGTAAAATGTTTTGTTTATTTTTTTTTTATTTTTTAACAGAAGGCTGTGTTTAGTTCTGACTTTTAATTGCAACAGAGAATCTCAAAATTTTCGAATCGAAACTGACAGTTAAAACGTTTCGCATGAACACAGAAATAAATGAAAATAAAAATTTAAAAAATACAAATACGTAAATAAATCTATATATATAATTAAATATATTCATTTTTAACGTTCTTGGTAAATCATTTCAAATTTTAGGTAGCCAAACATATTTTGGGATTAAATATTCCTTTCTTGAGAAATATTTTTTTTTAAATTTTTACTGTGAGAATTATTTAATGATTATTATGCGTTAAATCTCCATTTTTTTTCCTATTAAATTCTTTATTCTATTAAAACTTTTAAAATAAGGCTTAAAAAAAACTGATGTATTAAAATTTTTATTGGCCAGTGATCAAAAATAAATATTTTATTTCCTCTTTTCATTTTTGATTATTACTTGTCATTATTTACGTATATACAATTAAATGTCAGTAAAACTATTAATTTCGCAAATATAGGCCAGCAACGTACTTCATTCAAAGAACATATTCAAGAGACTTTCGTTATATTATGCCCGGAGTTAAAAACTTGGCGGTTATATGGAATTTAAAAATCGCTGATTTGTTTGGCATCAACTCCATCGATTTTTGTAGAACTTTCTAGCGTAATTATAATAAAAGGCGAAAAATACAATATCTTGGAAGTTTTAGATTGTCTATTTTATAGTTACAGTGTTAATATAGGATAATAACATCAAAAAGACAGGTTTTTTTCGTTTTTAGCAGTTATATTAAAAATAGAGATAGAAAGTTAAGATAGAAAAATAGATAGTTAAGATAGAAAATAAAAACAATGCAATATTCTTTACATACAAAATAACGCTTACTGAGATAATGACAAATTACTAAACTGTTAATTTGTTTCTATCCAACACTCTTCTTAACAGACCCCTGACAAAGTTACGTCCTCCAACTAAGCTTGATATCAATCATTGATTTACACTCCAAAACCAAAAGAGCCAAAACATTATGACCACCTGTCAATAATGAGTTTTGCCACCTTTGGCGCGCAACACAGATTCAACCCGCCTTGGCATGGATGCCACAAGTCCTTGGTAGATGGCCGGAGACAGATTGTACCAGATGTTTAAGAAACAGTCACCCAAATCCGAGATATTGCGAATTGGTGGTCATTGAACTCTGAGCTGCCGTCCCAGGACATCCCAAATGTATTCTATCGGATTGGGATCCGGTGAGTTAGGCGGCCAGGACATTAACTGGAATTCAGCATCATGTTCCTGGAAACACTCCAACACAATTTTAGCCTTGTGACAAGGGGCGTTGTCGCAAGGCTGTTGTAGTTTTACGGTTAGTCACAGTAATAATTCGGAGTTATAAAATTAGATTTAATAGACACATAATTTGTTTTAAATAGTTAATAACTAAATAGTTTCTTTAAGAAAAGCAGGCAAAATATCTGATGCAGTGAAGGTGATGTATGACTCAATAAACAAATTTCCTGTATAGCAACATTTTAAAAAGTATATAAAGTTAATTATTAAACAAAAATTTATTATTTCGATACATCCCATCAGGATTTTTGGAACAATTTGTACATATTATAGATCTTCATTAAAAACTTGCTCTACAGTTTAATGGCTTATATTTCATAAAAACTTCATTAGAAACAATTATGTTATTATATTTGAAAAATGTTGAAATTGTAATTAATACATGATGATTTGGAAAAAACAAGATATTGCAGGAAACAAAACACATAATAATTCGAAAAAAACAAGATAATTAAAAAAACACATAATAATTCGAAAGAAACAATATAATTCGAAAACACAAAACACATAATTATTCCAAAAATAATTAATCTTTACAATTAAATATTCCGATGGAGACTTAATAACTAGTTAAAAACTCGCAAATTATTCCTCATTTCTTTATGATAATAATTGTATTAATATTACAAAAATATGATTATGTTATCGAAAATAAATTTTTACATAATTGGGAGTGAATGAAAATATGCTTATTTTTGAAGCAAAAATAAGAAACCAAAATTGTATGTCAATAATTTTTTTGTATTTTTAAAATGAAAAGAAATTTTGATCTCTATACATTAAATAGCAATACTTTGTATGTTCTTATTATCGTTTCACAGATTTGTATTTATCTTAGCATAGGAAATGAAAATAACAGTAAATTATATTTTACTTTTAGATATATAAATATCATAAAACTGGATATTTTTTCATACTTTTTTGTGAATTGTTTTTTGTTATTTAGAAACGAAAAAAAATATTTTTGTCTAAATATATTAAATATACATTAAAAAATTTCATATTCATATTTTTGTTTTATAGATTTGTATTTAAGTTAGCATATGAAATGAAAAATAACAGTAAATTATATTTACTGTTAGATAAATAAATGCCATAAAGATATTTCTTCATTTTTTTTGTTCTTTAGAAATGAATAGAAATTGTGGTCTACATATATTAAATATCCAATAATACACTGCATGGCCAAATTATTGTTTTATAGATTTGCATTTATTTTAGCATATGAAAAGAAAAATAACAGTAAATGCTTACTATTAGATATATAAATGCAATAAAACTGCATAACTTCGTATATTTTTTATCAGTTATTTTTAGTTCATTTTAAATGAAAAGAAATTTTCTACATATATTAAATATCCTATAGCATATTGCATGTTCATATTTTTGTTTTATAGATTTACATTTATGTTAGCATATGAAAAGTGAAATAACTGTAAATTATGTTTACTAATAGATATTCAAATGCCATAAAACCGGATATTTCTTAGTAATATTTTTCTCTGTAATTATTATTTTTTTTCTTTCTTTTTGAAATGAAAAAAAATTTTGTTCTTCACATATTAAATAACCAATAATACATTACATGTTCATTTCTTGTTTTACTCATTGGCATTTATCGTACTAGAATAAGAAAATGAAAATAAAAGTAAATTATGTTTACTGTTAGATATATAAATGCCATGAAATTAGGACATTGCTTCGTACTGTCTTTTGTTAATTATTTTTTAGTTCATTTGAAATGAAAAAAAAAATGTTCTACATGTATTAAATATCCAGTAAAAAATTTCATGTTCATCTTCTAGTTTTATAGATTTGCATTTATATTAGCATGTGAAAAGAAAAATAAACAATAAATTATGTTTACTGTTAGATGTATAAATGCTATAAAAATTGATATTTCTTCATAGTATTTTGTCAAGTTTCGAGTTCCACTGGAAATATATCTTTCATGAAATATTGAAGACACATTTTATTATATCTCTTTAGGACATCAAAAGATAACTTATGATGGTAGAGTTTTAACATTTAGTACATTTAAGGTAAAATTTTAATACTTTCACCATTTCCTACAGATAATTAAATTCAAGAATAATCCTTCCAAGATATTCATAATTCCTTTATTTCTTACCTAAAACTACGAATATATACTTACAAATCTCTAAATTAAATTAGTGCCTCAGGTAAAATATGAAACAAATTACTTGGAATCGAGCACTTCTTTGTTGGTGTTGCTCGTATCCATAATGGCTAGTGAATAAATTAAATTTGTTGGTTTCTCAGCTTTGTTAGCTTTTGTTGAAACTTTATTAAACTAAAACTCACTATCTGCTTCTACAATGTCTTGATAAAAGCGTTAATTAGCCATTTACAGAAGAAACATTACTTGTAGGCAGTTGCTTTCGTAAAAATATAATAGCTTAGATCCAAGATATTCTTAAATGGAAAGACTTCAGGATATAATCATTAAGAATATATCAGAAAATGAAAGGAATATGATCGCTTTCTAATTAAATTTGTGTGACTGCTATAGAAAGGTACGAATGAGGGGGAATTTCTAGGAAAGTGCTCCTTAGAGTAATAAAAGAGATATGGAGTTATTTCCCGTTTTATTTACTGATCAAAATATGTGATGCATATTTTTGGAAATGAGAAATATTGGTCTTTTTTAAGGAAACACGGCTAACAAAAATATTGTTACAATAATTTTTAAAGATACATTCAATTTTGGTTCAATAAGGTGAGACCTGTATATAAATATGTAGACATCTATATTAGTATATTAATATGTAGACATCTATATTGGTATATTAATATGTAGACATCTATATTGGTATATTAATATGTAGACATGTATATTTATTAACTATAATAAATATCCAGTAATACATTTCACGTTTATCTTCTTGTTTTATAGATTTGCATTTATCTTAGCATATGAAACGAAAAATAAAAGTAAATTATGTTTACTGTTAGATATATAAATACTTAAAAATGGATATTTTTTTGTATTTTTTTTTTTTTGTCTATTGTTATTTAGTTCATTTGAAATAAAAAGAAATTTTCTACATGTATTAAATATCCAGTAAAAAATTTCATGTTCATCTTCTTGTTTTGTAGATTTGCATTTATCTTAGCATGTGAAAAGAAAAATAAACAATAAATTATGTTTACTGTTAGATATATAAATGCCACAAAACTTGATATTTCTTCGTATTCTATTGTCAGGTTTCGAGTTCCAGGAAAAATATCTCTTTCATGAAATATTGAAGGCACATTTCATTATATCTCTTTAGGACATCAAAAGATAGCTTATGATGGTAGAGTTTTAACATTTAGTAAATTAAAGCAAATGTTTAACACTTTCACCATTTAATACACATAATTGAATTTAAGAGAAAACACGAAATTAATAATCCTACCAAGATATTCATAATTCCTTTATTTCTTACTTAAAACTACCATATCACTAAATTAAATTATCGCCTCAGGTAATATATGAAACAAATTACTGAGAATCGAGTATTTCTTTGTCGGTGTTGCTCGTATCCATAATGGCTAGCGAATGAACTGAATTTGTTGGTTTCTCATTTCGTAAGCTTTTGTTCAAAGTATATTAAATTAAAACTCACTATCTGCTTCGACAATGTCTTGATAAAAGCTATAATTAGCCATTTACAGTAGAAGTAGGCTGTTGCGTTCGTAAAAATATAATGGCTTAGTTCCAAGATGTGCTTAAATGGAAAGACTGCAGGATATAATCATTAAAGATATATCAGAAAATGAAAGGAATATGATATTTTTCTAATTAAATTGGTGCTACTGATATATAATGCTAAGAATGAGAGAGAATTTCTAGGAAAGGGCTCCTAAGAGTAATAAAAGTGATATAGCTTTATTTTCCGTTTTATTTACTGATCAAAATATGTGCAGCATATTTTGGGAAATAAGCAATATATTTCTTTTTTAAGAAAATATGTCAGGGAAAAATATGGCAATAACTTTTAAAGATACATTCAAGTTTGGTTCTCTAAAGTGAGACATGTATATTATTATATTAATATGTAGACATCTATATTAGTATATTAATATGCATATTTATTAACTATAATAAATATCCAGTAATAAATTTCATGTTCATCTTCTTGTTTTATAGATTTGCATTTATCTTAGCATATGAAAACTAAAATAACAAATAATGTTTAACGTTAGATATATAAATGCCATAAAACTGTATATTTCTTCGTATTCTTTTGTCAGGTTTCGAGTTCCACGAGAAATATCTCTTTCGTGAAATATTGAAGACATATTTTATTACTTATCCTTAAGACATCAAAAGATAGCTTATGATGGTGGAGTTTTAACATTTAGTACATTAAGGTAAAATTTTAACACTTTCACCATTTAATACAGATAATTGAATTCAAGAGAAAACACGAAATTAATTATCCATCCAAGATATACATAATTCCTTTATTTCTTACCAAAAACTACGAATATATACTTACAAATCAGTAAATTAAATTAGTGCCCCAGGTAAAATATGAAACACATTACTTGGAATCGAGCAGTTCTTTGTTGGTAACCATAATGGCTAGTGAATAAATTAAATTTGTTGGTTTATCATTTCGTTAGCTTTTGTTGAAACTGTATTAAATTAAAACTCACTATCTGCATCGACAATGTCTTGATAAAAGCGTTAATTAGCCATTTACAGAAGACACATTATTTGTAGGCTGTTGCTTTCGTAAAAATATAATAGTTTAGTTCTAAGATATGCTTAAATGGAAAGACTGCAGGATCTAATCATTACGGACATATCAGAAAATAAAAGGAATATGATCTATTTCTAATTAAATTTGTGCTACTGCTAAAGAATGGTAAGAATGAGGGAGATTTTGTAGGAAAGTGCTCCTTAGAGTAATAAAAGAGATATAGCGTTATTTCCCGTTTTATTTACTGATCAAAACATGTGTAGCATATTTTGGGAAATGAGCAATATATATCTTTTTTAAGAAAACATAGCTGAGAAATATACTGTGGCAATAATTTTTTAAGATATATTCAATTTTGGTTCTCTTAATTAAGGGATAACATATTAATATACTAATATACATGTCTACATATTACTAAACTAATATGCATGACTATATATTAATATGCATGTCTTACTTTAGAGAACCAAAATCGAAGTTAATTAACCATATTAATTAACCATAATACCGTATATTACACCGTATATTAATATGTAGAAGTGTAAATTATTTCATTAATACGTAGACATGTACATTAGTATATTAATATGTAGACGTGTATATTAGTATATTAATATGTGGACATGTACTTATATTAGTATATGTATATATACATGTATAATTTAATACTTTCTGTCATATATTTAATGTAAGACAGATAGTTAATAAATTATACTAAATTATACTTAGTTATTAAATTATAATAAATGATTTTTATTTTGCTTATTTAATTTAAAATGTAAAGAAAAGAAATATAGATAACATCACTTGTGCAAGATGAAAACAAGAAATTAATAACCCTTCCAAGATATTCTAAATTCCTTTATTTCTTACCTAAAACTACGAATATATACTTACAAATCACTAAATTAAATTACTGCCTCAGGTAAAATGTGAAACAAATTACTTGGAATCGAGCATTTTCTTTGTTCGTATCCATAATGGCTAGCGAATACATTAAATTTCTTGGTTTCTCATTTCGTTAGCTTTTGTTGAAACTGTATTAAATTAAAACTTACTATCAGCATCGACAATGTCTTGATAAAAGCTGTAATTAGCCATTTACAGAAGAAACATTACTTGTAGGCTGTTGCTTTCGTAAAAATATGATAGTTTAGTTCCAAGATATACTTAAATGGAAAGACTGCAGGATATAATCATTAAGGATATATCAGAAAATAAAAGGAATATGATCTCTTCCTAATTAAATTTGTGCTACTGCTATAGAATGGCAAGAATGAGGGAGAATTTCTAGGAAAGTGCTCCTGAGAGTAATAAAAGAGATATAGCGTTATTTCCCGTTTAATTTACTGATCAAAATATGTGCAGCATATTTTGGGAGATGAGCAATATATATCTTTTTTAAGGAAACATAGCCAAGAAATATCCTGTTTCAATAATTTTTAATGACATATTCAATTTTGGTTCTCTAAAGTAAGACATATATATTAGTATATTAATTTAAATGTACATGTCGGTATATTAATATGTGGATATGTGTATTAGTATATTATTATGTAGAAATGTATATTAGTATATTATTATGTAGAAATGTATATTAATATATGAACATGTATATTAGTATATGTAGAAATGTATATTAGTATGCAGCTGGCAAACACTTAGACAGCTTGGTCTTGGATGCCTTAAGGTAAGCGCTGCACAGACGTTACTCACTTTGCGTTACCCAGGGGGCGCGTGTAACTTGAAGATAAACTACGGACGCGGAGTAACGAAGTCCCCGCAACGCTCTACGATCCTATTAGGACCGGGTTAAAGTGGATTCCGCACCATTGCAAACACCCATGGCACCGCCGGGATTCGAATTCGTTTATCTGTAGTACCGAGCACCAGAGCGCTAGCCACTCGGCCATCAGGCCCCGTATATTAGATGTAGAGATGTATATTTATTAGCTGTCTGTCTTATATTTCATGTAAGACAGATCGTTCGTATACGATTGTCATGTTGGTTATTTAAATTAAAATGTTTAATGTAATGTTTTAAATTTAAAGTAAAGACATATAGATAAATAGCACTTATGTAAGATGATTTAAATTTTTTATGTTTAATTTAATACAGTTCAAAACTGTGTTATTATGCAATATTAAAAGAGTTTTCTTTTATTAATGAAAATAAAATTATATGCGCTGTTATAAAAAGACTAAATCAGCTATTAATTGACAGGTTTTTAACAGTGATGATTCTAATATTACTGCTCATCTATCTTCATGAAGACTTGCTTCTCTTGCGCCCGATTTTCGTAAATAGCATTTTTTCTTATCTAATTAATAAAAAAGGGCCTCCACTTTGCCAACAGTTGTGATACATGCACCAAGAATGGGTTTATGTTTAGAGATCATTGTATTTTTTCCCTATTATTGTACTTGACATAATATTAATTATTGATTATTATTATCCATATTGCATGCATATTATATTTGAGCAATGTTATTAGAAATTCACATGAACTAATACAACATTAATTGCATAACTTATTCTAAATATTTAAATACAATTTTATTGATATTTAAAATCATGAAATTTTCTATTGATTTATTTCATTTGTATTTGAATAAGTATGTGAAGGTATTCGAACCTGTAGATTTATATGTAGGTACGGGTTATTGTGGTTCTTTGTATATTTCTTTTTAAATGTGTTTCTGCGGAGTTCATAGTACTTAATGTGTATATTGAGTAGACGGTGTAGCGTGTTGTTTCTAGGCTGGAGTTATTGTATAAAGATATTTAAGGGTTTAAAGTTTTTTATATAATTTTTTAATAATGTTTTCTTGTATAGTTACATAGTATTGTACGCCTTTGTATATTTCTTTTAAATGGGTTATTGCTGAATTCTTAGTGCTCAATATGATTGTCAGATGCGAATGATATTATTGCACTGACGGTGTAGCGTATTCTTTTTAGGTTAAAGTTATTTTATAAAGATATTTAAGGGTTAAAATTGTGTAACAACTTTCTGTACCTGAAAAAATTTTAATGATTCTGACAGTTTTTTTGTCCTTCTTTAATAGACACAAATCCCTCTGGTGATCAAAATTTGAACTATTTTTCTTTATTGCAGAATCTTTTCCCCATTGTCCATATAACGTATATACCAAGTTTCATCAAATTCCGATTGACAAAAAGTATTCTAGAGGGACACTTTAATTATAACCATTCTGTATCTGTTAAATTGAAATATTTTCGTAAATTTAAACAACAGATTTAGCAGAAGATAGTTTTAGATTTAAATGGAATGTTGACGAATATCATCTTTTACAATAAAATAAAAGTGCATTAATTTTTTCCATGTGATCAAATCGCTATGATCACATAGAATATTGAAATTTTAAAAAGGAGTTTAACTTTATTTAATAAAGTAAAAATATAATTATTACAGAAACAATTTTAAATTAATAAGCAATGATTTTTTTTAAGTCTTATATTACGTATTTATGACGTAGCAAGACAAATATCAACACCAACTACAATTTTGTTAAAAATGTTTAAAAATTTCCACCTTTGACATACGGCGGAAATGACAAAAATGAAACAAAGTAAAACAGCTGATTCATCCTTTTTTCGCGTAAAAACAAGATTCTTTTTTTTCAGTGGGGGGATGGGATTGTTATTATTATTTTTCTTTTCGGAATATAGTTTTGCTGTGAACATCCACTTTATTTTTATTATTAAAAAAAAAAAAAAAAAAAAAAAAACAGCTGACGTTTACAAATTCAATTTTTTTTCTTCTACTACACAAAAAAAATTCAATTCAGCTCTAAAATAAATGGCAGTTTTTTTTTATTATTTAAATAATTAATTAAGTTAATCAACTATTATCATTTCGATAATAAGCTTTGCTTTTATTGTTTTAAAGTTCAGCCAGAAAATGCATATTATTTTCTTGTATATTTAACTGCTAGATATTATAAATTTATTGGTAGGAATATGCAAGTACTTAGTTTCCAAATCTTTTTATTTTTAAAATAATGGAAAATATATTCTATATTGAAATTTCTGACAAAATTGTAACAAGCCTACACATACTATGGATCCATGTCTGGTGATATGTCGCCATGTTAAGGCGATTCAAAAGTCATTCCAGACGAGCACCTTTGAGTGACTAATCTATTTAAAAACTTAAGAATGAATTATTCTATTAATATTCAATTAATTATTTGATGATAAAAATACTTTTTTATGTAATACAATGCAGTTTTTAAAATAGAAATAAAATTTATTTCGCAAATAAAGCTCAAATTACAGATATGTTAAGAGGATATATGGTTCTTAACATAATACAAATTAATTCATGAGAATATTCAATTCGAATTACTAATTTTAAAGTCATACCAGCAATTTACTAAGAGAAACCAGTAATTCAGGATTTTTTCACACAATAATACATCTGCAACCTATGAAATTATCGTATTGATTGGACTCTATATGATTCCTAACATAATACAAATCAATTCATGAGAACATTAAATTCGAATTACTTATTTAGGAAAGTCATACCATAAATTTACTAAGAGAGACCTGAAAGTCTGTATTTTTTTCACACAATAATGCATCTGCACATCTAATGCATATCCCAATTAATGCATCTATGATATATGAAAGGATGGCATTGACTTCCTGGACAACTTTCAAAAGTAATTGGCCACTGTTTCCATGCTGTTTGGAAATGCCCAATCACCATTGAGGCTAATCATTTCTGAAAACTGAGACTGCTACAGGAGCCGGTAGCGGATCCGAACCTGACCCCGCCTTGTATGGTAGTTGTTTACCTTACCACTGACCCACGAGTCAGCTTGCAATTAATTCCTGAATCGAATGAATTTGATTCGATAAAGAACATGATACAAGATATGTATTGTTGTGTCTAATCATCAGTGTCCTGCAGTGCAAACGGACATTTCATGAGTATCTACTCGTGGATGGAGGGAAAAGGGAACTTATGTTGTGATGGGGCACAAGTAGGTAGGACAAGGTATTACTATGATGATAAAATGCTTATTATTTTATTAAATTTTTGTAATAACCGACCTCAAAAATGATTAAATAATTTCTATTTATTTATTTTTAATATAATACCTGAACTTTAAGCTTAAAAATACGTATTGATCTAAATAGGCTTGCGGTAATATAATAATTTTTCCTACTTTTAGTTTCCTTTTTGAGCAGAAACATGAGATATGCTATTGGCAATACGTACATATTGAGTAAGAAATTTTTTAAAACAATCATTTGCAAAGGCTTGTAAAAGTTTTATAAGGTTTGTAAGGTAAGCGTTTGTAAAAGTTTTATTGGTTATTGAAAAAATTAAGTTAAATATTTAGTAAATCGTTAGATCACTAGAATGTAAAGGTTCAAATTATACCCTTTTCCTTACATGTTCAGCAGAATTTAAATTTTTATAAAGATAAAAAGAAATAAAATATATATCAGATAAATCATTCTCATGTTCTTTTCTTGGCAGCATTTCCATAAGTAACTGTGACTCTAAAGGTCTCTTGTTCTTAAAAAGACTCTTTTACCTGATTTTAAATTTGAAAATATTGGTTCAATTTCTTTTAATACAATCCACTCTTAGAAATATATCCCAAAATTTTGCACAAAATATTAATCAGATTTGTTCCATTTTCAAGTCAAAATATGTCTACAAACATCTAAATGATGTCAAACAAATTGCCAGTTAAATTCGGTCTTTTTATAAATTCCAGTAGTTATGTATGGCCTTTGGTCTGAACATATATGTACACAAAAAATTTCAAAGTTTCAAAAACATAGATTAAATTTCCTCAGTAATAAAATTAACTTTTACAAATATGTCTACAAATTTAGAAGAAAAAAAAAAAAATAGACTTATCGCTTTTCACGTTAAAACACATCCTCAAACACCTGATGACGTCACGCGAATTACCAGCAAACTAATGAGCATCGGATCTAATGCTAATGAGATGATTGCAGGGAAGGAAGAAAAGATAATAACACGCACGTAAAAAAAAAAAAAAAATTTTCTAGTTTCAAACATCAAGACCTTTTAATGATGTACCTTGTTTCTAATGAATGAAAGTCTTTTTATTGTTAGCTGCCTTCCTCGATTATTATTTTATCTCCAACTGTGATATAAAAAAACAAAAAGCAGTGAAGTCCATAATTAGCCGAGTTCCTCATTCGGAAGTGTTTCTTTCGCAACTGATAACAGCAGGAAACTGCTATGCTGGGCCTTCAAAATGCAAAATGTATGGAAGTAAAAGATTATTATTATTGCTATTATGTTTTCCTCTTTTCATTACTTTGAACTGATGTGTCTATCAGTCTTGGTACTGCGCTTTGGAAACGCGATATTTTAATCTTTCTAATTGCCGATTAATAATTTGGTTACGGTAAAATGTGGTTAATGTTTGAAAATTTATTTTAAGAGGAAACTTTTATAATTAATGCTAAATTTTGTTGAGAAGAAAAGATGAGCTCGTTTGTTAAAAAATGGAACTAAAATTACTTTTTAAAGTATATTGAGGGCCTGAATGGCTGGGTGTCTAGCACTCTGGCGCTCTATGACATGCATGTTTGTAGTGGTTCGGAATCAGCATTAAGTCGTAGGTCGCGGTTTCATATGACCGTAGAGTGTCGCAGAACCAGATAAGACTTCTCACTCACATCATTCTCAAACTGTTAGGGGCAACTCAGCTCTAGGCACAGTGTTGTGGTGTGATATAGGAGTAGAAGTAGTGGTCTCATATATTGTGATAGCGTCACGGGAGCCCAGTCAAACTTGTCTCACCCAAACTCTATGGGGTAGGCACAATGATGTGGTATGAAATAGTAATAGTTACCCTCTTTCCTTTCACTTTAAAATGCGTCTACACAGAGATCTAAATGGTGCCAAACAAATTACCAGTTAAATATGTTTTCTTTTCATGAATTCCAGTAATTCTACTGTATTACTTGGAACGAACAAATTTGTACACCAAATCTCAGAGCTTTCGAAACATAAATTAAATTTCAGTAATAAAATTAATCTTTTACAAATATGTCTACAAAGTTAACATAAAAATAAATTTATCGCTTTTCACATTAAAACACATCCTCAAACACCTAATGACGTCATACGAATTACCATAAAAATAACTAATGAGCATCGATCTAATGCTATGAGATGATTGCAGGGAAGGAAGAAAAGATAATAACATCGCACGTAAGAAAAAAAAATATATATATATATTTTCTAGTTTTCAAACCTCAAGACCTTTTCTTTTTCAAGACCTCCTGGATAGTACTAAGTGAGTAATGTCGGTGTAGAATTTGCTTTAAGACATCAAAGACAATCGCCTAAGTGCTTTCCAGCTGTATCATAAAAAAAATATGTTTTTCAGACAATTTAAGTGACTAAATCATGCTTTTCTGACAGTATTTCCATTAGTAACTTTGACTGTAAAGCCCTTTGTTTACTTAAAAAGACTCTTTTACCTTATTTTAAAGATTGGAAAAATTGGTTCAATTTCTTTTTATGACAAAATTCTGTCTTTAGAACACATCTCCAGATTTTGTTCAAAAATTTTGCTCACTTTCCACGTTATAATCTGTCTACAAAAGACTATGTATGTATCTAAATGATATCAAACAAATTACAAGTCATTATTCAGTTCTTTTCATAAATTCCAGTAATTCTGTATGAAATTTGGTCAGAACAAATATGTACACCCAAATTTGAAAGTTTCAAAACATAAATTAAATTTACTTTCATAATAAAATTAACTTTTCGCAAATATGTTTACAAATTTAGCATAAAAAATAGACTTATCGCTTTTTCACATTAATACACATCCTCAAACACCTAATGACGTCACACGAATTACCACCTAACTAATGAGCATCGGATCTAATGCTAATGAGATGATTGCAGGGAAGGAAGAAATGATAATAACACACGCAAAAAAAAAATATTTTCTACTTTCAAACCTGAAAACCTTTTAATGGTGTAACTTGTTTCTAATGAATGAAAGTCTTTTTTTTTATTAGCTGCCTACCTCAATTATTATTTTATCTCGTACTGTGATATAAAACACAAAAAGCAGTGAAGTCCATAATTAGCCGAGTTCCTCATTCGGAAGTGTTTCCTTCGGAACTGACAAAAAGCAGGAAACTGCTATGTTGGGCCTTCAAATGCAAATTGTAAGAAAAAGCAAAAGTTATTATTATTGTTATTATGCTTTCCCACTTTTTTTACTTTGAACTGATGCGTCTATCACTCTTGGTACTGCGCTTTGAAAACGCGATATTTTAATCTTTTTAAGTGCCGATTAATAATTTGGTTAGGTATAGAATTTGTTAGATTGAACTTTGATAATAATTGCTAAATTTATTTGCGTAAAAACGATGAGCTTGGCAGTTCTTTTGCACAATCATAAAATGAAATTCGCTGTTAGCAATCATTACAAAAGGAGTAATTAATTTTTAAAACAATCATTTACAATCAAAACAATCAAAGGCTAATGTTTTGAGACAATTTAAATTGGCTAAAACCTGTTTTTTCTTGGCCTTATTTCTAATAAGTAACTTTGAATGTATAGAGCTCTAGTTCTTAAAAGGGCTCTTTTACCTTATTTTAAAGATTGAAAAAATTAGTTTATTTTATTTATGATTAAAATCTGTCCTTAGAATACATCTCCAGACTTTGCTAAAAATTTTTCTCCGTTTTCACGTTAAAATATGTCTACAAATATCTAAATGATGTCAAAACATTCAGTTATATATTCGTTCTATTCATAAATTTCAGTAATTCTGTATGGCCCTTTTTCCGAACAAATTTGTACACACAAATTCCAGAGATTCCAAAACATAAATTAAATTTCCGTCGTAATAAACTTAACTTTTACAAATATGTCTACAAATTGATCAAAAAAAAAAAATAGACTTATTGCTTTTCACATTAAAACACATCCTCAAACACCTAATGACGTCACGCGAATTACCAGCTAACTAATGAGCTTCGGACCTAATGCTAATGAGATGATTGCAGGGAAGGAAGAAAAGATAATAACATGCATGTAAAAAAAAAAAAAATACTTTCAACTTTCAAACCTCAAGACCTTTTATTGATGTACCTTGTTTCTAATGAATGAAAGTTTTTTTTTTTTTTTTTTTTTTTTATTAGCTGCCTTCCTCGATTATTATTTTATCTCCAACTGTGATATAAAACACAAAAAGCAGTGAAGTCCATAATTAGCCGAGTTCCTCATTCGGAAGTGCTTGTTTCGGAACTGATATCAGCAGGAAACTGCTATGCGGGCCTTCAAAAATGCAAACTGTATGAAAGTAAAAGGTTTATTATTATTGTTATTATGCTTTCCCTCTTTTCATTAATTTGAACTGATGCGTCTATCACTCTCGGTACTGAGCTTTGAAAACGCGATATTTTAATCTTTCTAATTGCCGATTAATAATTTGCTTAGGGTTAGAAGTTGCTAATGTTTGAACATTTAGTTTAAGATAAAACTTTTATAATTGATTCTAAATTTATTTGCGCAGAAATGATGAGCTTGTTAGTTAAAATATAAAAATAAAGTTATTATATTTTTTTAAATACATCGAGTGATTGAATGGGCGAGTGTTTAGCACTCTGGTGATTGTTGGTACAGCTTTCGGGTTCGATTCCGATGTTGCCGTGGATGTTTGTAGTGGTTCGGAATCCACTTCAAAACCATAGGTCCTGGTCTAACATGAGCGCGTAGATCGTTGCTGGGGTAATGTTAATTCTGCTTCCGTAGCTTATCTTCAAGCTACCCGCCACTCCTGGATAATGCTAAGTGAGTAATGTCGGTGTAGGACTTGCCTTAAGGCATCAAAGACAATCGCCTAATTGCTTTCCAGCTGCATCAGAATAAAAAAAACTTTTTCAGACAATTTAAATGACTAAATCATGAGTTTCTTGACAGTATTTCAAAACTTTGACTGTATAGCGCTGTTTTCTTAAAAAGACTCTTTTACCTTATTTTAAAGATTGAAAAATTGGTTCAATTTCACCACGTGATAAAATTCTGTCTTTACAACACATCTCCAGATTTTGTTCAAACATTTTGCTCACTTTCCACGTTATAATATGTCTACAAAAGTCTATGTATATATCTAAATGATATCAAACAAATTACAAGTCCAATATTCGTTCTTTTCATAAATTCCATTAATTCTGTATGGCCTTTGGTCAGAACAAATATGTACACCCAAATTTGAAAGTTTCAAAACTTAAATTAAATTTACTTTTATAATAAAATTAACTTTCACAAATATGTCTACAAATTTAGCATAAAAAATAGACTTATCGCTTTTCACATTAAAACACATCCTCAAACACCTAATGACGTCACACGAATTACCAGCCAACTAATGAGCATCGGATCTAATGCTAATGAGATGATTGCAGGAAGGAAGAAAAAATAATAACACGCACGTAAAAAAAAATATATATATATTTTTCTGCTTTCAAACCTCAAGAACTTTTAATGATGTACCTTGTTTCTAATGAATGAAAGTATTTTTTTATTGTTAGCCGCTTTTGTCGATTATTATTTTATCTTCCACTGTGATATAAAACACAAAAAGCAGTGAAGTCCATAATTAGCCGAGTTCCTCATTCGGAAGTGCTACTTTTGGAACTGATAACAGCAGGAAACTGCTATGTTGGGCCTTCAAAATGCAAATTGTATGAAAGTAAAAGGTTATTATTGTTATTACGCTTACCCTCTTTTCATTACTTTGAACCGCTGCGTCTGGCACTCTTGGTACTGCGCTTTGAAAACGCGAAATTTTAATCTTTCTAATTGCCGATTAATAATTTGGTTAGGGTTAGAAGTTGTTAATGTTTGAACATTTAGTTTAAGATAAAACTTTTATAATTGATTCTAAATTTGCGTATAAATGATGAGCTTGTTATTTAAAATATAAAAATAAAGTTATTATTTCTTTTCAAATTCATGGATTGAATGGGCGAGTGTTTAGCACTGACGGTGGTAAGGTTTCGGGTTCGATTCCGATGTTGCCGTGGATGTTTGTAAATATTTAAACCAAAGTCTAACATTAGATCGTTGCTGGGGTACTGTTAATACTGCGTCCGTAGCTTATCTTCAAGCTACTCGCCCCTCCTGGATGGATAACAAATAATTTTTAGTACCTTTTTAAAAAATAAATTAAATATATAAGTGTTCTAAAAAAATATTTAATTTTCTATTGTTAAATCTTCAAATAAATAAAATAAACCAAATTTTAACCAATTTCTTTGATGCTTTTACATCGTAATCTGTTATGTATTAAAAAATAAAAAAAAATATTATGTAAACAAATACAAAAAATAAATCTAATCGTTCAAAAAATTTGAACTGTACAATTTTTAGATTATATATATGTATTTATACATTTTATTTTTAAAATCATTATATATATATATGTATATGAAATATTCAATAATTATATAATATCCTTTTATGTATATATACATAACACTTGCTGAGCACGTTAAGCTAGAAAACAATTGTTTTTAAAAAGCATATACAGTATTTGAAATATATTTATTTATTTTTAAATATAATTTCGGGCATTAAAACTTAATTATTACAATTATTATAATTTCAGCAGAATAAATTATTGACTATACGATATATTTACATTAATATACATAATAAATATTTATACATACACCCCCATATATATATATATATCGTACATATTTTTTTGTAGAATACTTTAACAGCAAAAAATATTAATTCATTTTCTCTGAGAATAATTAAAAATTAAATTTGGTTTTTCTAATGTAGTTTTATAATTATAATTAACATGAATAATTTAAAACAAATATATTCTGAATATGAAACTTTAAATAACTTTATTGTTAATCTATTATAAAATATTTTTGGGCCATATTTAAATTGTTCTTATAAATAATTAATTATAAAAATAAGGAATTTTAAATGTCACAGTATTTTGATTAGGCTAGCTATGTAAATTAAAATGTTATTTTTTTGTATTTTTCAGTAAATAATATTTACTGCCAATGAAATTGCATATTTTTATTGTTCAATATTTTTTTGAATTTTTTTTTCACTGGAAGTGAATATTATTTTCACGCTACTTCGTTTATAATAATGTATTATTCAATTATTTGCAAATTTATTTAATATTAAAGATATATATATATATATATATATATATATTCTTATTTTTTAATGAATAACAAAATCATAATATTTTGAACGAGCCAGTTAAAGCAAGAACTCTATTAACATTACACTTTTGGTTTTAACAATAAAAAATATTTTTTTAAAACTATTCTTTAAATAAATTATTTAATAAGCATTTTTCATTGGACATGAATATATGTATGTTATAAAAAATTCTTGTATTATCTTCATTGTTAATATATTTTATGATATTGACATGAAAGAATAATTCTTATTAAAAATGAAGTTTGCGAGAATGATTTAAATTGTGTCTTCATTAAGTCTTCATTTTGTGAAGAAACGGAATCTAGTTTAAATAGAATAAATGTCAGTGATTCTAAGATATTTGAGAACTACACATGACTTTTGCTCGTGGCGCCATCTACTAAGTATTTAATAAATAATTATAATTTTTTGTAACATGTTATATAATTATATTTTTGTTTGCGTTTTAAATTACAAAATTTTTTTTGTATAGTTATTTAAGAAAAATGAATTTATATTAATCTATTCAATTAAAGGAAATTTTGAGTTTGTAAAATGTTAAGAAATATAGTTATTTAGAAATAAAATTTTACATGAAGTTGTTAGTGTAAACAAAATTATAAAATTGCTAAGTTAAAATCTATTACCTTTAATGTTATTTTTTTTAAATGTTTAATTAGAAATATACCTTAACCCATAATCGAATAGAAATATTACAGTTAGTTTATGTTTTGTTTAATATAATTATTTTTAAATTTACGATTAACTTAAAAATAATTACATATATATATTTTTTCTGGAATTTTATCTATAAAATATATGTTCATTTATTAATGATTTTTATAATTTAATGATACATTTATTTGCTTATTTTTTAATGTAGTTTCAAGAATGGTAATCTGAAAATTTTCCTTAAATTTATATAATAATTTAAAATTCAATACAATTTATAATATAAGCCCTGTACTTTATAAAAGTACAACAATATAATCTATACAACACTTTTCTTTAGGCTGCAGCTAAACTTGTTTCCGTATAATTTATTTTAAACTTTATCCAATATAGGAAATGCTAATTTTAATTTCTTAATAGAAATTCGCCAAATATGAGAAAGTTATGAAGGGTATAAAATAAAAAAAATAAATAAATAAACAAATAAAATAAAATTTCAATGTAAAAATGTTGAAATGATTATTTGTATAATTATAATGATATTCTAATCCAAAATAGTTTTATATGAATCAATTAAGTTTTCAAATTACAAAATCTTTTTCATTGAAATAAGAAAGTGATTTAGTAATATATATATATAACAAATATAAATAAGTATTATTAAACACTTCTCTACATTTAATTTTAATTTTTTTTTAAAAAGTTGCAAATTATTATAAAAGAACTGGAGTTGTTTAATAACCTCAAGTTTTAATGTAGGATACTTTTAAAGACATATAACAGATCAATAAACCCAACGTTTTGAAATATTTGTTTAAAAGTAGTTCTGGAAATCAGAAAATACAATTTTACAATCCTAGGGTTTGAATAAATTCTTGGGTTTGAGAAATAAGAATTTATCTTTACAACTCACCTGGTATCCATAAAATGATAATCGAATAATTTAAGATTCAATTTTTTCAGAATGATTTTAAACATTCTGAAAGGTGCGATTTCAATTTGTGCTGCCCTCTATAGAGCAGTACGGAAAATAATTTAGATAAACGTTTTATAATCCATTCAAAATAAAATTTGTATTTCTTTCTTTATTGCAATTCAATGCATTTTAAATATGTAACATTATAATTTGCTTGGAATATTTAAATTATGATATAAAAATTTTAAAAAAATTTAAAAAAATATTTTTTACATCACTTATTTAATGATACATTTCGTTTTTTTTTCTATAATCCACAAAGTTTGACTTATTAATTTTTTTTTAGAGAATACTTTATTACAATTAGTAAAGTTGCATATGTTATTTTTCCCAAATATTTTTTTTATTTTTTCCAATGAATATTGTTAATAATAAAAATATTGCTTTAAACGAAATACTGTTACTCAAATTACTTAATTACTAAATATACTACTGTAAGCAAAAAGTATGACCAGTTTTCATTTTCAAATTTCAGGGGAATTATGGAATTTATGGAATATCTTTTTTAGGTTGCTGGCACAGTCCTTGACATCTGTGTGAAATTTGACGTCAAAATATTCATTAGTGTTTGAGTTAAGTTTGGCTTTGTGAAACGCTAAAACTGATTCCAGATATTTTTGAAATGTCTGAATTAATTGAGCAAAGAACTTGCATTAAATTTTGTTTTGCAGAAACGTGTAGAATGTTGCAGAATGCATTCGGTGAGCATTCCTATATCGGAAAGAAATGTTTAGTAGTGGTATAAAAGTTCAAACAAGGCAGAGGAAGCTTTGAAGACGAACATCCCTCTGGTCGACCCTCAACCTCAACCGACGAAGCTTACGTCCAATAAATTAAACATTTAGTAATTACAAACCGTCGATTTACAATTAGACACCTTACTGATGCTGTTGGAATTTCAAAAGTATCGGTCAATTCCATTTTGGGCCTCAAACGCGTCAAATCTCGATTGGTACCGAAAACACTGAATTCGCCAGCTCACACTGCATTAATTTTTCGTGACTTTTTCGCCAAAATGAAACCCATATCGTTCCACAACCACCGTCTTCACACTGTGCGAATTCTGGCTATTACCTAAACTCAGAAGATCACTCCGGGGACACCGTTTTGAGTCGATTGAAGCGATTCAATGAGAATTGCCAAGCTCTTTGAAGGCCATCCCTGCCGATGACTTTTTAGCATGCATTGAAGATTGAAAAAAGTTGGCGTAAGTGCATTGTGTCCGGAGGGGATTACTTTGAAGGTGATGATATAAATTTGGAAGAATAAATAAAGAGTTTTTGAGAAAAAAAAATTGGTCTTACTTTTTGAGCACAGTAGTATACCGATATATATATATATATATATATTTCCTTACGTTAAAAATTTGACATTCTATTAAATATTTTACAACTCTAACAACTTAAACAGTGATAAAAAATTTGTTGGCGACAGTATAAAACAGAAATATTTTTTTGACAATGTTTGCTTTTCAAGGTTTCCTTTTTTTTTCATGAGTTTATGAATAAATTTGCCTTTTATGAGGAACGAAAATTTAATATCTTAATTATTTAATACCACGTATGTAAAGGTGAGTAAAAAACTTATTGTAAAACAATTTAAAAAAATTTTTATCTCATAAATGACAAGTTTTGAGTTTTTTAAACAAGAGACCAAAAGAAAAAGAAAACTGTGTTTACTTTACTTTGTAATAAAAACGAAGCTATCAATTTTTTGAGAAGTTAAATATTTTCTATTCTTCTATTTTTTTACATAAGTAATGTTTTCAATAAAAAAAGGAATAAAATTACTTGAAATATTTTGATCACACTAGTAAAATCACGTTTTTAATCATTTTTTTTAACGGCCTGTTGATATGAATATATTTTTTTGTACTCAATATATGGATCTGATTAGAAATTCAAACTCTTGTCATTTTATGTTACATTAATATTATTAAATATTTTCTATCGTCTAAAAAATTTGTATTATTTTAAGTTGAAAATATTAATTTTTTTAAGTAATTTTGATGTGTGATACTAATTTGCTCGGATTTACCCACAATAGTTTTATATATTATATTAATTAAAATTACCAGCGAACATGTTTTTTTACTGAAATTCTACTTTATTTAAAACGTTGCAAACATTTATAAAAATTAAAATTGCTTTTTGAAACGCTACAATGAAATTTTGCTTTGAATGTATAAACGTAATTTATTTCATATTATGTAAGTATTCTTAGAAGTTATAGTATAAATCATTTAAACTTTCTGACTCAATTATGCAATTTTTTTCTTCATCCCAATACAAATTGCTGATTGAGGGAATTCTAAATCCTGGTCAATTCTTAAATTGAAATTCTACGAACTGTCTGCAGGGAAAAAAATATTTTACAGTTTTTAATATTATTTATATATATGCCCCATAGGTTTAAATTTATTTTTAGAAAATATATTCTGTCATTACTAATTAATGATGGCATCTTCATTTTTTTTATAATATTAAATCATTTTGCGATTAAATAAAAATTCTTGTCGAATGACTGGCATTGCTCAAATCATCAGTAGCAAAGAAATTTTTTCCGACTAAACAATATAGCTACTTCTTCAATGAATTAACTATATAAAACTAATGATATGACTTCTTCTTAATAGATAACACTTTAACATTATCTTTTATACATTAACAAATTTTCGATATTAGTTTTATTTATATTCAGTAGTAAATTTTTAGTGGCAAAAAATATAAAACCTACTTTATTATTTTCAGATAATTCCCATAGGAGAAAAATAAGTGAAATATATTTGATTCCCGAATATTTAACAATATATAAGGTATGATTAGATTTCAAAGATAAGATCAGATTTTTTTAATAAGGTAGCGTTTTTTTTATCAAGTTTTCATGTTTATAGTACAGTTCATTTTAAAAATTTCAAAAGTAAATATTTATCTAAAGCTATAGGCATGTCTAAAAGTAAAACTAAAAACGAATTTAAATTACTTTTTTTAGGACATCCAAACTAAAACCATTAAAAACAAAAGAGCAAAAAAGTGCATTAACTATTCTTCTAAAAATAAGAAATCATTGAAATAAGTGTTATTAGTGTGAATGATAACAATAATTACATCACAATTTAAAGCGATTAATTGTAATTAATATTATTAACTAATTTTTTCATTAACTGACATAAAATTTTATTTACAGATCTATTCATTTAATAAACATTTTTTACCTAGAGAAAATTAAGCTTTCCCTATCTATAAGGTTTATACTAATTATAATCATGAAATATATATTTAGAATAATATATTCGTAAATTAAATATTTAGATAATATTCCTAGTGTTCATATTTTGATAACATTTATAATATTCATTTATAAAGATAATATTAATGAATTAATTATATAGAATTCAAAATTCATGAATTTATATTTATTTTAAAAACCTCTCAAACCAGAAGTACTACATTAAAAAACATTAAATATATTGAAAATAATATAAACCTTTTTAAATTATTTCTATGAAACATAAATATTATTAGAACTTTTTAATACAGCATAGAGTTTTGGGAAGAACGAAGTTTTTAATCATTAGATGGAGACGTCAACTTACAATTATGGAACCTACTTTTAGAAGAAAAGTCATTTTCTTACTTTGGAAGTTGAATTTCTCATAACTCATTGGAATTTGGAAACATCATTTAAAGAAAAAAAATGTTTTTTTTCCTGATATAAGTTACCGCTTTTTCAAAATTAAAACGAATGGATGCAAATTGATGAAGTAGGATGAAATCTGGGCTTTCTTTCTGATGGATTTCCATATTTTAAATTTTCCGTGAAGCCCGGACAAAAATTAATCATTAAAGAAACCCCGAAACCAGTTCTGAACGAATAGAAGACGACATTTCAGCAATCAATCAACCACTAAATATTATGTTCCCTTTTTTTTTCTCCTTTTTTTGGAGGGGAGAATGAAGTAAAAGAAAATGAAAATAATGAATAGAAACGAAGTAATAAATCAAATTACACGCTTTATAAAACATTAAGTAAGAGGACTGAGAAGTACTATTCTTCAAGTAGCTGCTATTCACGAGCAGCAGCACCAAAGAAAGGAATTATGTTTCAAAATACAGAGATCAAAATAGAGAAATGATGCATGGATCTCAATGTTCCAGTAAAGCCCTCAAATACCCTATTGATTGTTGCTCTATTCCAGAACGATTTGTATGCCGAGTATCATGTATTTCGCCTTTTTGGCCATGTGCTGAGAAATAGATAAGTCTTCCATTCAATGTCTTCCTCAATTCTTTGATCCTATATCTCGGAAATGAATAAATTTTCAATAACACAAGTGGTGGGAAGAAAAAATTTTCATTACCTAATTTAAAGTATTTAATGAGGAACATTATTATGATTTTTATCAATGTATACTAAAGTCAAAGAAATAAGAATCTTAGCTACAGTAATGTTTTAAATATACATATTACCTGAATCCTATGAATTAATTTCTATATTAAGTGTAGTGAATTATGTCGCTTTATAAAAATGAATGCAATGAAAAGCTTAATAAAAATGATTAAATATTTATATAATATTCATGTATAAATTAAATATTCATGAAATATATATTTAAAAATAAAAAATTCATGAATTTTGTTTACAGTCTTATAAAGAAATTAACATTTATTAGAAAAAAAAAATCTCTAAAACAAGAAACACTTTCTTAAAAAAGAAGAGATTATTATACATTGAAAATAATATATGACTTTTTTATTATTTCTATACCATAGAAATATTATTTGAATTTTTTAACGAAGAAAGAAATTTTGCAAACTTAGTAGTAGTTAATCATTAGTTGGAAACGTCACTTTACAATTATGGAAGCTACTTTTTAGAAGAAAAGTCATTTTCTTACTTTGGAAGTTGAATTTCTCATAACTCATTGGAATTTGGAAACATCATTTAAAGCAAAAAAAAAAAAAAAAATCTTATATAAGTTACTGCTTTTCCGAAATTAAAACGAATGGATGCAAATTGATGAAGTAGGATGAAATTCCGGTTTTCATTCTGACGGATTTCTCCATATTTTAAATTTACCGTGAAGGCCAGACAAAAATTAATCATTAAAGAAAGCCTGAAACAAATTCTGAACGAATTGAAGACGACATTTCAGCAATCAATCAACCACTAAATATTATGTTTTTTTTTTTCAATCCTCTTTTTGGGCGAGAATGAAGTAAAAGAAAATGAAAATAATGAATAGAAACGAAGTAATAAATCAAATTACTCGCTTTATAAAACATTAAGTAAGAGGACTGAGATGTACTATTCATCAAGTAACTGCTATTCACGAGCAACATCACCAAAAAAAGGAATTCTGCTTCAAGATACAAAATAGAGAAATGATGCATGGATGGCAATGTTCCAGTAAAGCTCTCAAATACCCTATTGATTGTTGCTCTATTCCACAACGATTTGTATGCTGGATATCATGTAATCCGCCTTCGCCTTTGGACATGTGCAGAGAAATGGATAACTCTTCCATTCAATGTCTTCTTAAATTATTTGTTGTCTGTTCTATATCCCGGAAATGAATGCATTTTCAATAATACAAGCGGTGTGAAGGAAAAATAAGGATTTACCTAATTTAAAGTAATTAATGAAAAACATTATCAGTTATCATTATCCTTAATTTTATCATAAATGTATACAAAAGGTCAGGCAAATAAAAACCTTAGCTACAATCATATAGTATATTGTCCATATCCAATGAAGTAATTTCGATATTATGTGTAATAACTTATATCTCATAATGAAAACTGAAAAGCTCATTGAAAAAGATGTTGAATTTATAATTAAAACTAATTTAGAAAAATTATTTTGTATTTGGTGGAATTAAAATAAGATATTCATCTAGAATAAGATATTCATGTATTAAATATTTATAATAAGATATTCATGAATTAAATATTTAGAATAAGATATTCATGAATTAAATATTTTAGAATAAGATATTCATGAATTAAATATTTAGAAATAAAAAATTCATGAATTTTTTCATACTGTTTTTTAAAGAAATTAACAATTATTGAAAAAATACAGCACTATCTTAACAAATACGATATTACACATATATTGAAAATAATATAAGCCTTTTATATTATTTCTATGCAACAGAAATATTATTTTAACTTTTTAATGCAGCATAGAGATTTTGAAAGGACGAAGTTGTTAATCATTAGTTGGAGACGTCAACTTACAATTATGGAAGCTACTTTTTAGAAGAAAAGTCATTTTCTTACTTTGAAAGTTGAATTTCTCATAACTCATTGGAATTTGGAAACATCATTTAAAGAAAAAAAAAAAAAAAAAAATTTTTTTCTGATATAAGTTACTGCTTTTTCGAAATTAAAACGAATGGATGCAAATTGATGAAGTAGGATGAAATCCGGGCTTTCCTTCTGACGGATATCTCCATATTTTAAATTTTCCGTGAAGCCCGGACAAAAATTAATCATTAAAGAAAGCCCGAAACAAATTCCTAACGAATAGAAGACGACATTTCAGCAATCAATCAACCACTAAATATTATGTTCATTTCTTTTCTGTTCTTTTTTTTGGGAGAATGAAGTAAAAGAAAATGAAAATAATGAATAGAAACGAAGTAATAAATCAAATTACACGCTTTATAAAACATTAAGTAAGAGGACTGAGAAGTACTATTCTTCAAGTAGCTGCTATTCACGAGCAGCAGCACCAAAGAAAGGAATTCTGTTTCAAAATACAGACATCAAAATAGAGAAATGATGCATGGATGGCAATGTTCCAGTAAAGCTCTCAAATACCCTATTGATTGTTGCTCTATTCGAGAACGATTTGTATGCTGAGTATCATGTATTCCGCCTTCGGCTTTGGGCCATGTGCTGAGGAATAAATAAGTCTTCCATTCAATGTCTTCCTCAATTCTTTGTGATCCTATATCACGGAAATGAATGCATTTTCAATAACACATTCGGTGTGAAGGAAAAATGAGAATTTAACTAATTTAAAATAATTAATGAGGAACATTATCAGTTAACATTTTATATTATTATCAAACAGCTAACAGAATTAATCATCATAACAAAAATATCATTGTTATTTAAAGTGATTATTTGCAAGCAATATTATTAACTAATTATTTTATTAAGTGAGTTTGATTAGCAACCATTTTATAATTAATATTTGCCTAGAAAAAATTAAGCCTCTTCTATCAATAAGATTTAAACTAATTATAATCATGAATTAAATATTTAGAATAAGATATTCATGAATTAAAAATTGATAGTATTCATTTATAAAGATAATATTCATAAATTAAATATTTTGAATTAAAAATATTATAAATTTTTTCATACCGTATTTTAAATAATTTAACATTTATTTTAAAAAGCTCTGAAACAAGAAGAACAAAGAAAATATTATTATACATTGAAAATTCATATTATTATACAACAGAAATATTATTTTAAGTTTTTCCCGAATCATAAAGAAATTAACAATTATTGAAAAATTGTTAAAAGCACTTATAAGCGCTAACAAAGCGATATTATTGAACATATGAAAATAATATAAGTCTTTTATATTATTTCTATACCACAGTAATATTATTTTAACTTTTTAACTCAGCAAACAACGAAGTTATTAATCATTACTTGGAGACGTCAACTTACAATTACGGAAGCAACTTTTTAGAAGAAAAATCATTTTCTTACTTTGGGAAGTTGAATTTCTCATAACTCATTGGAATTTGGAAACATCATTTAAAGAAAAAAAAATTTTTTTCCTGATATAAGTTACTGCTTTTTCGAAATTAAAACGAATGGATGCAAATTGATGAAGTAGGATGAAATCCGGGCTTTCTTTCTGACGGATTTCCATATTTTAAATTTTCCGTGAAGCCCGGACAAAAATTAATCATTAAAGAAAGCTCGAAACCAATTCCGAACGAATAGGAGACGACATTTCAGTAATCAATCAGCCACTAAATATTATGTTAATTTTTTTTTTCTTCTCCTTTTTTGGGGAGAATGAAGTAAAAGAAAATGAAAATAATGAATAGAAACGAAGTAATAAATCAAATTACACGCTTTATAAAACATTAAGTAAGAGGACTGCGAAGTACTATTCTTCAAGTAGCTGCTATTCACGATCAGCAGCACTGAAAAAGGAATTCTGTTTCAAAATACAGACATCAAAATAGAGAAATGATGCATGGATGGCAATGTTCCAGTAAAGCTCTCAAATACCCTATTGATTGTTGCTCTGTTCCAGAATGATTTGTATGCTGAGTATGTATTCCGCTTTCGCCTTTGGACATGTGCTGGGAAATAGATAAGTCTTCCATTCAATGTCTACCTCAATTATTTGTGGTCTTATATCCCGGAAATGAATGCATTTTCAATAACACAGGCGATGTGATGGAAAAATGAGGATTTCCTTACTTAATAAGGAACATTATCAGTTATCATTATCATTAATTTTATCATCAATTTATGCGAAAGTCAAATAAATAAGAATCTTAACTACAGTAATGTTTTAAATGTATATTTTACCTTAATCCTATGAATTAATTTCGATATTGTGTGTACAGAATTATGTCACTTTACTCGTATAAAAAATATGAAAGCAACGAAAATCTTAATGAAATGGATGTTCATTTTATAATTAATTATTGCCTAGAGAAAATTAAGCTTTTTCTGTCAATAAGGTTTAAACTAATTATAATCATGAATTAAATATTTAGATAATATTCATTTCTAAAGATATTATTCACGAATTAATTATTTAGAATAGAAAAAAATCATGAATTATTTCATACAATGCAATTTCTATGCACTGTCATAACAAGATGTATATTTTGAAGATAATATTTTATATTATATCTGTACCACAGAAATATTATTTTAACTTTTTAATGCAACATAGAGATTGTGGGGAGAACGAAATTGTTAATCATTATTCGGAGACGTCAACTTACAATTATGGAAGCAACGATTTAGAAGAAAAATCATTTTCTTACTATGGAAGTTGAATTTCTCATTGAATTTTGGAAATATCATTTAAAGCAAAAGAATTTTTTTCCTCATATAAGTAACTGCTTTTTCGAAATTGTAACGAATGGATGCAAATTGATGAAGTAGGATGAAATCCGGGCTTTCTTTATGACGGATTTCCATATTTTAAATTTTCTGTGAAGCCCGGACAAAAATTAATCATTAAAGAAAGTCCGAAACCAATTCCGAACGAATAGAAGACGACATTTCAGCAATCAATCAACCACTAAATATTATGTTCATTTTTTTTATCCTCCTTTTTTTTGGGGAGAATGAAGTAAAAGAAAATGAAAATAATGAATAGAAAAACGAAGTAATAAATCAAATTACACGCTTTATAAGACATTAAGTAAGAGGACTGAGAAGTACTATTCTTCAAGTAGCTGCTATTCACGAGCAGTAGCACCAAAGAAAGGAATTCTGTTTCAAAATACAGACATCAAAATAGAGAAATGATGCATGGATGGCAATGTTCCAGTAAAGCTCTCAAATACCCTATTGATTGTTGCTCTATTCCAGAACGATTTGTATGCTGAGTATTATGTATTACCGCCTTCGCCCTTGGACATGTGCTGAAGAAATAGATAACTCTTCCATTCAATGTCTTTGTCAATTCTTTGTGGTGCTATATCCCGGAAATCAATACATTTTCAATATGTAACACATGGGCTGCGATGGAAAAATGCGGATTTACCTAATTTAAAGTAATTAATTAGCAATATATACAAAAGACACACAAATAAGAATCTTAGCTACAATAGTAGTTTTTAAATATATATATTACCTGAATCCTATAAATTAATTTTGATATTATGTGTAGTAAATTATGTCGCTTTATAAAAAGGAAGCAATGAAAGGCTTAACGAGAATGACGTTGAATTTATAATAGAACTAATTTAGGGAAATTATTTTGTATTTGGTGGAATTGTCAGTCTTGAGTTTTGTTTTGTTTATAATTCAATTCATTTTAGTTAAAAATTTGAGAAGTACAGATTTATCTAATGTAATAAAAGTAAAACTAAAAAGGAAATTAAATTTATTTTTTTAGGTAACGGAACTAAATTCGTTAAAAATAAAAAAAAAAAAAAAAAAAAACGGAAATGTGCATTAACTATTCTTCTAAAAAAGAAATCATTAAAATAAGTGTTAATGTAAATGAAAAGAATAACGACATTACTATTTAAAGGCATAAGTAAGCAATCTTTTCTCTTATTAGTAGCAAATATTATTAAGTAATTATTTTATTAAATGAGTTTCATTAACAATTTGATTCACAAGAATGATTTCATATTATAATCATTTTTTACATAGAGAAAATTAATTTTTCTATCAATAAGGTTTGAACTACTTATAATCATGAATTAAATTTTAAAATAAGCTATTCATGAATTAAATATTTAGAATAAGATATACATGAATTAAATACTTAGATAATAATCATATTTAGAATAAGATATTTATGAATTCAATAATAGGATACTATTCATAATATTCAGGAATTAAAGATTTAGAATTTCAATAATCATGAATTTTTTTACCATTTTTAAAGAAATTAGCATTTATTAAAAAATCTTTCAAACAAGAAACACTATCTTAACAAAGACGATATTATACACATATTGAGAATAATATAAGCCTTTTTTATTACTTCTATACGATAGAAATATTATTTTAACTTTTTAACGAAACATAGAGATTTTGCGGACTTCGAAGTTGTTAATCATTAGTTGAGACGTCACTTTACAATTATGGAAGCTACTTTTTAGAATAAAAGTCATTTTCTTACTTTGGAAGTTCTTTTTTCAAGTTTCAAATTCTCATAACTCACTGGAATTTTGAAACATCATTTAAGAAAAAAAAAATCCCTGATATAAGTTACTGCTTTTCCAAAATTAAAACGAATGGATGCAAATTGATGAAGTAGGATGAAATCCGGGCTTTCTTCATGACGGATTTCCATATTTTAAATTTTTCGTGAAGCCCGGACAAAAATTAATCATTAAGAAAAGCCCGAAACAAATTCCTAACGAATAGAAGACTGCATTTCAGCAATCAATCAACCACTACATATTATGTTCATTTTTTTCATCCTCCTTTTTTGGGGGGGAGAATGAAGTAAAAGAAAATGAAAATAATGAATAGAAAAACGAAGTAATAAATCAAATTACACGCTTTATAAGACATTAAGTAAGAGGACTGAGAAGTACTATTCTTCAAGTAGCTGCTATTCACGAGCAGCAGCACCAAAGAAAGGAATTCTGTTTCAAAATACAGACATCAAAATAGAGAAATGATGCATGGATGGCAATGTTCCAGTAAAGCTCTCAAATACCCTATTGATTGTTGATCTCAAATACCCAACGATTTGTATGCTGAGTATTATGTATTCCGCCTTCGCCTTTGGACATGTGCTGAGAAATAGATAATTCTTCCGTTCTATGCCTTCTTCAATTCTTTGTGGTCCTATATCCCGGAAAGGAATGCATTTCCAATAACACAAGCGATGTGATGGAAAAATGAGGATTTCCCTAATTAATGAGGAACACTATCAGTTATCATTATCATAATTTTTATCAATAGATACTAAAGTCAAATAAATAAGAACCTTAGCTACAGTAATGTTTTAAATGCATATATTACCTGAAACCTATGAATTAATTTCGTTATTGTGTGTAGTGATTTATGTCGCTTTACTGGTATAAAAAAAAAAGTCAACGAAAAGCTTAATGAAAATGATGTTCAATTTATAATTAATTTTTGTCCAGAAAAAATAAGCTTTTTCTACCAATATTTAAAAAATTCATGAATTTTTTCATACAATGATTTAAACAAATAGCGTTTACTAATAAAAATCTCTAAAACAAGAAGCGCTATCTTCACAAATACGATATTATACATATATTGGGAATAATATAAGCCTTTTATATTACTTCTATACGATAGAAATATTTTAACTTTTTAACTCAGCATAGAGATTTTGCGAACAACAAGTTGTTAATCATTACTGGAGACGTCAACTTACAATTATGGAATCTACTTTTTAGAAGAAAAGTCATTTTCTTACTTTAAGAAGTTGAATTTCTCATAACTCATTGGAATTCGGAAACATCATTTAAGGAAAAAAAATGTTTCTCTCCTGATATAAGTTTCTGCTTTTTCGAAATTAAAACGAATTGATGCAAATTGATGACGTAGGATGAAATCCAGGCTTTCTTTCTGACGGATTTCTATATATTTTAAATTTTCCGTGATGCCCGGACAACAATTAATCATTAAAGAAAGCCCGAAATCAATTCCAAACGAATAGAAGACGACATTTCAGCAATCAATCAACCTCTAAATATTATGTTCATTTTTTTTATCCTCCTGTTTTTTGGGGAGAATTAAGTAAAAGAAAATGAAAATAATGAATAGCAATGAAGTAATAAATCATATTACACGCTTTATAAAACAGTAAGATGACTGAGAAGTACTATTCTTCAAGTAGCTGCTATTCACGAGCAGCAGCACCAAAGAAAGGAATTCTGATTCAAAATACAGACATCAAAATAGAGAAATGATGCATGGATGGCAATGTTCCAGTAAAGCTCTCAAATACATTATTGATTGTTGCTCTGTTCCAGAACGATTTGTATGCTGAGTATGTATTCCGCCTTCGCATTTGGACATGTGCTGAGAAATAGATAATTCTTCCATACAATGTCTTCTTCAATTTTTGTGGTCTTATATCCCGAAAATGAATGCATTTTCAATAACACAAGCGATGTGATGGAAAAATGAGGATTTTCCGAATTAATGATGAACATTATCAGTTATCGATATCATTAATTTTATCATCAATATATACAAAAGTCAAATCAATAATAATGTTAGCTACAGTAATGTTTTAAATGTATGTATTACCTGAATTCTATAAATTAATTTCGATATTGTGTGTAGTGCATTATGCCGCTTTACTCATATAAAAAAATGAAAGCAACGAAAAGCCTAATGAAAATGATTATCAATTTATAAATAATTTTTGCCTAGAGAAAATTAAGAATTTTCTATCAACAACGTTTAAACTAATTATAATCAGGAATTAAATATTTAAATTATATTCATATGTAGATAATATTAATGTGTTGATAATATTCATTTCTAAAGATAATATTCAGTAATGAAATGTTTAGAGTTAACAAAAAATCATGAATTTTTTCATACAATGTTTTAAACAAAACGCTTTTAAAAAATTTCTAAAACAAGAAGCACTATCTTAACAAAGACAATACTATACATATTTGAGAATAATATAAGAATTTTATATTATTTCTGTACAACAGAATTATTATTTTAACTTTTTAACTCAGCAAACAGATTTTGAGAGGAACGAAGTTGTTAATCATTAGTTGGAGACTTCAACTTATATGGAAGGTACTTTTTAGAAGAAAAGTCATTTTCTTACTTTGGATGTTGAATTTTTCATAACTCATTTGAATTTGGAAACATCATTTAAAATTTTTTTTGCCTGATATAAGTTACTGCTTTTTCGAAATTCAAACGTATGGATGCAAATTGATGAAGTAGGATGAAATCCGGGCTTTCTTTTTGGAGAATTTCCATATTTTAAATTTTCCGTGTAGACCGGACAAAAATTAATCATTAAAGAAAGCCCGAAACCAATTCCAACGAATAGAAGACGACATTTCAGCAATCAATCAACCGCTAAATATTATGTTCATTTTTTTCTTTCTTTTTTTTTTGGGGAGAATGAAGTAAAAGAAAATGAAAATAATGGATAGAAACGAAGTAATAAATCAAATTACACGCTTTATAAAACATTAAGTAAGAGGACTGAGAAGTACTATTCTTCAAGTAGCTGCTATTCACGAGCAGCAGCACCAAAGAAAGGCCATGTCTGAAAATGCAGACATCAAAATCTTGCATGGATCAATGTTTCATAAAGCTCTCAAATTTTGATTGTTATCTATTCCAGAAATTTGTACGCTGAGTATTATGTATTTTCAATATTCAAAAACTCTGCGGTGCTATATCCCGGAAATGATTGCATATGCAATAACACAAGCGGTATGATGGAAAAAGGAGGATTTCCCTTAATTTAAAGTGATTAATGAGGAGCATTGTCAGTTATCATCATCATTAGTTTTTATCAATATATACGACAATCAAATAAATAAGAATCTCAGATACAGTTTTTTTTTTATATTGTCCATAACCTATGAAGTAATTTCGATATTATGTGTAGTAAAATATATCTCTTCATGGAAATTGAAAAGCTTATTGAAAATGATGTTGTATTTATAATTAGAACTAATTTAGGAAATTTATTTTGTATTTGGTGGAATTAGAATAATATATTCATCTAGAATAAGATATTCATAAATTAAATATTTAGAATAATATATTCATGAATTAAATATTTAGAATAAGATCTTCATGAATTAAATATTTAGAAAAAAAAAATTCATAGATTTTTTTCATACAGTTTTTTTTAAAGAAATTAACAATTATTGAAAAAATCTCTGAAATAAGAAGCACTATCTTAACAAAGACGATATTATATATATATTGAAAATAATATAAGCATTTATATTATTTCTATACCACAGAAATATTATTTTAACGTTTTAAGGCAGCTTAGAGAGTTTGGGAAGAAGTGGTTAATCATTAGTTGGAGACGTTAACTCATAATTACGGAAGCTAATTTTTAGAAGAAAAATCATTTCCTTACTTTGGAAGGCGAATTTCTCATAACTCATTGGTATTTGGAAACATCATTTTAGGAAGAAAAAACTTTTTTTTTCTGATATAAGTTACTGCTTTTTCGAAATTAAAACGAATGGATGCAAATTGATGAAGTAGGATGAAATCCGGGATCTGACGGATTTCCATATTTTAAATTTTCCGTGAAGCCGGACAAAAATTAATCATTAAAGAAAGCCCGAAACCAATTCCGAACGAATAGAAGACGACATTTCAGCAATCAATCAACCACTAAATATTATGCTCATTTTTTCTCCCCCTTTTTTTAGGGGGAGGGAGAATGAAGTAAAAGAAAATGAAAATAATGAATAGAAAACGATGTAATAAATCAAATTACACGCTTTATAAAACATTAAGTAGGAGGACTGAGAAGTACTATTCTTCAAGTAGCTGCTATTCACGATCGGTATCACCAAAGAAAGGAATTCTGCTTCAAAATACAGACATCAAAATAGAGAAATGATGCATGGATGGCAATGTTCCAGTAAAGCTCTCAAATACCCTATTGATTGTTGCTCTTTTCCAGAACGATTTGTATGTTGAGTATCATGTATTGCGCCTTCGGCTTTGGCCATGTGCTGAGAAATAGATAACTTTTCCATTCAATGTCTTCTTCAATTCTTTGTGGTCATATATCCCGGAAATGAATGTATTTTCGACATGTAGCAGATGAGCAGCGAAGGAAAAATGAGGATTTACCTAATTAAAAGCACTTTATGAGGAACATTATCAATTATCTTTATCATTAATTTTATCAATATATACGAAAGCTGAACAAATAAGAACCTTTGTTACAATATTTTAAGTATTTATACATATATTTATATATATATATATCTGAATCCTATGAAGTAATTTCGATCGTTTGTGTTTTAAATTATGTCTTTTAATGAAAAATGAAAGCAATGTAAAGTTTAATGAAAATAATGTTGAATTTATAATTAAAACTAATTTATGTAAATTAGAGTTAGGAAGCTAAGTTATATAATTTAGGTTCTGGTGGAATTTTTTATCTTTGGTTTGAGTTTGCTTATGTGCATTCATTTTGGAAATTAAGTTATAATAATTTGTTACTATTCTTAACTGAATGTAATTGATGAATATTAATTTAAGAGTAAATGATTTAAGAAGATTACATTATAATGTACACGAATTATATTTTAGATATAATTATATTTTTCGATGAAATTTTTAATGTGATTTACAATATATATATATATATATAGATATATATATATGTACATATGATTTTAATGTGTACAGCATGCTCGATTCAAACTTTTTGAAGATTATTAAGAAATTTTATTAAAATTTAGGATTATATAGACGAAAAAACATCACGTCATTTTTAGCCTAGATTCGAAAAAGAATAGTCGATTTAAAAAATCTCCAGATTTTGAGAATGTGTTTGTTGTAAAATTAATTCTAATTATTGAAAGTTCGTAACGAGAAAGAAAGACTAGAAAAGAAAAAGAAGCGGAAAGATAAACGGGAGAAAGGATAGTTTTACAGAGACTACAATGGTGAAGAAGTCTGTGATACAGAAAGGTTTGTTGAATCTGCTAGCCAACAAATTTAAGACTTGCAGTTGAACCTCCTGTAGAAACAATGACCTTTGGTACCATAGGCTTTAGGTTAGAATCCGGGTGGTGGCATGGATGTTTGTGAGTGGTTCGGAATCCACGTTGAACTGTAGGTCTCTATCTATTTTGCCCAAAGTGTGCACAAGATGACCGTAGAGCGACGATTCAAGTATGGATAAAAGAATTCAGAATAGATGATATTTAATCTAAAGGAAAGGGATGCTATAGATAAACGAGAAGCATTTAGAATCGAGCTAGATGTATTCACTACTTCGGTGGAAAGCATGTATGGTAAAGGAAGACACAAATGAAGTAAGAAACAAAGAAATCTTTCCTATTATCTCAAGCAACAGGAGTTAGAGAATCCGGGACCGATCATCTCCCAGAACGTGAACGTGTAAAATGCAGTGAAACCCAAAGTGGTCACTATCAATGAAGGATTCTGAGAAACTAAGTTTTCCTTTGATAAAGTTTCGAGTCTAGTTTCAGCGGGTAAAATTTGTTATAGGTTGAAAATGTTTAAAGAACTTGTTCAAAGGCTAGCAGATCAAACTATGCAATTAGGGTACTTATTAATGAGAGGGAAAGCAATGGCTAATTCTTTTAAGGAAAGTTTCAGAACAATCATGACCTTCTCATGATATGATAAAAAGAAACAGATATGTATCTTATTGGGCCACAAACGGGTGCGTTTGAAATTATAAAACATGTATCTAAACAGAAAAGTTAAACTTTTGTTGTTGGAATTTTGGATATTTTTTATATTCTATTTTTTTTTTTTTTTTAAGCATGGTATTATTAATTATGTGAGTTAATATTGTCCTGTATGATTGGAAAAAAGGCAACATAAAAAATGATAGATCAAACTTTATTTTTGTGTCACACGATTACTTTTGTGTAATGTAATGTTAATAAATGTGCATTGTTAAATTAAAATTGGGAAATTGCTGAAGTTAATTCCATAAGTAAATACTATTAGATCAAAATTGTGAAATCGCTCAGGTTAGTTAAATAATCGAGAGACATGGAAGTTACGAATTTGTCAAAACTTTTCGATGGAAGGGAAACAATCAATTATAATTTTTTTAATCTATGAATTCATTTTAATGGATAAGATATCATAATATGCCTGGATATTTTTTTAGCATCGATCTTATATATACATATTGTTATTTTATAATTATTGTTTAATGTTAAATGTCTATCGTTTTTATACTATATACGTTAACTATATTATAATTTTTTACTTTTCGTTTTTATTATGTTATACACGATATTTATTTATTTTGTTAAGAAAACACAAGAAAATTGTAGCATGTAGGTCTTAAATAAAGATAGAGACTGCCCAGCGTGTTAACGAGAAAATAGTTTCTTTGTGCATGACAAAGTCTAGCAACAAAAACTGGAGGAAAAGTGTGAAGTTTATCGAATTGTTAACTACCATCCCACTTCGGGACATTTTGTACACCCCAGCTGGCTAACTTACTGAGGGGGTTATCGGGCTAGAGGAAGAGGTTGAAAAAGTTTGACTAGGGCAGATCCTGCTGGAAAAAGATTGAATATGTGTGGACAACAGACTTTTGTTGTAGATAACTATAATTAAATTGTATGATTAGTAAATTGTAACTATATTTCCTATAATAAAACGAATAAACATCATTAAAGATATGACAGTGATATAGTACCCTCGGATCAATTTTGGGGGTTTAATATAAATAAATGGGAAGAATGTAAAAATAAGAAAATTGGCTTGTATTTCTTCATATTTAGGGGAATGTAGGTTAAGTGCAATTTCACGAAAAAAAAAAAATGCAAAAAATAAATTGCAGTGATTTAAGGATACTGTTTACAAAAACAGAACCGATGATTACTCATCGATAGAATATATCAGTTTCATTATTTTTATAACGATCATTTTAAATTTATTCGTAATTTATATTTTTATACCATCCTTCATTATCTACATTCCCTGTGTATGTCGCAAAAGCCACTAATGCTGATTTTAGTTTAATTTTAAAATTCAATCATCTAGATGTCGTAGTTTGGGACTTGATGTCCGAGTGACTAGCGCTCTGGTGCTCGCACCTGGTTTGTGTTCGAATCTCAGAGGTGCCATAGATGCTTGTAGTGGTTCGAAATACACTTTAAACCGTAGGTCCAAGGTCTAATATGACTGTTGGGCGTAAGACTGATAACCCTTAAAAAAGAAAACATCTGTTTCGAAATCTGCCAATAGGCAGAAAGTCTTGACCCACAATATGGCTGGTACACCAATAAAGAAGGATATGTCTTATTTACATCATTATTTACTACATTTTAATAGTACACGAAAAGTTAAATATATAAAAGTACATATATTTTCTATTGTATCTTCGTTTGTTCGCTTATAGAAAGTATACTTCCAAAAAGTCCCATAGTAATTTTTTTTAATTGAGGTCAGAAGGGTAAATAAGTTTGGAAGTCAATTAGATTATGCAACATTGTCTTTTCAAAAGCTTGCAACATAAATGCTTTATATAACCCCTGACAAGTAAGATTTCCATATTGTTTTACAAATGAGAAAGGACAAGAAATTCTTTGAAAGTAATTTCTGGCAACTTGTTGTTATTCGAATTCTGAAAACTGGTGAAGATCTCACTAACTTGGACAATTATAGACATTTTTTTCTTCCTCATATCTTAATTGGGTAAAATCTATCATCTTGTTAAAATTAAAATATTTCACTTTATAGATCATAATTTTCTCAACTCAGAGAATTTGGATTTCAGAAAGAATTTATTGACAACTCACCAATTGCTGACATATTTCTTCAGGTTTAAAGTGTTTTTTAATATTCATTAAAACATTCGAACATAATTATATTTGTGATCTGATTACAAGCTTATTTATCTGATTTACAAGCTTGTGATCTGATTTAGAAGCTTGTGATCTGATTTAGAAGCTTGTGATCTGATTTACAAACTTGTGATCTGATTTACAAGCTTGTGATCTGATTTACAAGCGTGTGATCTGATTTACAAGATTGTTCAAAACTTTCCAGTCCTTTGATTAAACTTGTCCTTTCTTACCTTTCTAATACATAATTTTCTGTTGAAATTTCATGAATCCCTTTTCATAAAAAATATATTTGTAGGTACTCCACAACGGAAACAATGCCATTCAAATATCTCCATTATTTTTTTTTCTATTCATGAACAATAGTCAAACCAATTTAAACGAATGACAATGTCGATCAGCACCTCTAATCAATTGGCAACCTTTGACGAATAAATCTTATTAAATTCTTAAATACACGTCTATTCTTATCACGTCTATTTCTTAATTATGAAGAATGCTTGTCTGGTTTAGGCATATACTGCTAATTTAAATCTTTAGTGTTTAACAAAATGTTAGCAGCAGACAAATCACTGTCGAAAAATAGTACATGAGAAACATTGACATCCATCAATTTTCTACCTTTTATTTTATGAAGGAAAATTTCTTTCAAATACTTCAATAGCGATACTTCATGAACACAAAAATCATGCAATCTTCAACAACAATGGAAAACTACGAACCCGTAGAAAAAGTTACAAAATAATGCTTAATCATTTTGTAATTGTATGTTAAGTCATTTCTTTCTCTATGAAATATTGCTTATTTGTTAATTGCTGTATTTTTTCTAAGTATAATATTTTTTAAAATAAGTTCATGTAAATGAGGTTTCATCTCAGAAAAGATGAAGCTTCTTCTGTATGTTCTATTGAGATCCTGACTACTACAGATGGATTATTTGTGATAATCTTAACACCATTTGTATAACTGTGCTCGTAATAATAAGAAGTTTTTATTATAAATATTTAACTAACTAATGAACACTATTTCAATTACCCAAAATATTTCTATAACTAATAAAACATATTAATATACTACTGTGCCCAAAAAGTAAGACCAAATATTTTTTTTTTTTTTTTCAGAAATTCTTTATTTATTCTAAAAAAAATTTATTTCATTGCCTTCAATGTAATCCCCTCCGGACACAATGCACTTATGCCAATTTCACTTATTCCAAGTCATCGGCAAAGATGGCTTTCAAAGCGATTTAGTTGAATCTGTTCAATCGACTCAAAACAATGTCCCCGAAGTGATATTTTGAGTTTAGGGAATAGCCAGAAGTCGGAAAAGTGTGAATACAGTGGTTGTGGAACGATATGGTTTCATTTTTGGCGAACGAAGAATCAATGTAGTGTGAGCTGGCGCATTCAGTGTTTTCGGTACCAATCGACATTTGACGCGTTTGAGGCCCAAAATAGAATTGATCGATCTTTTGAAATTCCAACATCATCAGCAAGATCTCTGATTGTAAATCGACTGTTTGCAAGCACCAAATCTTTTCAAAAATCGCCGGAATCAGTTTTAGCGTCTCACAAAGCCAAGCATAACTCAAACACTAACGAATATTTTGACGTTTTATATTTTGTTAAATTTCACACAGATGTCAAAGACAGTGCCGGCAACCTAAAAAATAAATAAAAAAAATTCTATAAGCTCTGGGAATTTTAAATTGAAAATTGGTCTTTCTTTTTGAACACAGTTATATATTTTTATTTTATGAAGCCGTCTTTCTAAGTCATGAATTATTTTGACATATTACAAACTGACATAATACTGACATTTCTTATAAAATTGTAGTAAAAAGAACCTAATTTTAACTAGTGTTGTCTAGTTTTCTATTTTTATCAAATGTATCGGAATAATTTCAGTCAGTCTAATATACTAACTCATAAAAAAAAGAAGCAAGTGTGATTGGTTTCGTGATATTTCAAATATACATTTAGATTGGAATGGAAGTAATTTCGGATTTCACGAAATTACTGCGATGCACTTACGATACATTTAAATAGTGACTGAAACTGAAATTACTTTCTTGCCAACCCAATAGAAATGTGTCATTTTTAGTTGTTCCGAGATTAAATCTCATATGTTTTGAATTTTTTAGAAACATAGTGTTTTATTTTGAAGTAATCATATTTAGTACTTGATTATCAAAAGTGTCACAGACTATATTTAAAAGGATTGAGAAGTATGCTACTTCAAGAAATTACATTAATAATAAAAATATATCACTTCGAAACAAACTCATAAAAGCAATATTCTAATTTACATTATTTTTTTTGTAATTACAATACCAATGAGAAAAATAAGAAAATATATGAGGTTCATTGTTTTAATTCATTTGTTTCTTAATTTTTTTTTTTTTAATTATTAAAATAATTTTATGATAACATTATTATTAAAATAATTTTTTTATTCATATTTTTGTTGTAATTTATGGGTGGGTCCACCGAAAACGAATGAAGACAAAGTGCTGTTTAGGAAGACTTTTAAAGATAATTCACCCACATTTGCATTTCATATCAGAGGGAATTCCTCAACAAAATCTGATTATCTATGTGAAATAAGGTATACACGTATAAGGTATATATTCCACAATCGCTATTAAGGTTTCTCGTTTCTAAAATAGTACTGTACTGGATGCCATTAGCACACATCCAGCACAATTGCTGCGTATCCTGTCACTGAGTTAAAAATCAAGAATTTTGTTATTATATTTATTTTTTGGTATAAAAAAATTATAACGTTTTAAATGAAGCTTAATTCGAAACATGTTAGTACAATTAGAGGGTTTACTTTATAAATATTTCCCATAATTCTACTAAAAGATTCAAACTGAACCTATCAGTAAAAGTTAGCTCCAAAAAATGCGCGTGGTCTTGATTCTGCGTTGCTCTTGGATAGAAATTAAATTATTTCTTAAAATAATTACGTTATGTTTAGCTAACCCTATTTATTAAAATTTACTAGGTAGCACAGCACAACTGCAGCACATAACACACAAAATACAATTATGTAACAAATATTCATAAAATCATCTAAAAAGTCAATTTGTTTAAAGGCGTTTGTATCCTCCGCACTTAACTTATAACTCTTCTCTCGACTTCGCACTCTTCCTACTTTCTTTCTCCCTCTCCCATTATCGAGCTTCAAGTCTAACGTAAGGGACAATCCATCCTTGAAAGGAGGAGCTAACAGGCCCAGGAGAAGGTAAATGTTATAATTTTCTTAAGAATACGTGGTGGATCCTTACACTATCTTTTGAATTTCATGTGTTCTTCTGGAGTGTATTGTTTCTCGCAGAGCATGGATTGCCATCGTTAATATTGTTATAAGTTTCGATACATTGGGTTAAAAAATGTATGGCTGATGTTTAAAAAAGTATATACATCAATTATAAATTTTCATAAACATTATTTATTTAAATAATTACAATTTAATGATAAATTTTTCCACAACTATGAGATAATATTATTAATGCTTATTTAAAAATAACCATTTGTAAAAATGTCCAAAAGGCCAAGACACATTTGATAGGTAGAAACGAAACCTGACAGTGTTAATGCCTACGAGAGTTCAACAAATATTTGTTGTATTTTATCGCAATTTATTTACACAAAATCTTAGCATGCTGTGAGATAATATGTAAAGATAATATGTATTAGATGGAGTAAAAAAAAAAAAAAAAAAAAAAAGCTTTAAAATATTTATCACATACAGTAATCCGTAATGGGATTGAACAAAATTCTGCATTATATAATATGACACACTATAAAAATCAAATATTGATAATTATATATCATCAAAAGATATAAGTCGAATGGCAAGTATTATACATATCAACTTGCAACACATAACTGACGAAAATAAAACATATTAATTGATTTAAAATTATTCAAAAATAATTATTTCTTTTATAGAAAATATTTTTAATGTTATATATTAATAGGCACATTTAACACATACAGTATTCCACAGTGTGATTGCACAAAATTCGGTATTATATAATATGGTAAATTATAAAAATCAGATATTGATAATTATGTATCATCAAAATATATAAGTCGAATGGCAAGTATTAAACATGTTAACTTGAAACACATGTCTGAAGAAAGTAAAACATATTAATTGATTTAACACAATTATTTTTTTTATAGAAAATATTTTTAAACATCAAATGTTTGTATATTGTTTTTAATTTTTTCATTCGTCAATTTCATGTCTAATTAATCAAACATTAAAAAAGCATACGCATTTAATAATTTTGTATTACAGTTTATATCTTTTTTATGATAAAAATTATTAAAATGCTTAATGACAGACGATCATTGAAAATCATTTTTGAAGTAGTAAAAATAACGAAATTTTTTTATAAGCTTGATGACATATTTAACCTAACATTATTTTGTAAGCGTGATGATATATTTAGCCTAACATTCTTTTTGTAAGCTTGATGATATATTTGATCCAATATTTTTTTTAAATATCTCATAACAGATATCTTTGAATTTCAGCTTGAGCAAATTCTTTATATAACTTTGTTGAATTGAATTTTACATAAATCCAACCATTCTAAACTGAGCCATATGGTGAAAAATACATACAAAATTCTGCATTCGATGTTGATCTTGATGTCTCTTATTTTATCCGTAGATCAACTTAGATTATTTAGCCAGAATCTTAAGGATTTTTTTATTTGATTCTAAAGAATTGTATGAGGGCTTGAAATGAACGTTGTTTCTCAGGGATCACAATATTTCAAACTTAACTATACTTTTTTTCATCCTTTAAAAGTTTTTTTTAGTACTTTAATCTTAATACATAGAATTATGAGATAGTTTCGTTTGTAATTCGTTTTACTATTTTTTAGATTCTTCTAAGAAATCCATAAAATACCCATTAAAAAAATTCTATTTAACTTCAAAAAGTTTAGACAGATTAATTTGATTTTAACATTTTAGTAGTTTAAATAGAGTCTTAGGCACATTGTAAATATTAATATAGTCAACAAAAAGATTAAAAAAATTTTGAAAACGTTATGACAAACATTGAATAAAAATATACATGTTTAAATATTATGTATCCAATTAATTATGAATGTAATTATTGTTATAAAGATTATATAGTATGCAGAAAAAAATAACATACATTATCAAAAATGTATGTTATTTTATCATGCCGCATATATATTACACAAAAATTCAATGTTCAAATAAATTGTAATAAATCTTTTGAAATCTGTATAAATTATTGCACCAATTAAAATTAATAATGTGACCAATTCCCGATGTACGTACCTGAGAAAAAAGGGATGATTTATTCGATCTGGTTCAGAGCATTGCAGTCACCTGCTTACAAATCCAGGAAGTATCTGTAAAGATTGTAACCAATTATATTATCTCGCTAATACTTGGGAGTTATCTGATTTTTATTCATAAAGCCTCTCTCTTTTTAGAGACGTTGATTTAGATATTAATAATGATCTCGATTTTTTATTTACACGATCACTATTTTTATTTAATGATCTCGATTTTCATACAAATTAATGCTAGATGGTAATTGAAAAGAAAAATTTATAGTTACATTATAGTACGGTAGATGGCAGCACGATCTGAAAGAATTGACGCAGACTTACTGTCGAACAGAAGGAGCTCTTAACACGTAAGTGAGGAGAATTTTCTCCCTCTAGTTACTGCCATCGACGTTATTAAATGTTTCATTAATTACGGAGATCCAGTTTCGAATTATTTAGCGTTAATATGCATAATGCAACCGCAAAATTGTTTGAAGGATTTCGAGAATAATAATAATGACGAAACTCCACGAAGTCGGAGCTGCAATTTGTTACAATTAACCCAAGTGCGCTTAATAATAATTTGTAATCTTTCAGCAATTTGTTCAACAGAATGCAAGGAAATCACGTTAATTTCTAAGCAAGAATAGTTTGTTCAAAGCGCGCATTTTGCCAAAGCGTAATGAAATAATCTTTTTGCTAATGAAGTGCTAAGGTATTAATTTGCATTCTGATGTTCGATAAATAATATCGGGGAATTTTTAAGCTAATTTATTATGTTAAGCTTCACCAATTACAAAAATTATTTTACAGTGAAATTTATGGCTCTTTTATTGAATAGTACAGTTTCATACCAGCTTGTCTAAGTTGTACATGAATTAAATAATTAAAAGGCATGAGAAAAGGAAATTATTTTACATTTTTAAATCTCGAGTTAATTAAAAGCACTTGCCACTTTCCGTATTAGTTTTTTTTCATTTTAATAAATAAATAAAGTTTAAATACTATTAAACATTTAGTGGCCAGAACTAAACGTAAATGGTCACGCTGTTATGAATTTTGATCTCTAACGTAGTGACGTTTAGGAAAATACTACCAGATGAGAATTCTCTAACTTTCTGTTCTTACCAGAAATAACTTGAATATCAGTTTCTTGACACTATTTGAGTGGTATGCCAGAAATAAATTACCAAGCTTTACGACAAGAAAGTTTGTTTATTCATTTATTTATTTTAATTCCTTCTATTAGCTCACACTCTCCCTATATATATATTCTTCAAATTTTTAATCGTTAATAAAACACTTATAATTCATCCAATCAAGTTCGAATACATTTTTTTAACTTGCAGTGGATGACACTTGATGTTAATACAGTTTTTTAAAATATTAATTCATTAATTGAATTAAATTAATTAATTTTAGTTTTTTTTAGATTTAAGTTGCATATATCTACCAATAGATGGCGCCAGATAAACTTAAAAAAAATGAAGGAAAATCATTTATAAAAGACTTTCTGCAATATAGTGAAAAAAAAGTAGGAATTGACTCTAAAAAAACTTTTTTTTATATTATTTGTTTTACTGAAATCGTAATAATTTACCTCATATAATAGGCCTTCATATGGATGAAAGTTTGAAGCACGTTTTATTATGAATCCCTGAGTTTTGCAATTATTTTGACAGACAATCACTACGTGTTATTCGCAATTATGTCAAAATTATTTTCTAAACTAGTGAATTTAATGTTGAAAACTTTTTATTCAACATTTAACATTTAGTTCACTAGCTTATCAAATAATTCTTTTGAATTACAAATTGGAATAATTTACCTCGTATAATAAGCCATTATATGGATGGTAGTGTGAAGCACATTTTATTATGGTTTGCAATTATTTTGAGAGATAATGACTATGTCTTATTCACAATTAAATATCACAATTATGTCAAAATTATTCGCAAAGCTATTGAATTTAATGTTGAATTTTTATTCCGCATTCAACATTTAATTAACTTGCAAATAATTCTTTTGAATTACAAATCGGAATAATTAACCTTATATAATAAGCCATCATATAGATGACGGTTTGAAGCATATTCTATCATGAATCCATGAGGTTTGCAATTATTTTAAAAGATAATTACTGTGTGTTATTCACATTTAAATGTCACAATAATGTCAAAATTATTTGTTAAATTAGTGAATTTCATGTTGACAATTTTTATTCATTCAATATTAAATTCACTAGCTGCCCAAATAATTCATTTGAATTACAAAATTAGTGTTTAAAATTTCAACCTAGAAATTTAAATTTAAACATAAGAAGCAAATACATCATATATTTTAGGAGTTATTAACTATGATCACATTTTTCTAATGAGTTATATATGATTTTGTTCAATATATAATATGATTTTTATATATTATTTTGTTCATTTTTTCTATGTACTTACAATACTTAAGAGTGAATTTTAAATTCTCAGTTTTGTTTCTTTGCAATCAGTTACGTATTGATTACTCGCTCGTGATATATTATATTTTCGAAAATCTAATGTTTCTAACAGGTTGTCAAGCTTAACCCCTTGCAAAAAAATTGCTTTCTTGAATATAATTTTGCTAGAACCATTTTTTTTGATAATAAAAAATTTGGTTTAATACACTTTTTGGGTGGAGTTTCCTGTGTAGAAAGAAAAAAAAAAAAAAACTTCATAACACATTTTTTTTTCTGCAACGTTGAAAATTAATATAGAACTATAAAATTTGAACATAAAGAATATAATAATATTTTTCTTTATTTAGTTGCTAAGGGATGATACTTTTAATCTGAATATCAGCTGTTTTATAATTTATTAACTAATTAACTCCTTAGAAAAATTATATTCTGGAATGATAATAAATGAATCAGGTGAAATTTTTGATATTGTATTGTAGTAAGTAATTTTTGATAATTTTTCATTTTTTTTTATTACAATAACACAATATATTTTTACAATATATTAAAACATATTTGAATGAAATATTTCCCATTAATACCATAAGTTAAATTCCTGTTATAACTGTTATTAACTAAGAAAAATACATTATGTAGTATAATTTTTTTAATTGAATATCTGTAAAAAATAATTAAAATATTTTTAATAAAAGGTATTAAAAAAATATATGTTTTTTAATTTAATCTTTTGTTCCAAATTTAATTTTATTTTTTCATTTTCTTTCTTTTACAACTAGTCATGATAATAGTTGAAGCATTTTTATTATTAAATACAATGCTATCTTTTTTTTTTTAAATTTTGAAAAATCTTTTGCATTTATTTATAATTTAAGAATATAATATTCTGAAAAGTATGCATTTAATAATTATCGAAAATTTGATATAACAATATTTATGATGGCATATTAAATTTTAAAAATAATTAAATATGTGTTTAATTTTATATTCTGAAATAATTCAATCATTTCCAAAGAAACAAATAATATGATATAATCTATTCAGAATTTAGCATGCGAAATTCTTCAAATATATATACTTTCTTACAGTTCAATAATTTTATTTTAAACTTCAAAATGCAACGTAGTTAAGGTTTTTCTGATTTCACATATTTTACAAAATAAATTTCGGGGAAGACAAATTAAAAACCGTATGAAGAGGAAACTTTAAAGACTTAATCATTTCATTAAAATATCTGAAGTAGAGAAACAATAGGAACTTCTGAAGGCAAACATTACTTTTATATTTATTTCAAGTAATTAATACAAGAGCTTGTATATCTTCACCTCCATTTGTTTTTGGTTCTACAGTTCCCAAAGGTCTTTAAATGAAATCTGCAATCTTGTCTTAGTAAGATATTAGAATTGGTTCCCAAACATATTAGTAGTTTTACAAAATAGTTAGTGAAAAGGAATCAGAACGTTACTGAATCTCATTCAGAAAGTTGGTAGCTGACGTTGTGTTTCTAAATCAAAATCTTTGATAGACTTACTATAGTATATAAATAATGAAGAAGGAATTGTTGATTTCCTAATTATATTTTTATATGTAAAATAAAATATATTAATATATATTTACCTGGCTATTCTGTAAACAGTCCGTAACACAATACAATGATAAATTAATTCTGTCGATGAACAACATGATGAATTAATATCTAAAACTGTTATACCAAATTTTAATATTAAATTTTTTATAATCTTAAACTAAAATACATTGTGCGTAAATATTATTATATATAGGCATATTTATCTTTATAGATAACGATAAAAATTTAAGAAGATTAACTAAAATGATTTACAATGATGCAACTATGTAGAAGGAATTACTACGTAATTTTAAAAGATAAATTCTCAACCTTTCAGAAAATAAACAATCTAGATATTGAAAATATTCAATCTTAACGGGATGACATTTTTCTAAATACACTCATGTCCATAAATTAAGGATAATGAAGTTCAGGCCAAGAAAGAGACAGAAGCAAAACAAATTTGACTTATTTGTAAAGTCTATTTATTAAACAAAAGGTAAAGAGCAAAAAATATGCTATATGTTTGACATAATTAATAAAAATTGCGATTTTTACACCCTGGAGCAAATTTCAAAAAAGAACCTATTTATAAAAAAACAGTATAACATGGTTAGTATGATGGTTAATATGGAGTATGTCTCCCGGACGACGCAATACAGGCCTTACAACGCCTAGGCATGCTGAGTATCAAATTCTCAATCTGATCTTGGGGAATATTACACCATTCATCAAGCAATGCGTTCCGAAGTTCCGGTTGACAGGTGAGAGGGGGTTGACGGGGTGCAATTCGTCGGCCAAGCATATCCCACACATGCTCTATTCTATTCAAGTCCGGTGAGTATGCTGGCCAATCCACACGGGTGATATCCTCCAATTGAAGGCATTCGTCTACAATGTTTGCACGATGAGGACGGACGTTGTCATCCATAAACAGAAATTCAGCACTCATGGCGCCCCGAAACAAACGTATATGTTGTTCCAGAATCACATCCCGATAGATGTGGCCTGTCATCGTTACACTCTGAACATGCAGGTCAGTTCTGGAACCAAGAATAATTCCTACCCAAACGAGCCATCCTGCACCACCGTAACGGTGTCGTTTAATGATGTTCTCTTGGTGGTAACGGGTACCTGGCGTTCTCCATATGAAAGTCCGGCGAGAATCAGACTGCAAACTAAACCTGGACTCGTCGGAAAACATCACACAAGACCACTGTTGCGGTGTCCACAATGTATGCTCTCTACTCCAGGTTAATCGCAGCCGACAGTGAGTTGCAGTAAGTGGAACACATCTGACAGGCCTACGAGCATATAGACCAATGTGCCCTAAGCGTCTGTACACGGTCTGCCTTGAAACTGTCGTACCGGTAGCTGAAGAGAGCTGACGAGACAGGTCTGATGCTGTGCACCGTCTGTTTCTTTTGGCAGTAACTGCTAAATACCGGTCCTCATTCGGCGTTGTAACTCGGGGGCGACCTGTGCTGTAACATCTACTCACATTACCATCATCTTGGAATCGTTGCCAAAGCCTGGAGATGACACTCTGGGCGATTCCAAATTCCTCGGATACTTCCAGCTGGGTACGTTCACATTCCAGTGGTCCGATAATTCTACCACGTAAAAAATCATCCAAATGCTTCTTTTGCGTCATAACTATGCGGTTATTGCACTGAAAGGCTTTTAAAGCGCTTGTGAACAATTTTACTTTTTTGCCACCATTCCTTATATACTCCTCTCTTACACTCTCATCATTGTGATGTACTATCCGCGCCATCTGGTGGTTTCCTGTAATTTGCATATTCTTCTTCAAGATGTGTGTGATAATTCTACAGGTGAAATTTTTATTTCAGAGTTCAATTTCTGTGTGATTCTGAATTATCCTTAATTTATGGACATGAGTGTAAATAAAAAAAAAATGAATTTAGAAATTTGTCGATATTTTTAACAAAGATTTAATTAAATTCAAAATTATTAATAAAAAAATTAATATAATGGTTTTTCTAATATTAATTTAAATATTATTAGTATTTTTTTTAAATCCTCAAATTAATAGACTTTTGTAAAACTTTTATTCCTTTGCTAAAATTATGTAATTATTCTGAAAAAAATAACATTTTCTTTTCTATATAAAGAAAATTTTATTTATCAAATTTTTGCTATCAAATTTTGCTGAAGCTTTTTCTTATAGCAAAATTTAGAAATATAAATATAATATGCTTATTTGTAATAAGCATCAATAATTTTTAAAAACAATGATACACTTCAACCTTGTTATTTATTGACAATCACAAACAAGTTAGATTTAATTTAAAAGTAAATTTTCTTATCAAGATAATTTAATAAAATTCATGTGGAGCACTTTTATTGTTTTCTGTACAAATAATATGCATGTTTATCTAATTATTTGACTTAAGTGTATACAAGGTATTTATCACCAGGTTTACAAATGTAAGCACATATATTAATATCAAAATACTGTTAGGTGCAGGGGACCCATTGTCAAAATTGTAGATCATATACCTGACAAGGCGTTGCCCGAAGTACACCAACGAGGAGGTAGATCTACGTTGCACCCCACACATCTTGGACAGGACACGTCAAACGTCACACATCTTGGATTCTTCTCACCTTCCTGTCTGCCTTGCACTTGTTGCTGGGAGGCTTATGGGCTAAACATGTCACTATGTGATTTCCTTCGATTCTCATTGTTGTTTTCATGTTCCTTGCGTTCTTTTTATTTTATTCCTTATTCTAGCCTGCCATTGGAAATAAAAAAAAAATACGATATGGTGCTTTTTCATTTTGGAGACAGAGATAATTTATGTAATTTCACAACGTTGGGAAGTGATATTATAGTAAACAAAATGGTGCTGTTTAGAAAGACCGTCACTCATCTTGCATTATGAAATTTTGCATACGTTTTGAAAAAGATAAAATAGGATATAATATTAAAACTTCTAAGGTGTTATCTGAATTTATTTTTAATTTTAGTGAGAATTTATGTCAAGCTGCAGTAATAAGTTTACACTTTGATGAAGATACTTATGTTTGTTTGAAGAAAATAAGGTATATATGTATTTGATGTAAATATATGATTGTTCCCTCAAAATGATTTTTATTATAAGATATAACTCTAAAAATATGTAACAAATATTTTAAACATTTATAATTAAATTATTCTTAATATCCCAAGAATAAAATTTTATTTAAATAAAATATTTTACAATATTTTGTAGAAGCACATTAGGAAATCATATGTAATTTATCATCATGATAATGATTGATAAACTAAATGAAATAAACAATTATATAAACCAAACATTACGCTTAATTTCAAGATATGATATAACTGTTATCTAATTTTAATAAGAATTTATTGATAAGAACTGAATTTCAAAAGTTTACACTATTGCAGTAATAATGGAAAAAACATTTTTTTACTCAACAGCACAAACAACATAATGTAATTTATTTAATGAATTGTAAATTAAAATGTCTAGACTTTGCTGTTAAAATTCTGAGCTGCAATGAAATATTTACTACTACAAAAAAAAAAGAATTTCAAATGAAGTAAACAACAAAATGAAACACGTAACCTACGTAATTAAAGATATTTAGACATTTTTATATTTTTAGGTTGTACTCATGAATACTTAAATTCAACAATTTTAATAAAATATTGACAAAATATAATTCAGTGAATATCTTACAGAAATTTCTCAAAAGTACTTTTTCTGCATCTTTATAAGTATGATATAAACTTTAATGGTAGCTTTTAAGTATCGTATGCAAATAACTCTGCAAATAAACATATAATTTGTAAATAACTTTGCATAAATAAATATAAATCTTTTACATAAACATGTAAATAATAACATAACATAATAAATAATAAATAATAACATGTTATGCTAGAGAACAAATAAAAATATTATCTAAAAAATTTAAAATTCTTAACTTAAATCATGTTTGAATAAACATTTTTTTATTGAAGTTTAAATAAAAGTTTTCTAAATCTATTGTCAGAAATTTAGGAATAGATTAAAGAGCTCCTTAAATAGTGAAAAATTCAATTACGAAAATAATTACTCATAACTTTATGTCATTTTATTTGTTGTAATTCAATACAGAATATAAAAGACTTTTCTTGAAACTTCACAAGAATACTTTATTACCGAAATATAATTTTCGTCTATCTTGAAAAGAAAATTTTTTATCCATTCACAAAAACTGATTCATTCTATTCTTAAGGGCTTCAGACCACTCTTGGGGATTTTTTGGTTTTTACTTTTTTCTGGCACTTTGCCCAGACAAAAGAATTGAATTTAATGTTAAAAATGAAGAGGAAACCTTAAGTAAAGCTAGTAGTCTCAATACCTTCAGCTAATACGTTGGTTTCTGTAAAACCGAGTTAATCCAAGCGTACCAAATAAGCTATTTGGTGTCTTTTTTTAGGTTGAAAGTTTTATGGTTACTGTGGATAAAAAGAAATAAAAGTGCAAGACCTTTAGGAAGCAAGACCCACGAACAAAGAAACATGCATCAAATCTGGGATGTTTTTAAGTGCATGCAAGCGGAGTTTTGCAGATAAAATAAATTTATTTCTTGGCTCTAGGTTCGCCATTTCTTGAAAAACTCCATAACACACGCTTATGTTGTGTATCAATAAATCAATTTTTCGGTTTTCTGAAATTTTCAAAAGTGAATGTAAGGCAACATTTCTTGCTGTAAATAAATATAACAAGCATTTGGTTTTAGTCGTAAAGTATACATTTTAGGCAAATTAAATCACAATAAAATATTAAAATAGATTCTACCTATAAAAATTTTAAATCTTTGGTTGAAATTTGCATCAAAATCTTATCTTAAGAACAGACTTTGGATTTATTTTGAAATTTATTGATTCAAAAATGATTATTCTAACTGGATTTAAAAAGGTAATTTTTTTTGTTTAACAAATAATTTATTTTAGTTATCTGAAATAGCTGTTTTTTTTTTAAATTTAAAAATTCTGTTGTATTCTAATGGACTAGTTTTATAAAACAATAAAAGAAACATTTGGTTCATATATGCTTATTCTAGTACCAAGAAAATAATAAAAGTTAACTATTGGAAAAAATTCATATTTAATTCATGAATAACAAACGAATGATACCTTGTCTAATACATTTATTATATTTAAGCTTGGACCAATAGAGTTTTCAAATTTCAGATGAAACATTATAGATTTCAAATACTTATATTGCACTTAAACTAAACGCAGATCAATTCAATCTAACTGGTTACAAAAAAAAAATGATATCCTGATGAGTACTCCATTATTTAGAATGAAGTTAATTGTTATTTTATTTAAAATAAATAAAAATTTTATTGCTGTCCAAATTTAAATTTTTTTGAAAGTTCATATTTTATATTTTTTATTTTGCGCTAATTTGGAGGGATTTAATGCTATTTAATTCATATAATAAAACGAAAAGGAAAAAAAATGTAAGTTAAACGATCTCAGCAAGATACGTTTAAAATCTTCGATAATATGCTGACAAAATTAACAATTATATACGTTTTATACAAACATTTTCTGATTTACAATTCTGACGATTAGTCTTTTGATATTTCCCTAACATGGCAGTAGGTAAAAATTTCGACGTCTGTCATAATACATCCCAGTATTCCAACTACATACCCTATTGTACCTCCAAGCACCTTCAAGATGAAATATATACAAATCCAACTCTTCAAAAACAAGAAAGAGATATTTCAGCCCACAGATTTGTCTGGACATGAGGCATTATATCTTTCAGCAGGGATTTCATTTTTTTTTTTATTTCGAAATGCACACTTCCAATTTAGAAGCTAAACACTTTTACAACTTGATGATTCAAATCAAAGACGTTAAAATAATATTAAGTAAAAATTCATAAATTAATATTGAATGTATGTATGCAATTGTCCATCTTTGTGCTACTAAATGTTTTTTGACATGAATATTTATTTTGCATTTTAGATAAATTAAATAGAACTACTAGACCAAGCTATTCAAAACACCTGACATAAATCTGTCACATCAGGAGCAAAACTTTTGAGAAAGTCAAATTATGTCTGGACTCCACAAGAATCTACGAGTAGAAGATAATGTTTTGAGCAGATGTCGAGTTAGCCTGGGAATAGGAAATCGATATTGACAGCTACATTTGCAGAATAATAATCGCCTCTTTGTCTAGTCCATATGCTTATCTGAATACAATAAATAGGTTGCCATAACAATCTACTATTGGTTATTCATTATACATGATCTCAGTATTTACCACCTATTATTAGCACAATACGATCTGTTGTCAATTATGATAAAATATTAAAGACTTATTCATAGAACTTAACTACAGGTTGCTAATGATTTATTATGAATTGTACTTTTCGTTCGTGTTTTATAACAACTATATTGTTATCCTGTAAAGCTAAAAATTTGAATAAGCATATTAAAGCGTTATAAGTGCATAATATTTATAAAATACTAATATTATTTTAAAGAAATGTATTCTATATAACTATTAGTATTGAATAATTAAATAATATTATTTCTGTAACAGCATTATGTGTATAAATCTTAAGCAATATATAAAAACTGGTGTATAAAAAAGCAATGTAACTATATTATCACAGGAAAATGTATTTTCAAAAGATTTGCTTACAGTTAATGCGCTGGACTTTTAAGATTATAGATCTTTTATTATAGCTTAGATTTTTTTTTCTATTCTCTGTTTTCATTTTGTGTTTTATTTCGAATTTGTATTTCCGTTTTTATAATATGTTTTAAATTAATATCCTTTTTGATGATATTTTGACATCAATTTCCTGTAGTTTTCCATAAAAATACTTAATAATAACTTCTGCATATTTTTCTTAGAATTTAAAAAAAAAAATATTTTGTTACTAATTTGGATGCTGTTTCAACCAAGGACAGTTATATCATTTTTGACAGCGACTGTAATTAATTATATCGGCTGCATCTTGCAGAAAAATTGTAAAAAAAGTAGTGATTTATTAAGCGGAATAGAGTACGCAATATTTGCAAACTATTTTATTGAATCATTTTTCCAAATATTGAAAAAGAAATTTCGTAACCAGTGAGATTCAAGAATTTTGCAAATAAGGAAATGTAAGAACTATGCGAAATGAAAACAAAACTACCCCTTTGATCATCAAACCTTTCTAAAAATTTCTTAATTTATACCAACAACTATTTCATAATAAAATTATAATTACAAGTAAAATATGATATTGGTTTATATGATGGATTAAAAATGGATGTTTGCTATGAAATTTTAAAATGTCATTTTAATGTTATAGTTGAAAACAAATCGAAGTTAGCCGAATTAAACAGCACCCTTACAACTATGTCTTATAATTTTCCCTTTATCTTGATTAAACCGATGCCATGTTATATCGATACTTTGTGGTTTGTCGACCTCTTTGCTGATCGTTGATTTAAATAATTAACTGTTTTTAAACACAATACAAGAAATCACAAAGTCTATAGATATATGAACTTTTCCAATCTTTGAAAATGAAGGTAAATTAAAAAAAAATATATATTCATTGGAAATAATATAAATTCAGCATATATAAAGAAAAACACGTCTAAAAATATAACATAAAAAATAATAATTTAAAATATCACTGAGCGATGGGGTAGTTGAAATTTACGAGAGCTAATTTTAAATAATTTATTAGAGTAAATTTACAAAAGAAATTATAATCAATATTTGCATAATGTATTGCAACTGTATGCAGTGTTTTCATTAATAAACAATGAGTGGGTTAATAATAAATATTTGTATTTGAAAATGGCAGTAACCTGAAAAAATAAAAATTCATTTTTATGCAAACTATTAAAAAAATTATATCCATATTATTCTCTTTGAAAAAATAAATTCGAAAATCTTGTGTACCATTATAGACAGATAATACATTTAAAAATAAGTAAATATAATTCATACAGATAAAAAAAGAAAAACTATTTTCAAATTAAAATTTCCAGGGCTTATGGAATTTTCTTTTTTTTCTGTTTTCGCTGGAACTGTCCTTGACATCTGCATGAAATTTGACGTCAAAATATTCCTTGATGTATGAGTTACGCTTGGCTTTGTGAGAGGCAAAAACTGATTCCGGAGTTTTTTTGAAATGTCTGAATTAATTGAGCAAAGAACTTGCATTACATTTTGTTTGCTGAAACATAGTGAGCAGTCAGTGAGCATTCCTATATCGGAAAGAAATATTTAGAAGTGCTATAAACAGTTCAAAGAAGGCAGAGAACGCGTTGAAGACGAAGATTTCTCTGGTCGACCATCAACATCAATCGACGAAACTCACGTCCAACAAATTAAAGATATGGTGCTTGTAAAACGTCGATTTACAGTTAGAGACCTTGCTGATGATGTTGGAATTTCAAAAGGATCGGTCAATTCCATTTTGGGCCTCAAACACGTCTAATCTCGAACCGAAAACACTGAATGCGCCAGCTCACACTGCATTGATTCTTCGGGACTTTCTTGCCAAAACTGAAACTCATATCGTTCCACAACCACCGTATTCCCACCGTGCAACTTCTGGCAATTCCCTAAACTCAAAATATTACACCGGGGACACCGTTGGAGTCGATTGAAGAGATTCAACGTGAATCGACCCTCGCTTTGAAGGCCATCGCGGTCGATGACTTTTTTTAGCATGCGTTGAGGATTGGAAAAAAAAAGTTGGCATAAGTGCATTGTGTCCGGAGGGGATTATTTTGAAGGCGATGAAATAAATTTGGAAGAAAAAATAAAGAGCTATTGAAAAAAAAATAATTGGTCTTACTTTTTAGGATACAGTAGTAACTATATTATTCTCTATGAAAAAAAAAAAAAAAAAATTGAAAAACCTTGTGTTCCATTGTAGACAGATAATTCATTTAAAAAAAAGTTAAAATGATTCTTACAGTTATACTTAAAATATTTCATAGAAGCCGGAATGCGATTTTTTCATTCACAAAATATGAATATGAAATTCATCTTGGGGAAATGTAGTACCTTCAAAAAAAGCCACACATCTGTATGAAATGAAATAGGGAAGCAGGAAAATCCGAATGATAAAAAAATATCATTTGAAAGCATATGCCAAAAACATGACTCCAACATAGTTCAAAATGAAATATATCTCTGATAGATGAATAAAAAATATATTATATATAGATAAAATACGAATATAGTATATGATAAACTAATACATAAATAAAAGGTAAAAGAAACCTACATGAAAATTTAATCTCTCTCTCTCTCTCTCATATATATATAGCCAACGGCCGTACCATGCTGAATATACCGGTTCTCGTTAGATCACCGAAGTTAAGCATCATTGGGCGCGGTCAGTACTTGGGTGGGTGACCACCTGGGAACACTGCGTGCCGTTGGCAAATTTTGGAGCTGAATGGCCGAGTGTCTAGCGCTCTGGCGCTCGGTGCCACAGGTTTCGGGTTCGAGTCCCGGTGGTGCCATGGATGTTTCTAGTGGTTCGGAATCCACTTTAAGCCGTAGGTCCCGGTCTTCTATGACTGTAAGAGCGTCGCGGAGCAAAAGTCAGGCTTCTACCTACGGGTGCTCCATCACAACAGAAGCTGCTTCCTTTCCCTTCAATCATGAGTCCATATGGGCTCGTGGGCTTGGCCAGCCAAGTGGGATAAGAAACAACAACAACAAAACATATATATATATATAAAGATTATTTACCATATTTAATAGATGAAAATAAAATTCACAATAAGCACTTAATTATTATTCATTGAGTTATCTATATAATGGACACTTTGTTGTTATTGAAACTTAATAGTTAATAATGTTATAAAAACGAGGGGAAATATGCTAAAGGAAATGTTTAACTACAAAATATTATTAATGTTAAAAAATTAAATACTATTGAATTGATATATGATATTACCATTATTGAAGAGATATACGTATTAATAATTTCTTAGAGATCCTAATTATTTTTATTCGTAAAAATGAAAATTCGTATGATAATTTCATTCATATTCAGTAAGGATATATAGTTAATCTTCTAATAGTAAAGGAGGTCAAATATTAATGACCTGTCTAGTCAGTCTATCAACAACACTTCTGATTGGTTGAATTACATTTGACTAGATAGAGAACTTATTGGCCCTTATTTCATCATGCATTATTATTGAAATAACTAATAGTAAATTGTGCTGAAACGACACAATAAGAAAATCAAATGTCTTTCTAAGAAATCTTTGTGTTTCTAGAAACTGAAAATGACTGATTTAGGAAGTCTTGTTTTCTTGGCAAATTTTGACAACAGAAATATTTTATAACAATTTCATTTATGCTACTTACAACAATACAATTCTATAACAAAACACTTTGTTGGGTTACTAAAACTCTTCAAAAACATTCATTGGACCTTCCATTTCATCAATAAATTTGGACATAAGTATTTATAGTGAGCCATCTTACTTATAGAGTAACCAAAATACCCTAAATAAAGTAACAAGTAAGATAGAGCTATTAAGAATATATGCGATAAAATAAAAAATTGCTTCCTTTTTTTTTATTAATTATCGAAAAAGTGATAAGTTTTTATAACTTGGTGTTTATATGCTGTACGTTGGCGGGCTTGTTGTTCTATTGTGGTGTCATCAATGATAAAAGGCAAGACCTTCTGAAATCCTTTCAGCTATCTGGTTTTGAATTTGGCACAAATCCTAGAAAACTGCCCTCATTCATCATATCAATAAATTTGGACGAAGTACCTATAGTGAATCTAAAAACCAACAATGTAGTTAATTGTATAGTGAATTGTATCTAAAGTGAATTCAAACTACCACTAATTATACGAGAAAGATAGACTGGAGACAGTTATTACCAAAACCAATTAATTATCAGCCTTGTTGGTGTTGTCAAAATCCCAATGTAGTCAAAATCCCAATGTGTCTAAAAGTTGCATTTGTGAAGTTGCACACCAACAACATTTTTGAACATGCTAACTCAGTGCGTTATCATTAGGTCAGGATTCTGCAGCATTACATGTCACTAAATTAAAAATTTCTTGAAAATTGTGTATTCGGTTTTATTTGATGCATTCTGTAAAGAGTATGTTAATTTTTTTATGATTTTGTATCCAAAAAAAGTATTGCTTTAACAAAATTAATTAAAGATTATTCTAAAACTTGATTTAAACAAATCGAATTATTCTAAAACTTGATTTAAACAAATCTGTATTTAAAAAAAAATTTCAGATTATATTATAATTGTTAAATAACTGTCACAGTTATTATTAAGGGCTGTTATTATTGTTATTATTTAAGGACATAATTTCTCTGAATTAACTGAAATGTTCTATACCTTATTAAAGTCAACAATTTAAAAAAAACATAGGTCTAATATCGAAATATTTAAATGTATTTATTTAAATAACATGTAATGTTTCTAAAATAACATAAATGTATTAAATGATTGTATAGAAACAAAACGCAGAAGTTAAAATTCCCTCTTAAATATAGTTAAGTACATACAAAAAAATGAACAAAATCATATTCCACTCAAATTTGACTCATTAGAATACTGTAACGATAGTCAATAGCTCATAACATTTCCAACTCAGTCTTTTAACTAATACTGCCTAGCTCAACTAAATACATACATTTTTGATAACATCCTACTGCGTATAGAAATCTCATGAGTTCACTACTAGTCAACTCAAGAATCTGCAGTGACATGAATATATTCAAATTTAATCGAGCGTTCCCAATTAGACGCTTTCGCATTCAATGACTCGATGCAGACCTGATTTCTGAAGATGTTGCAATCGCATTTGCATCTCAGAGATTAGTGACGCTCGAGGAATCCGGGAGACATCCTCAAAGGAAGATTAAAAGGAAGATCTTTGACTTCTGTAAAGGTGTCCCCTCTAATGACTGAAACAAATCTGACTTCGGTAACACAGGAAATATCATTTAATGTGCACTGTCTATCTTCTGTTATGATCGATTATAGTGATATCATTTTCTGTGGGAGTATAGATAGATGTTTGACACTTATTTTAAAGATATCGATTTGATCTTTGTTAAAGAATGGAATATTATAAAATGTTGAGAAAGAAGTATTTTTTTTTATTATTTCTTTATGGTTTTATTATGTATTAGTTAAGATTATATGAGTTAATATCGACTGCGCTCATTTCATAATAGTAAAAAACTCGGATAAACAGCATTATTATCTGTATTATAAGGATAATGTAAACAAAATTTACTAATTTGTAAGATAGTACAGGTACTTACACTCTTTGTGATGGGCACTTCAAAGGCTCATACATGAAATAAATATATTCATTTGAAAATGACTTTGATAATTTTTATGTGGGGTGATAAGCGGCTTCTTGCTGCAATGTTACAAATGTCACTAGAAGATAGGTGGATACTCTTCTTATTGCTCAAATGTAGTCAATATCTTTTCAATCGAAATGTGTCATTATTTTCAGGTAGACACTATTTTAATTGTCAGTTTCCAATCATGTCTACAACCATGTTGTTTGTAATTTCTTGCTGTTCATCTTCAGCAAGGATTTTACACTGAAGTGACAAAAGTCATGGGATACCTCTTAATATCGTGTCGGCCCTCTTTTCGTCCGGCGAAGTGCAGCAACTCGACCTGTCATGGACTCAACAAGTCATTGGAAGTCTTCTGCAGGAATATTGAGCCATGCTGTCTCGATAGACGTCCATAATTGTGAAAGCGTTGATGGTGCAGGATTTTGGGCACGAACAGACCTCTCGATGATGTCCCATAACTGCTCGATGGAATTCATGTAGGGCGATCTAGGTGGCCAGATCATTCGTTGGAATTGTCCAGAATGTTCTTCAAACCAATCGCGAAAAGTTGTGGCCCAGTGACATGGCGTATTGTCATCCATAAAAATCCCATCGTTGTTTGGGTACATGAAATCCATGAATGGCTGCAAGCGATCTCCAAGTAGCTGAACATAAGCATTTCCAGTCAATGTTCGGTCCAGTCGCACCAGAGGACCAAGTCCATGCCATGAAAAAACAACCCACACCATTACGGAGCCACCACCAGCTTGAACAGTGCCTTGCTGACAGTTTGGGTCCATGACTTCGTGGCGTCTGCGCCACACTCGAACCCTACCATCAGCTCTTACCAACTGAAATCGTGACTCATCGCACCAGGCCACGGTTTTCCATTCATCTAGGGACCAACCGATATGCTCACGTGCCCACGAGAGTCACTGCAAGCGATGTCGTTCTGTCAGTAAAGGCACTCGAGTCGGTCTTCTGCTGGAATAGCCCAAGAAAGCCAAATTTCTCCGCACAGTTCTAACAGACAAGTCCCTTGTACGTCCCACATTGATTTCTGCGGTTATTTGACGCAGTGTTGCTTGACTGTTAGAAATTACGACTCTTTGCAGACGTCGCCGGTCTCGGTCGTTAAGTGCAGGCGGTCGACCACTGCGCTGTCCATGGTGGGATGTTATGCCTGAAATTTCATACTCTCGGCACACTCTTGACACAGTGGATCTGGGAATGTTGAATTCCCTAACGATTTCCGAAATGGCATGACCCATGCGTCTAGCTCCAACTAACATTCCGCGTTCAAAGTCTGTTAATTCCCGTCGTGCGGTCATCATCACGTCAAAACCTCTTCACATTAGTAACTTGAACAGAAATGAAAGCACTGCGCATTTATACCTGTTCTTCGCGATGCTACTGCCATCTGAAAATTTGCATATTGCTATCCCATGACTTTTGTTACTTCAGTGTATAGTCTTTTACAAAATGTGCACTTAAATTCTTTATTAATGATTAATGCTTAAATGATTTATTCATTTGAAGATGATTTTGACAATTTTTTATGTAGGATGACAAACGTTACATTATTACAAGTATCAAAAAAAGGTAGGTGTATATTCTTCTTATTGCTCATTGTGTCAAATAGTTTTTCAACCGAAATGTGTCATTACAAACACTATTTTAATCCTCACTGTTCTATTTTTCGTAGTTTTTAATCGTGTCTGTAATTTCTTGGTGTTCACCTTTAGCAAGGGTTTTATAATCAGGAAGTCTCTGCGACAGATTCTACAAGCATTTGTCAACATTAGCTACATTTGGCAGCTTTGGTGCCATTATCTTAAATCAGGATTTCTGTAGAGTTTTGTATTTAATTTCTTAAATTTTATTTAAAAATTTTCTATTTCCCATTTCTAAATGATGCATGCAACTCTTAATACTGGAATAGAAAATGAAAGAGAAGTTTTACAAATTTTTCTGGAAGGAGGCAAAAAGGGGTCATAATTTAATTTTTTTCACTAACTTAATTAAAGCAAAAACTCGATTAAACATGGCTTGGTTAAAGAATGGGTAATTAAAAAATATTATATAACTTCTTTATTGTTTTAATATATATTAGTTCCGATTATAAGAGTTAATATGGATTGAACTCAGTTCATATAAGGAAAAAAACTCGGATAAATCACATTATTAACATACATGTAAGGATAATTTACAGACAATTTATTAATTTGTAAGATAGTAGATAGATATATAGAGATTTCTATATGAGATTTCTTACGGTCTTTACTTAATACATGTACTTGCAGTCTTTTACAGGATGTGCACTTAAATGCTTTCATTTGGGAAATAAATGTATTCATTTGAAGATGATTTTGACATATCTTTTTTAAGTAGGATGAAAAACATTGTATTGCTGCAGTGTTACAAGTGTCAGCATAAGATAGGTGTGTACTCTTCTTGTTGCTCAATGCATTCAATAGTTTTGAATAGAAATGTATCATTATCTTCTGTTAGACACTATTTTCATCCTCACTGTTCTATTGTTCGTAGTTTTTAATCATGGCATTAACCATGTTGTATGTAAATCTTTAGCAAGGGTTGCAGTTAATCTTTAACAAGGGTTTTATAATCAGGAAGTCTTTGTGACAGATTCATTCTATAGATAGATGTTCGCCACTTATTTTAAAGACATCGATTTGTTTTTTATAAAAGAATGGATAGTTCTAAAATATTTTATGGTTTTAATATATATTAGCTTCTATTATACGAGTGAATATGGACTGAACTCCCCTCATCTAAGAAAAACACTCGAATAAATCGCATTATTAACAGTCATGTAAGGAGAATTTACTCACAATTTATTAATTTGTAAGATAGTACATGTACTTACAGTCTTTTACAGGATGTGCACTTAAATGCTTTCATATGTGAAATAAATTTATTCATTCAAAGATTATTTTGACATTTCTTATGTAGGATGACAAACATTAATTACACTGTTACAAGTGTCACCAGAAGATAGGTGTATACTGATCTTGTTTCTCAATGTATTCAATAGTTTTTCAATCGAAATGTGTCATTATCTTCTGATATAAAATATTTCCATCCTCACTGTTATATTGTTCGTAGTTTTAAATTATGTCTGCAATCATGTTGTCTGTAATTTCTTGCTGTTACTTGTTAAAATTTCTTGCTGTTCAGGAAGGATTTTATAGCCAGGAAGTATTTGCCCCAGACTCAGCAATCATTTGTCAACACTAGCTTCATTTGGCGGTTTTGGTGCCTTAATCTTAAACCAGGATTTGTGTATTTCATTTCTTAAATTTTGTTCAAAAAATTGTTATTTTCCCTTTCTAAATAAACACGTAGTTCTTAATATTGGAATAGAAAATGAAAGAGATGTTTTAAACATTTTTCTGCAAGAATGGAAAAAGGGGCTATAATGTTTTTTTACACTAACTTGATTAAAGCAAACATTCGATAAAACACGTCTTTGATCATTTTGATTCTTTTGTATTAGGTATTCTTTTTAAATAAGAGAATCGTATTAAAAGTGGATATTGTTCTATTGTAAAGGAAATAAAAAATAATATTTTTATTATTCTCGGCTCAAAAGTAGAGCACTAGTTAGAATGTAAAAAAAAAATAAGGCTTTGATGCTTGTTTTCTTTTTTAACAATCATGGTTTTATTAACCAGTAAATCAGAAATTAAACTATTTTTTTTTTTTTTTTTTTTTTTGCTTTGGCATTCGATTGTCTAGTTAACGCTGTCTAGTTTGTCTGGAATTCTTTTGTCTGTTATTGAATTAGACGATTGCCTAGTTTCTTCAATAAAACAAACAAAAAATACCATTGTTCACAAATATAAGGCAAGATCTGGACGTCTTCATTCTTGCGTCATGGACGTAACAAATTGAAGTAATTTAACAATTATAGTATAATCTCAAAAAAATAAAATAAAAATAAATAAATAAAAAAAATAAAATACTGATTTTTTTTTAAATCAAATTTTAGAATAATGCGCTGCTCTTTAATTAATTTTGTTAAAGCCGTACTTTTTTGGGTAGAAAAGCATAAAATATTAACATACTCTTTACAGATGGCATCAAATAAAGCTGAATACGTAATTTTCTAGAAATTTTTAACCTTGTGATATGTAATAGGGCAGAATCCTCACCTGATGATAACGCACTGAGTTAGCATGTTCAAAAAAATGGTGTTTGTGTGCAACTTCGCAATTGCAACTTTTAGACACAAGAAAACTACATTGGGATTTTGGCAACACCAACAAGGCTGATAATTAATTGGATTTGGTAATAACTGTCTCCAGTCTATCTTTCTTGCATAATTAGTTGTAGCTTTAGTTCATTTTAAGTACAATTCACTGCATTGTGAGTAGTTAGGTTCACTATAGGTATCTCGTCCAAATTTATCGATATGATGAATGAGGGCAGTTCTCTAGGATTTGTCCCAAATTCAAATTCAGATAGCTGAAAGGTTTCCAGAAGGTTTTGCCTTTTATCATTGACACATTGACAATTCTGTATTATCATTGACACTGACATTTATCATTGACATTTCACAATAGATCAACAGGTCCACCAACGTACAACATATAAACACCAAGGTATAAAAAATTATCACTTTTTCGATAATTCATCAAAAAAAGTAAACAATTTTTTTTTTTTTTGTCCCAAATGTTCTTAATTTTGTTCCCCATGTTCTCCTATCGTATTTGTATAGATATTTTATTTTGAGTATTTAGATTACTCTATAATTACGATAGTTCATTATAAATACTTATGTCCAAATTTATTGATGGAATGGGAGATCCAATGACTGCTTTTAAAGAATTTTAATAAACCAATGAAGCGCTTGCTATATAATTGTGTTATTATAAGTAGCATAAATGAATTGCTTATAAAATATTTCTGTTGTCGGAATTTACCAAGAAAACAAGACTTTTTAAATCAGGTATTTTTAGTTTCTAGAAAGACACTTTGCTTTCTTTATTATCACTTTTCAGAACAATGTAATATTAGTTATATTAGTAATCCCTGATGAAATAAGTACCAGTAAGTTCTTTATCCAGTGAGATGTAATTCAACCATTCAGAGGTGTTGTTGATAGAATGACTAGACAGGTAATAAATATTTGACCTCCTATACTACTGGAAGATTAAATATATATCCCTACTGAATATGAATGAAATGATCATATGAGTTTTCGTTTTTATGAACAAAAATAATTAAATCTCTAAGAAATTATTAGTACATATATCCCTTCAATAGTGGTAATGAAATATATTCCTTCAATAGCATTTAATTTTTAACAACAATAATATTTTATAGTTAGCCATTCCATTTAACATATTTCTTATCGTTTTCATAACATCATTAATTATTAAGTTTCAGTTTTTATTTATACAAAAAATAACATAAAAAAATATTAATAATACAGATAACTCAATGAATAATAATCAAATGCTTATTGTGAATTTCATTTTCATTTAATACTACGTCCAAAAAGTAAGACCAATTTTCAATTTAAAATTCCCTGCTTACGGAATTTCAATTTAATTTTTTTTTTGTTTCTGACACTTTCTTTGATATATGTTTCTGATATCTGTTCTGATATCTTTGATCGATTGGAACCGAAAACACTGAATGCGCCAGCTCACACTGCATTAATTCTTCGTGACTGTTAAAAAAATGAAACCCACATTGTTCCACAACCACCGTATTCACATCGTTCAACTTCTGGTTATTAACTAAATTCGAAAGACCACTCCGGGTACACCGTTTTGAGTCGATTTTAGAGATGCAACGTGAATCGCCGATGACTTTTTAGCATGCAGTGAGGATTGGAAAAAATGTTGTCATAAGTGCATTGTGTCCGGTACTTTGAAGGCGATGAAATAAATTTGGAAGAATAAATAAAGAGCTTTTTGAAAAAAAATTGGTCTTATTTTTTGGATACAGTAGTATATAATATGGTTCATAAGCTTTTTAAATATATAGATTAAATTTTCATGTGGTTTTCTTTTTTCTTTTATTTAAGTATTAGTTTATTGTATACTATATTCGTATTTCATCTATATATAACATCCTTGTTATTCATCTATCAGAGATATATTTCCTTTTGATGTATGCTGGAATCATGTTTTTGGCGTGTGCTTTTCAAATGATATTTTTTATCATTCGGTTTTTCCTGCCTCCGTATTTCATTTCATAAATATGTTTGGACTTCTTTAGTACGTACTACATTTCCCCAAGATCGATTTCATATTCATATTTTGTGAATGAAAAAATCTCATTTCGGCTTCTATGAAATATTTTAAGTATACTACTATGCCAAAAAACTAATACCAATTATTTTTTTTTTCAAAAACTCTTTTCGAAATTAATTTCATTGCCTTCAAAGTAATTCCCGCCGGACACAATGCACTTATACCAACTTTTTTTTTTCCCAATCCTCAAAGCATGCTAAAAAGTCATTGATATCAGGGATGGTCTTCAAAGCACGCCGTGATTCACATTAAATCTCTTCAATGGACTAAATGGTGATGTGGGTTTCATTTTTGGCGAAACAGTCACGAAGAAGCAATGCAGTGTGAGCTGGCGCATTCAGTGTTTTCGGTAACAATCAGGATTTGACACGTTTGAGGACCAAAATGGAATTGACTGATCCTTTTGAAATTCCAACATCATCAGCAAGGTCTCTAATTATAAATCGACGGTTTGCAAGAACCAAATCTTTAATTTTTTGGACGTGAGCTTCGTCGGTTGAGATTGATGGTCACCAGAGCGCTCTTCGTCTTCAACACTTCTCTGCCTTCTTTGAACTGTTTATACCACTTCTCAACATAGGATTCAACAACATTCGATATAGGATGGTCACCGAATGCCTTCTGCAACTTTCGATACGTGCCGGCAAACAAATTTTAATGGAAATTATTTGCTCAATTAATTCAGACATTTCCAAAATGGCAGGAATCAGTTGTAGTGTCTCACAAAGCCAGGCGTAACTCAATCACTAATGAATATTTTGACATCAAATTTCAGACAGATATTAAGGACAATTGAAAAATCAGAAACTTAAAAAAGAAAAAAAAAATTGAAAATCCATAAGCCGGGAATTTTAAATTGAAAATGGGTCTTACTTTTTTGAGACAATAGTACCTGTATGAATTATTTTTTCTTGTTTTAAGTGAATTATCTATCTATAATGGAACACAAGATTTTTCAATTAATTGTTTCATAGAAAATAATATAGCTATAGCTATTTTAAGTGTTTGCATAAAATTGAACTTTTATTTTTTCAGCTTAATGCCATTGCAAATACAAATATTTATTATTAACCCACTCATTGTTAACATCATTGTTTGTAAATACTGATTGTTCACGCATTATGCAAAAATTGATTATATATTATTTTGTAAATTTACTCTACTAAATTAACCAAAATTAGCTCTCGTAAATTTCAGTTACGCCATCACTCAGTGATACTTTCCAATGATGTAATATTTTTTTATGGTGTTTCTTTATAAGCTGTATTTATATTATTTCTAGTGAAGATTTATTCTCTTCCTTTATTTAAAAAAATGAAGATAATATATATGTAGATTTTGTAATTACGTGTATTGTGTTTATGAACTGCTAATTATTTAAATAAGTGATTACTAAAGAGGTCAATATCGATCACAAAGGGTCATTATAATATGGCATGGGTTTGATGAAGATCACAGAAAAAATGTAAGGCATAATTGTAACGATACTGGGCCTAAATGGCCAAGAATCGAACCTGTAGAATATAATCTATGTCACCGCCGGGACTCGAATCCGAAAAATTTGATGCCGAGCGCCAGTGCACTAATCACCACATGTTTCGCGTTCAAATCCCGGCGGTGCCACGGATGTTTGTAGCGGTTTGGAATCCACTTTAAACCGTAGGCACCAGCATAACATGATCGTAGAGCGTTGCGAGGATATTGTTACTCCGAATCTGTAGCTTATCTCCAAGCCACATACACCTCGTAGGTAGTGCTAAGTGAGTAACGTCGGTACAGCGCTTGCCTTACGGAATCAAAGACAACTGTCTAAGTGTTTGCCAGCTGCATTAGAACAAAAAAAATGTACAAGTACTATTTATTTCGATTAATTTGAATTTTGTTTTAATTATAACATTAAAAGATCAATCTAAAATTATGTAATAAGCCTCCATATTTAATCCATCATATAAGCTGATATATTTTACTTGTAATTATAATTTTATTGAAAAATAATTGTTGGTATATATCATGAAACTTTAAGAAGGGGACGAGGTTCAAAGGGATGGTTGGAATTTCATTTTTCAAAGTTCTTGAATTTCCTTACTGGCAAAGTTCTTCCATCTTTTCTATTTGCAAAATTCTTGAATCTCAATGTTCACAAAATTTAATATTTGGAAAACTGACTGAAGGAGACCGTTTGCAAATATTGCGTACTCTATCACGCTTAATAAAGCACTACAACAATTTTTACAATTTTCTGTAAGGTACAACCAATAACAAAATTAATTAAAGCTGCTGTCAAAAATGATATAACTTTCCTTTGTTAAAATAGCATCGAAATTAGTAACAAAATATTTTTTTTCAAATTCTAAAAAAAATATATATATATGCAGATAAAATATATATATATGCAGAAGAAGCAATTTTTGAACATTTTTATTGAATGTAGAAAATGGATGTCAAAATATCATCAAAAAGATATTAATTTAAAACATACTATAAAAACTTAAATATAATTCGAAGTAAAACTCAAACAGAAAACAGAAAATAGAGAATAGGAAAAAAATCTCTTCGAATAGAAAAAAAGTTATAATCTAAAAGCCCAGTATATCAATCGTAAACAACATAAACAAATCTTCTGAAAATACATTCTTTAAGGGAATAATATATTCACATTGCATTGTCATACATCAGTTTTTATATATTGCTTAAGATTTATACACAAACTGCTGTTAAAGAAGTAGAAATATTTAATTATATAATACTACTAATTATATAGAAATACATTTCTTTAAAATAATATTAGTATTTTATAAATAATGGTTCATATGTTTATTCAAACTTTTTGACTTAACAAGATAACGCTATAATTATTATAAAACACTAACATAAAGTACAATTCATAATAAATTATTAGCAACCTGTTCTATAAATAAGTCTTTAATATATTATCATAATTGACAACAGATCGCATTGTGCTAATAATAGGTGGTAAATACTGAGATCATGTATAATGAATAACCAATAGTACATTGTTATGGCAGCATATGTATTGTATTCAGATAAACATATGGACTAGACAAAGAGGTGATTATTATTCTGTAAATGTAGCTGTCAATATCGATTTCCTTTCCCCAGGCTAACTCGACATCTGCTGAAAACATTATCTTCTAGATTCTTGTGGAGTCCAGATATAATTTGACTTCCTCGAAAGTTTTGCTCGTGATGTGACAGATTTATGTCAGGTGTTTTGAATAGCTTGGTTTAGTAGTTCTATTTAATTTATCTAAAAAGTAAAAGAAATGTTCACGTCAAAGCATATTTAGTGACGCAAAGATGGACAGTTGCAACAAACATTCAATACTAATTTATTGAATGTATGTTGCATTGAATAGTACATTCAATTCTAATTTATTAAATTTTACTTATTATTAATACTTTAACATTAGTGCTTGGAGTCCTGAAATGGTGAAAGTGTTTGGCTTCTAAATTGGAATATCGAAATATTTCGAAGTATAAAAACAAAATCCCCGCTAAAAGATATTCTGTCTCATGTCTAGGTAGATCTGTGTGTGGAAATATATCTTTCTTAGATTTGAAAAGTCGTATTTGTAATGAGCTGTTTCAATTGAAGGTGTTTGTTATGCACTGCGGTAGTATAATTGGGTGTGGTGCAGATGAATCACTATGATGAATCATGACTGATATCGAATTTTTTATACTACTGCCATGCTAGGGAAATATCAAAAGGTTAATAGTCAGCAAAAATAAATAAATTGTAAATAAGGAATTGTGTGTATAGAACGTAAGTAATTATTAATTTTGTGAGCATATAATAGAAGATTTTAAACTTATCTTACTTACATATTTTTCTTTTCGTTGTATTATATGAATTAAATAACGTTAAATCCCTCTAAATATGGGAACAAATATAAATATAATATAAACTACAAAATATTTTAAAGTTGGACTGCAGTAGAATTTTTTTTTACTTTAAATAAAATAACACTTAACTTCATTCTGAATAATGGGGTACTCACTAGATATCATTTTTTCTGTAACCAGTTAGATTGAATTGAGCTGCAATTAGTTTAAGTACAATATGAGTATCTGAAAATCTATAAAGTTTCATCAGAAATTTAAAAACGATATTGGTTGAAGTTTAACTATAATAAATGTTTTAAACAAGGAATCATTCGTTTGTTATTCATGAATTATACATGAATCTTTTTCCAATACATACTTTTATAATTTTCTTAGAACTAGAATAGGCATATATGAACCAGATGTTTCTTTTACTATTTTATAAAAATTTCATTAGAATACAAAAGCATTTTTAAATTAAAAAAATAAATAATATATAAATAAAAAATATTATATAAATAAAAATAATATATAAATAAAAAAATAATTTCATATAACTAAAATAAATTATTTGTTAAACAGAAGAGCATTACTTTTTAAATCCAGTTAGAATAATCATTTTTGAATCAATAAATTTCAAAATAAATCCAAAGTCTGCATTTAAAGCGTGCTTTTGATACAAATTTGAACCAAAGATTTAAAATTTTTATAGATAGAATCTATTTGAATATTTTATTGTGATTGAATTTGCTTAAAATGTAAACTTTACGACTAAAAACAAATGCTTGTTATATTTATTTACGGCAAAAAATCTTGTTCATGTAACCTTACTGTACATTCACTTCTGGAAATTTCAGTAAACCGAAAAATTGATTTATTGATACACAACATAAGCGTGTGTTATGGAGTTTTTCAAGAAATGGTGAACCCAGACCAAACAAATAAATTTATTTTATCTGCAAAACTCCGTTGCATGCACTTAAAAACATCTCAGATTTGATGCATGTTTCATTGTTCGTGGGCTTGCTCCCTAAAGGACTTGCACTTTTATTTTTTTTTTATCCACAGTAACCATAAAACTTTCAACCTAAAAGAAAAAGACACCAAATAGCTTATTTGGTACGCTTGGATTAACTCGGTTTTACAGAAGCAAACGTATTAGCTGAAGGTATTGAGACTACTAACTTTACTTAAGGTTTCCTCTTCATTTTTAACATTAAATTCAATTCTTGTGCCTGGCAAAATGCCAGCAAAAAGTAAAAACCAAAAAATCACGAAGAGTGGTCTGAAGCCCTTAACAATAGAATGAATCAGCTTTTGTGAATGAATAAAAATTTTTCTTTTCAGGATAGCCGAAAATTATATTTTGGTAATAAAGTATTCTTGTAAAGTTTCAAGAAAAGTCTTTTATATTTATTCTGTATTGAATTACAAAGACAAAATAACATAGAGTTCTGATAAATTTGAGTAATTGAATTTTCACTATTTAAGAGTGTTTTATTCTATTCCTGCAATTTCTGACAATGGAGGATAACTTTTATTTAAACTTCTGTATTTTTTTAAATATTTATACAAACATGATTTAAGTTAAGAATTTAAGTTTTTTTTTAGTAATTTATATGTAGATATTTATTTTTATTTAATCTACAGTGTAAAATAAATGTATGTTTATGTAAAGGATTTATATTTATTTATGCAAAGCTATTTGCAAATTATATTTATATTTGCCAAGTTACTTGCATACGATACTTAAAAGTTGCCGTTAAAAGTCGATATCGTATTTATAAAGATGCGGATAAAATACTTTTCAGAAATTTCTGTAAGATATTAACTGAATTATATTTTGACAATATTTGATTAAAATTGTTAAATTTAAGTATTCATGAGTATAACCTAAAAGTATAAAAATGCCTAAATATCTTTAATTACGTAGGTTACGAGTTTCATTTTGTGATGAATTAAATGAGATGAATTAATTTGTATTTAATCCCGCCAAACATAGACACAAAATTAAAAAAAAAATATAGTTAATACCACAAAAATAAAATTAAAAGTTGGACAATTACGGATTTTTTTTTTTTAGTTTAATTAAAATTAACATTGAATTCATTGTCAATAAAGCATTACACTTAAGAAAATGTTCATCATTTTTTCTGTATCCAGTTAGATGGTATTGGACTGTTTTCAGTGAAAGTACAATATAAATATTTGAATATCTGGAATGTTTCATCTGAAATTTGAAAACGATATTCGTTCAAGTTCAAATATAATAAATGTTTTAAACAAGGTATCATTCGTTTGTTATTCATGAATTATGCATGAAACTTTTCCAATACTTAACTTTTATAATTTTCTTAATACTAAAATAATCATATATGAACCAGATGTTCCTTATAGTATTTTACGAAACTATCCCATTAGAATACAAAAGCGGCTTTAAATTTAAAAAAAAATAACAGCTATTCCAGACGATAAATAAAATAAATTATTTGTTAAACAGAAGAAAATTACTCTTTAAATCCAGTTAAAATGATAGGTTTTAATCAATAAATTAAATATATATATATATATATATATATATATAAGTCTTTACTTAAAGCATGCATTTGAGGCATGCTTTACAAACCAAAGACGTTAAATTTTTATACGTTGAATCTATTTGAATATTTTATTCTGATTAGATTTGCCTAAAATGTATACTTTACGACTAAAAACAAATGCTTGTTATACTTATTTACAGGAAAAATTCTTGTTCATATAACCTTACTGTACATTCGCTTTTGGAAATTTCAGAAAACCGAAAAATTGATTTATTGATACAGAACATAAGCGTGTGTTATGGAGTTTTTCAAGAAATGGCGAACCCAGACCCAACAAATAAATTTATTTTATCTGCAAAACTCCGCTTCCATGCACTTAAAAACATCGCAGATTTGATGCATGTTTCTTTGTTCGAGGGCCTGCTTCCTAAATGTCTTGCACTTTTATTTCTTTTTATCCACAGTAACCATAAAACTTTCAACCTAAAAGAAAAAGACACCAAATAGCTTATTTGGTACGCTTGGATTAACTCGGTTTTACAGAAGCCAAAGTATTAGCTGAAGGTATTGAGACTACTAGCGTTACTTAAGGTTTCCTCTTCATTTTTAACATTAAATTCAATTCTTGTGCCTGGCAAAATGCCAGCAAAAAGTAAAAACCAAAAATCACGAAGAGTGGTCTGAAGCCCTTAACAATAGAATGAATCAGCTTTTGTGAATTAATAAAAATTTTTCTTTTGAGGATAGCCGAAAATTATATTTTGGTAATAAAGTGTTCTTGTAAAGTTTCAAGAAAAGTCTTTTATATTTATTCTGTACTGAATTACAACAGACAAAATAACATAGAGTTATGATTAATTATTTACGTAATTGAATTTTCCAGTATTTAGAGAGTGTTTTATTCTATTCCTGCAATTTCTGACAATGGAGGATAACTTTTATTTAAACTTCTGTATTTTTTTAAATATTTATACAAACATGATTTAAGAATTTAAGTTTTTTTTAAATTTTAGATATTTATTATTTAATCATAACAGTGTAAAATAAATGTATGTTTATGTGGCGGATTTATATTTATTTATGCAAAGTTATTTGCAAATTATACCAAGTTACTTGCATACGATACTTAAATTTTGCCATTAAAAGCTTATACCATACTTATAGAGATGCAAATAAAATACTTTTCAGAAATGTCTGCAAGAATTGCACTGAATTATAGATTGTCAATATTTTATTAAAATTGTTGAATTTAAGTATTAATGAGTACAACCTAAAAGTATTAAAATGCCTAAATATCTTTAATTACGTAGGTTACGTGTTTCATTTTGTTCTTTACTTCATTTTAAATTCTTTTTGAAGTAGCAAATATTTCACTGCAGCTGAGAATTTTAAATAGCAAAGTCTAGACATTTTAATTTGCAATCCATTAAATAAAGTAAGTTATGTCGTTCGTGCTGTTCAGTAAAAAATGGTTTTTCCATTATTACTTTAATAGTCTAAACTTTTTAAATTCTGTTCTTATCAATAGATTCTAATTAAATTTATGTAACAGTTACATCATATCTTGAAATTAAATGTAATGTTTGGTTTATATAATAATTTATGTCATTTAGTTTAATAATCCTAATCATGATGATAAATTATTGATGATTTCATAAATTATTAACCTACTTCTATTATCTTTTTGTAAAATATTTTACTTTAAATAAATTCTTATTCTTGATAGTTTAAGAATAATTTAATTATAAATGTTTAAAATATGCTATATATTTTGAGAATTATATATTAAAATAAAATTAATTTTTAAGGAACAATCATATTTTTATATCAAAGACATATATACATTATTTTCAACAAACAAGCATAAGTATTTCCACAAAATGTAAACTTATTAATGCAGCTTGAGATGAATTCTCACCAAAATTAAAAATAAATTCAGATAGCAGCTTAGAAGTTTTAATAATATATCACATTTTGTCTTTTTCAAAACATAAGCATAATTTTGTGATTCAAGATGAGTGACAGTTTTTCTAGACAGCACAATTTTGTTTACTAAAATATTGCTTTCCAACATTGTGAAGTAGCATAAAATTGTTATTTCTTTATCCATAACGAAGAAGTAACAAAGTTTTCTATCAGAAAATACTTGGATATTGCAATATATGCTACAAGAATATAATAAACTGTAAGCCTAATGATGGATACCTTGTATACACTCAAGTCAAACAAGTAGATACACTTGCAGCATATTATTTCTACATAAAACAATAAAATTGTTCCCCATAAATTTTATTAAATGATCTTTATAAAAAAAATTGGCTTAATCAAATCAGTATTGTTTTGTCTTAATAATCAACACGGTTGAAAACTATCATTTTCTATAGAAATTATTAATGTTTATTACAAAATTAAAATTTTTGCTACTTTTTTATGTAGTCAAAAAAGAAAAAAATGGGTTTTTTTTTTGTGAATAATTATATAATTTCTGTAAAGTAATAAATGTTTTACAAAAGTTTATTAATTTTAGGATTTAAAAAATTTGTAATAGTATTTAAATAAACATAATAAAATAAAATAAAATAAAATTATTTTTTTATCAATAATTAATTTAAATTTAATTAACTATTTGATAAAAATATCATCAAAGTTCTATAGTCATTTTTATTATTATTTTTTTAGGAAAAGGTCATCAAGTTAAGATTGAATATTTTCATGTTAAAAATTGCTTATTTTCTGAAAGGTTGAAAATTTATCTTTGAAAATTATATAATTTATTTCACATAGTGGTATCTTTGTAAATATTTTAATTACTCGTTTTACATTTACATCGATATCTATAAGGATTAATATGGCTTTATAATATATTAATTTGGTCGGACAATGTATTTTAGTTTGAGTGTATAATTTTTTTTTTAATATTAAATATTCATTATAAAAATTATTACACATTAATATACCCATTTGATATACATCGACTAAATTAGTTTATTGTTGCACATAGTTTTATGTAATATTACATAAAAAAATAATATTACATACCAAAAAGTTTCTGTATATATATATATTCTAATGAAGTCTGTAGAAGATTTTGATTTAAAGATACAAAGTCGGCCACCAAACTTTCTGAATGAGGATTGCTTTTAACTAACTATTTCTTGAAACTCCTAATATGTTTGGAAACCAATTCTAATATCTTACTAAGACAAGACTGCAGACTTCATTTAAAGACCTTTGGGAACCATGGAACCAAAAACAAATGGAGGTTAAGATATACAAGCTCTTGTATTAATTACTTGAAATAAATTCAAGAGTAATGTTTGCCTTCAGTAGTTCCTATTGTTTTCCTATTTCAGATATATTAATGAAATGATTAAGCATTGAAGGTTTCCTCTTCATATGGTTTTTAATTTTTCTTTACCAAAATTTATCTTGCTAATCAGAATGTTAAAGAGAATAAATAGACAAAAGATTAAACAAACTCATGTATCAAATGAATACGAAAAAGTTTTATTTTTCAAATATTTTTTAAAATATGCGGTTCAGAAAATATGAACTATGTTGATTTTTGAGGTTTAAAATAATGTTATTGAATTATAAGAAAGTATATGTATTTGAAGAATTTTTCATTATAAATTCTGAATAGATTATTTCACATTATTTCTTTCTATGGAAATGATTGAATTAATTCAGAATATAAAATTAAAATTATATTAAATTATTTTTTAAATTTCAAAAAATAATAAAAAATAAACTTACATTTAAATGTTCTCATATAAAATGTTATAGCGAATTCCCGATAAATATTGAATTTATTTTTTCAGAATAATATTTAGTTTAAATTTTAAAATTCTTAAATTAAAAAGAATTGTAAGAGATTTTTCAAAATTTAAAACAAAGGTATTTTCGAACTTATTTAATAAAAAGTTTTCAGCTAGTATCATAACTATTTGCGGAAGACAGGAATTAAAAAAAAATATATGAAATTTGCACCAAGAGATTAAATTTAAAAACATAAATTCATTTTTAATATCTTGTATAAGAAAATATCTTAATTAACTTTCATAGAAATTCAGATAAAAAAAGTAGAGATATTCAGATATTTTAATGAAATGATTAAGCCTTTAAAATTTTCTCTTTATATGGTTTTTAATTTATCTTTCCAGAAATTTATCTTGCTAATCATGATGTTAAAGAGAATAAACAACTAGATTAAACAAACTCATGTATCAAATGAATACGAAAAAATTTTATTTTACAAATATTTTTTAAAATATGCCGTTCACAAAATCTTAACTATGTTGCATTTTGAGGTTTAAAATAAAGTTATTGAATTGTAGTAAAGTGTAAATATTAGTAAAACTTTGCATGCTAAATTCAGAGTAGATTAGTTTACATTATTTGTTTCTATGAAAATGATTATATTCTTTCAGAGTATTAAAATACACTTATGTATAATGATTTGTAAAATTTAATATGCCATCCTAAAAAATGTTATATCAAATTTCCGATGGTTATTAAATGAATACTTCTTTAGAATATTATTAATAAGTTAATAAGTTTTTTTAATTTTTTAAAATTAAAAAAAAATGTAGTATTTAATTTAATAATTAAAATCCTTCAGCTATTATAACTACTTGAGGAAGAAAGGAAATGAAAAATTATGAAATTCGAAACAAAGGATTAAATTTAAAACATAAATTCATTTTTAATATCTTAATTAATTTTTACAGAAATTCAAATAAAAAAAAAGTTACAGTATATAATGCCTGCATATCCTCTAAAAGAAACGGAAGCTTAAATAAGACTATTAACCATGAAAGATACAGGAAGAGGGTATAGTTAAATTATTATACTTTTTTAAAATTAAGTAAAGCTAAAATTTTTAAATTGTTAGAAATCCATTACTTTACAACTGAATTTGAAACGCTGAATTTTTTTTTTTATAAAATGAAAAGTGGATTATTATTCGCGGATAAAATATAAATAAAAAATTTTTTCTCACATTCAAGTATTTTATAATATTCAAAAAGTGATGAAAAATTTTTAATTTTGCATTTTTATTAAACATTTATTATAATTGAAATTTTTATTGCTTTAACTAATTTTAATTTAAGTAAACTAATTAAGTAACTAATTTTAATTTAAATAATAATATATAGCTAAACAATACATCAAATATATTTTTATTAATTTTTAATATATATATTTTTTAAACAAATAAGATTGAAACTATTTGTAAACAGAATATCCTTGATCAATAATCTCACTGTAGAAAATTAATTTAAGACGAATTTCAGGGCAAGTTCAAAATCAATTCTACTACTCCAACTTAACTACAAGAGATGTTTCATACTCAGAGATTGAGATAGAGAAGTGATCAATCGTCATTCATGTAAGCTTGTAGTTGTTTTAAAATGCCCCGTCAATTATCTTGTCACTATGGGAAAAAAACCCTGCCAAAGTCGAAAAGTTTCTCTTCAATTTTGTGTTAATATTTTTTTTTTCTGATCCATACTTTGGATGAAAATAAAGCAAATGACTTCATTTGTTAATAGCCAATGAAGTCAGCAAAATAATTTAAACTGAAAATATAAATGCCACCAATTAACAATTAGTTATACAATTATATTTAGTGGAAGATTTGAGAATGAGTCTTTGCAGTAATGTCCACCATTATTTATCATATTCGCATAAAAATTTTAAAAAAACCATTTTTTTACCAAAAACATTCTAAGAAAATTTATTAATATACGTCCGGAAATTCTAATAAATGAAGTATATTTATACTATAATAATATGATGAAGTATATTTATCAAAAATGCAGGTTGATAATAAAAAGACTTTTACAATATATGAGTTTCTAGATATCATACATTCACACACACTGTATGACATTTTGTTTTCAGATATTTTGTGATGTGCGCTCAATAACCATATGAAAAACTACAGTTAAACTCTAACAGTTACCATTACAGTACACGATTTCGAAAATTTCAAATCTACTTTTTTTATGGGAATGCGATGTCTGTAGTAAAAAAAAAAAAAAACCATACGTAGCGTTGGAATTGTACCTGTTGCACAAAAATTGATTAAGAAGAAAAGACAGACTAAGAAGAAAATGAAAATAACCAATAAGATGGCAGAGAAGCAACAGAAAGCAAAACATTGTATTGTGTATTCCAAATTTTCTATGTGACTTCCTTCACATATGAGGTCACTTTGCATGTACTCTGCATGAGTGTTAACCACCACCATCTGATGTCATGTGGATGGCAGATGACACTTCCCTATTTGTGAGGGCTTCTGTCAAGCGTTTCTTAACACAACAGTTTGATGGCAGAATCCTCTTTATGTTTCTTTGGCAGCCAAGGTCCCCGAACTCATAGCATTGGATTTCTAGCTCTAGCTATTTCTGGATTTCAGGTATTGGATACCTGAAATCTAAAGTGTATGTATGCATTTAATCCTCAAAACTCATCTGATTTCAAAGACGGTACTTTCGGTACGGTGCATACACGATCTGCCACATGGAAAATGCCATTATGTATGAAGTGAATTAATTGGAAAATTTGTGAAAGACGTTAAAATGTAAATGTTTTAAAATAAATATTAAAAAAATATATGTTTTCTGTTGTTTCTCTGTAATTAATGATTGTTCTTACTTTTCTTCTTAATCTGATTCGCATCGGCGATTTTCGCTTTACAGATACCTTTTCAACACTATTTATAGTTTTTCATTATGAAGATGACATTTAATAATAAAAAAAATCGATGTTGCCATTTGAGATTTTTTAAATCGCTAACTGTAACCGAACTCTTCGAGTTTAACTGTTGTTCTAACGATGATTCTTAAAATTATAAAATAGATTATGTCTCAAAATATATTAAATCAAAATTTTATTCATTTTCTGTGAATGGTATGATTGCTAGCGACTCATACATCCTGAAAGTTTTTATAATTACCCTGGTTATTTATCATCATTTTAATTTAAAATCATTTTTATCAATTTTTTAAAGCAAGTACATTGGAATATATTTTTACAGAAATCAAAAATTGACACATTTTAATTCATATAAGAATTTAGAAAGTAAATTTTAATAAGTTGAGATTTTTTCGGATCATCAAGATTAAGTTTAAATAAATTTACCTCAAAAAGTAAATTTCTTTGGTGAAACACCTTCCAAATGATGAAGATATAAGATTATAAATGATTAGGATTTATGATATATGTAAGAATTTTTTTTTCAAATTGCATATTATTATAATATCTAACTATATTATTATTTTTCTGGAAGTAGCAATTTAGCTAAATTTATTTCAACAATATCGAGAGAGCCAATTGATAAAAAATACATTTTTTTATTTTATAAGGCTTTCAATAAAGGTTTATATTTTATTAAATTACTTATAAATTCCTTTTTACTACATAAAGAGAAAGTTATTTTAACTAAATTATTCTCTCTTATTCATTTTCCATTCTTGTTCTGTAATGCAAAGAAAAAAAATTATAACTAAAATAGAATTATTTTAATTATTAAAAAATAGGGGAAATAGTTCGTTAAATTATTATTGAAACAAATACAATAGCTTATTCATTGCGAAAAATAAACTAATCAATTATTCCAACCAGAATTTTTAATATTAATTATTACTATATCAAACCAAAATAAAACCATTAAACCATATTCAAACTATTTCCAAAAAATTAATATTTTATTGAATTATTTGAATTATTAATTATCTTTTTTTTCATTATTTCTTTAAATATTGGAGATTTTTCAATTAGACATTTAAAACTTCTTTCAAATATTATGTTATAGAAATTTTTGACAGTTCATTTTCAAATAAAATTTTATAAAAATAGAAAAAAATGTTTACAATACTTGTAATAAAATATTTATTAAAATAAATTATTTAAAGAACGTTTATTTTTATTTTACTCATTGAATAATTGAATGATTTTTATGCTTGATTCATGAAGTGAAAAATTTTATCCGCACGAATATCCTTACAATGGTTTCTTTCGAAATGGTTAATTTTTTCAGTGTTTTTGAAAACATTTATGGGAGGAATTTAACTTAATTTTCTAAAACAAAGAAGTGTGTTAACATTTACAAATAGTCTTTTAAAGATGATGAAATTCAATAAATCACAAGCATTTTGTCTACTCATAAATGTTTAATATTTAATATAAAATAACCAGTTTTTCAGTAATATTTATTTAAAACTTATACACAATCAGCATCATAAAATAAATTAAATTTTGTCTGAATATAATAATGTTGGGAGTACATGAAATATAAAATAGTTTTTTTTACTAGAAGAATATATATTATATAAAATGTATACTTTTGTATTTGTATCAAGTTTACATAAATATATATAATAAATGTATACACTTTATATATTTAAGTCAAACTTAGTTAATCTTAAGTCAATCATATTAGTATATATACGTATATATATATATATATATATATATACATACACTGAAGTGACAAAAGTCATGGGATACCTCTTAATATCGTGTCGGCCCTCCTTTCGCCCGACGAAGTGCAGCAACTCGACGTGGCATGGACTCAACAAGTCGTTGGAAGCCTTCTGCAGGAATATTGAGCCATGCTGTATCGATAGACGTCCATAATTGAGAAAGCGTTGATGGTGCAGGATTGTGGGCACGAACAGACCTCTCGATGATGTCCCATAAATGCTCGATGAGATTCATGTCGGGTGATCTAGGTGGCCAGATCATTCGTTGGAATTGTCCAGAATGTTCTTCAAACCAATCGCGAACAGTTGTGGCCCGGTGACATGGCGCATTGTCATCCATAAAAATCCCATCGTTGTTTGGGTACATGAAGTCCATGAATGACTGCAAGTGATCTCCAAGTAGCTGAACATAAGCATTTCCAGTCAATGTTCGGTCCAGTCGCACCAGAGGACCAAGTCCATGCCATGAAAAAACAGCCCACACCATTACGGAGCCACCACCAGCTTGAACAGTGCCTTGCTGACAGTTTGGGTCCATGGCTTCGTGGGGTCTGCGCCACACTCGAACCCTACCATCAGCTCTTACCAACTGAAATCGTGACTCATCGGACCAGGCCACGGTTTTCCATTCATCTAGGGACCAACCGATATGCTCACGTGCCCACGAGAGTCGCTGCAAGCGATGTCGTTCTGTCAGTAAAGGCACTCGAGTCGGTCTTCTGCTGGAATAGTCCAAGAAAGCCAAATTTATCCGCACATTTCTAACAGACAAGTCCCTTGTACGTCCCACATTGATTTCTGCGGTTATTTGACGCAGTGTTGCTTGTCTGTTAGAATTTACGACTCTTTGCAGACGTCGCCGGTCTCGGTCGTTAAGTGCAGGCGGTCGACCACTGCGCTGTCCATGGTGGGATGTTATGCCTGAAATTTCATACTCTCGGCACACTCTTGACACAGTGGATCTGGGAATGTTGAATTCCCTAACGATTTCCGAAATGGCATGACCCATGCGTCTAGCTCCAACTAACATTCCGCGTTCAAAGTCTGTTAATTCCCGTCGTGCGATCATCATCACATCAAAACCTCTTCACATGAATAACTTGAACAGAAATGAAAGCTCTGCGAAAGCACTGCGCATTTATACCTGTTCTACGCGATGCTACTGCCATCTGAAAATTTGCATATTGCTATCCCATGACTTTTATCACTTCTGTGTATATATATCGAGAAAGAATCGAAAAGTTAACAGTTCAATAAAATTAATCAATTCAGTATTGAGTTTGTAAATACGACACAAAGTGAATGAAATCTACAAAAGGCAAAAAAAGTGACATAGATCTGCAAGTGGCAAAAAACTGTACTTGTCAGAAGATTAGACATTTTTTTACATCAGTAAGGTAAGTATTTACATTAGTCACTTTTTTTGAGATTTCGATGAGACTTTATTTGATAAAAGAATTATCATAAAATATCCATTGTAGCTTATATGTCGGTCAAATTAAGACTAATATTTCGAAATAATTAAATGCGATGTTTTTGTTGTTCATAGAATTTGATAAAAACTTTAAACCAACAATTTAGAATTTTTAAGATATGCCTGAATAGCCACAAATTACGGCGAACACCAATTATCTATACTTATATAGATATATTTCCTGTCTCAAACCAACTTGTGTCTTGACTTATTTTGTCCAAAAAGTGGATGATATTAACGTTGACTATGAATAAGTATACGTATACTCGTATTTATCTTCTTTTACTTTTTCTTTCTTCATAAAGCAAATACAGCTGAAAATATTTTCGAAAAACATCCTGAGAGAATTACCGAGCTATGTATAAATATTAAAATTGTTTCAAAAAATTAATTATAAGCAAATAACTAATTTTAGGGTTTCAAATTTGCATGCTATTAAAAATTTGAAAATTTATGGGAAAAAGTTAAATTAAGCTTTAAATACTAATAGATGGATATTATGCTACATTATGGTATATATTGATTTACAGCAAACTAAGATTCTCAAAAATCCTGAAACTGTGAAAATCACTGTAGTGTGTTTCCATAGATTTTTATACATTGTTTTTAGCGGCTTAAAAATTATTAGTCATAAAGTTAGGACATGGTAAATTTGAGTAACTGGATCTCTACATAAGTACATAGAAGTAATAAATAATTGTAGCTATAAAATAAGTAATTTGTAAGCTATTAAATTTTGCAATTTTAAAACTGTGAACTAAAGTTTAAAATAATATTGGTTTTTATGTTTTAAAGGAAATTTTAATTAAAATCATTTGTTTAAAACAAAGCCGAAACCTAGATGCATAAATCATGAGCCTAATGTGGAACTATAATGATTTATAGTAATTTTTACGTATTTTTAAAACAACTTTCAGTGTAGACAAATAAATAACCACAAAATTTATTTTTAAGAATAATTCTAGCATTTTATAATTAGTTTTATGGAAATTTTACAATTTTGTTTATGTATTAGCTTGAACAGAAATATAAACATTAATTGTGTTGATTATTTAAATGTTTATTTAAATCTGGTGTATTTCAGTATATTAAAAAACTAAATTTTATATCATTAGTATATCTAAAAATAAAAGCATACTGCTTTCATTATCAATAAAAAATACTTAGCCTGTAAAGGATAAATTTAATTGTATTCCAGATTTACTCCTGGTTTTCTTTATGTGTTATGTAATATTTCTTGTATCGGGAAGTTTTAAAATAAATTTAGCTTTTATTTTCATAAATGTAATCTATTTTATATTATACTATCTTTATTGAAACTAAATGCTTCATTCACAAGTTGTTCACGAGTTATTACACAAATTTTAGCTATAAAAAATTTCATCACGGAATCATATATAAAACACCAATAAAAATGCTGATTACTGAATATATATATATCATTAACAAAATTGCTGATTAATGAAAGAAAATCAACTTTGAACAGATGAAATTGCTACATGATGAGAATAAAGATCCAGTAGAAAATAAATAAAATAATAAAAAATTAATATGATAAAAAAATAGATGGGAATAAATAAAATGGAATAATAAGAATTATTATAAAAAATGGAATAAGATTTCGTAAATCAACGAGTACATTATAAAGTTGAATCGTATGAGACATGGAATAGTAATTTCACCATAGCTTAATTCATATATTCAAATGGCTAACGAATATGAAAATACAGTATTAAATATATCAAATAATGTAGGTTATTTTTTCGTGGTTATACAAATTGTGTGTCACTGCTGTGAATGTTAACTAACTCTAGCGCAGCATGATAATATTTGACTCAACATAATTTTTAATAATTTATTAAATTTAAAATTATTGAAGAGAAAATTATTTTAGAGATATCGAATTGTTTTCGTTAACAAATGGATAGTTATAAACATTTTTTTATAAATTATTTATGGTTTTAATAAACAGTTCCGATTATAATATTGACTGCATTGGTGCATTATTGTTGGTGCCTTAATCTTCCACTAGGGTTTGGGTAGAGTCATGGATTTAATTTCTTGAATTTCATTTAAGAAAAAATTACTATTCCCCCTTCTAAATGAACATACGTTTCTAATAACATTAGAATTGTAAACGAAAGAGAAATTCTGAAACTTTTTCTGCAAAAATGGAAAAGGGGGCCATAATTTTATTATTATTATTTTTTACATTAACTCTATTAAGCACGACTTGGATAATTTTGATTCCATTGTATTATAATTTTTCAATAAGAGAATTGTATTAGACGGGAATGTTGTTCTATTGTAAAGAAATAAAAAAATAATGTTTTATTGTTCTCGGTTCAAAAGTAGGGCACTGGTTAGAATGTAAAAAGATAAGGCTTTGATATCTGTTTTCGTTTTTTTAACAATCATGGTTTTAACCAGTGAATCAGAAATGAAATAAAGAGTTTTTCACTAAAAATCGATTGTCTAGTTAACGATGCCAGAACTTTCTTCAATAAAACAAGGAACTAGTGCTATTCACAAGCATAGAACAACATGTTGATGTCTTCATTCTTTTGTCATGAACGTAAAACAATTGATATAATTAAACAAATTTAATACAATATCCAAAACATTTTAAATACAGAATTTTCTGTTTTAAATAAAGCTTTATAATTTTTAAATAATTTTGCTAAAGCCATACTTATTTGGATACAAAAAGATACAAAGGCAACTTTCTGAAAAGAATAAAAATTAATGTGCGCTTTACAGAAAGCAACAACTAAAGATGGATACGTAATTTACTTGAAATTTTTAACTCTGTGACATGGAAAGTGGCAGAATCCTGGCCTGATGATAACGCAACAGGTTAGCATACATCGTTCAAAAAGTGATGTTGGTTTCCATTGCAATTGCAACTTTCAGACTCACGAAGACTCCATTGCATTTTTATGAAATTCAACAGTAATAAGTGTCATCACTATATCTTTCTTGTATGGTTTGTGGTGCAAGAAAGATAGAGGTACGGTTTAGATTAGATTAGATTACTACAGGTACAGTTCATTATAGTATTAGATTCATTGTGGGTATTTAGGCTCACAATAGGTACTTCGTCCAAATTTGTTATGATGGATGGTTGAAATTTTCTAGGTTTTTCCTAGGTCCTGTATTCAAATTTGGCTTACCAAAAACTTTCCAGAAGGTTTTACCTTTTATCATTGATGGCAGTATAATAGAACAGCAGGTTCACTGACGAACAACATATAAACACCAAAGAATAACAAATTATAAACTTTTTCGATAATTCATCAAAAAAAAGGAAACATATTTTTTCTTTTATTCCACATATTCTTAATAGCTCTATCTTATTTTTTTAGTTATTTTATTTTGGGTATTTTGGTTACTCTATAAGTACGATGGTTAACTATAAATATTTATGTACAAATTTATTGAAGAAATGGACGATTCAATGACTGTTTTTAAAGGATTTTAATAAATCAACAAAGGTGTTTGATACAGGACTGTTTTATTGTAAGTAACATAAATGAAATTTTTATAACACATTTTTATTGTCAAACTGTGTCAAGAAAACAACAAGATTTTTAAAATACAGCAATTTTAGTTTCCAGAAAGACATTTACTTTCCTTATTGTGTCTTTTCAGAACAATGTAATATTAGTTATTTCAGTAATCCCTGATGAAATAACTAACGATAAGTTCGCTTTAAGACAGACGTAATTCAACCAATCAGAAATGTTGTTGATAGAATGACTAGACAGGCAATAAATATTTGGCCTCCTATACTATTAGAAGACTAACTATATCCCTACTGAATATGAATGAAATGATCATACGAATTTTCGTTTTTACGTATAAAAATAATTATAATATCTAAGAAATTATTGATACATGTATCCCTTCAGTAGTGGTAATAATATATATACCATCAATAGTATTTAATTTTTTAACAGTAATAATATTTTACAGTTATCCATTTAATGTAGCACATTTCTCGTCGTTTTTATAACATTAACAACATTAATTTAGAAGTTTCAATTTTATTTATGCAATAATAATATAGAAAATATACACAATAAAGATAACTCAATGAATAATAATCAAGTGCATATTGTGAATTTTATTTTCATTTACTACTGTGTCCAAAAAAAGTAAGATTAATTTTCAATTTAAAATTCCAGGGTCGTATGTAATTTCAATTTATTTTTCATTTTTAGGTTGAGGACACTGTTCTTGACATCTGTGTGAAATTTTACGTCAAAATATTCATTAGTGTTTGAGTTACGCTTGGCTTTGTGAGATACTAAAACTGATTTCTGCGATTTTTGAAATGTCTGAATTAATTGAGCAAAGAAAGTGCATTAAATTTTGTTTGCGGTAAAGTATAGAAAAATGCAGAAGGCATTCGGTGAATATTCCTATAACGGAAAAAATGTTTACAATTGGTTTAAATAGTTCAAAGAAATCAGAGAACGCGTTGAAGACGATGAGCGCTCTGGCGACCATCAACCTCAACCAACGATTCAAAAATTAAAAATTTGGTGCTTGCAAATCGTCGATTTACAATTAAAGACCTTGCTGATGATGTTGGAATTTCAAGAGGATCAGTCAATTTCATTTTGCGCCTCAAACACGTCAAATCTCGATTGGTACCGAAAACACTGAATGCTCACACTGCATTGATTCTCCGTGACTTTTTCACCAAAAATGAAACCTATAGCATTCCACAAGCACCGAATTCACATCGTGCGACTTCTGGCTATTCCCTAAACTGAAAAGACCCCTCCGGGGACGCCGTTTTGAGTCGATTGTAGAGATTCAACGTGAATCGGCGTGCGTTTTGAAGGCCATCCCTGCTGTTGACTTTTTAGCATGCATTGAGGATTGGAAAAATTTTTGGCATAAGTACATTGTGTCCGGAGGGGACTATTTTGAAGGTGATGAAATTAATTTGGAAGATGAAATAAAACGTTTTTGAAAAAAAAAAAAAAATTGGTCTTACTTTTTGGGCACAGTAGTGTATAATAAGGTTCATAAGTCTTTTTAAATATATAGATTAAATTTGTGTGTAATTTTCTACCTTTTATTTATGTATTAGGCTATCATATATTATATTCGTATTTCATCTATATATGATATTTTTGTTATTCATCTATCAGAGATATATTTCCTTTTGATGTATGCTGGAGTCATGTTTTTGGCGCATGATTTCAAATGATATTTTTTATCATTCGGTTTTTCCTGCTTCCGTATTTTATTTCATACATATGTTTGGCTTCTTTTCTACATACAACATTTCCCCAAGATGAATTTCATATTCATATATTTCATATTCACGAATTTCATATATTTCATCGCCTTCAAAGTTATTCCCTCCGGACACAATGCACTTATACCAACTTTTTTTTTTTCATCCTCAATGCGTGCTAAAAAGTCATCGGCAGGGCACGTTGAATCTCTTCAATCGACTCAAAAAGGAGTGGTCTGTTGAGTTTAGAGAATAGACAGATGTCGCAAGGTGTGAATACGGTGATTGTGGAACTATATGGGTGTCAATTTTTCGCGAAACAGTCACGAAGAATCAATGCAGTGTGAGCTGGCGCATTCACTGTTTTCGGTACCAGTCGAGATTTGATGCGTTTGAGGCCCAAAATGGAATTAACCGATCCTTTTGGAATTCCAACATCATATGCAAGGCCTCTAATTGTAAATCAAGGGTTTGCAAGCACCAAATCTTTAAGTTTTGAGACGTGAGCGTCGTCGATTGCGGTTGATGGTCGACCAGAAGGCTCTTTGTATTTAACGCGTTCTCTGCCTTTTTTTAACTGTTTATACCCCTTCTAAACATTTCTTTCCTATACCAGAATGCTCCTCGTATGCCTTCTGCAACATTCTATACGTGTCTTAAGTTTAATGCACGTTCTTTGCTCAATTAATTTAGACATTTCAAAAATTGCTGAAATCAGTTTTAGTGTCTCACAAAGCCAAATTTAACTCAAACACTAATCAATATTTTGACTTCAAATTTCGCACAGATGTCAAGGACAACTAAAGAAAAACAGCAAACTGAAAAAAATTAATTGAAATCCCATAAGCGCCGGGAATTTTAAATTGAAAATTGGTCTTTCTTTTTGATAATGTTAATGTTAATAATGTTAATTAAATAATGTTTTTCGTTAATGTTTTTAAACGAATTAATTATCTGTCTATAATGGGACACTAGATATTTTAATTAATTTGTTTCATAGATAATAATATAGCTGTAACTATTTTAAGAGTTTCGATAAATTTGAATTTTTATTTTTTCAGGTTAACGCCATTGCAAATACAAATATTTATTATTAACAGACAAAATATTTATTATTATTAACATAATCATTGATTACTAATTCAAACACTGATCGTTAATGCATTATGCAAATATTGACTAAAAAGTCTTTTGTAAATTTACTCTACTAAATTAACCAAAATTAGCTCTCGTAAATTTCAACTATCCCCATCGCTCAGTGATATTTTATATTAATATTTTTGATGTTATATTTTTAGAAGTGTTTTCTTTATATGCTGGATTCATATTCTTCGTAATGAAAATTCAATTTTTTATCGCCGTTTCATTTCTAAAAGTTAGAGTGGTTCATATATTTGTAGATGTTGTTATTAGGTGTATTGCGTTTATGAACTGCTAATTATTTAAATCAGTGATCTCTAAAGAGGTCAAATTCGATCGCGAAATGTCATTATAACATGGCATGGGTTTAATCAAGATTAGGGGAAAAAATATAAGGGTATTGTTTAATTCGGCTAACTTTGATGTGCTTTGATCTGTAATATTAACAATCTAAAATTTCATAATAAGCACCCATTATTAATCCATCATATAAACCAATATCATACTTTACTTGCAATTATAATTTTATTGTGAAATGGTTGTTGGTATAAATAGAAAGGTTTGATGATCAAAGGGATGGATTTGCTTTCATCTCGCAAAGTTCTTACATTTCCTTATTTGAAAAATTCTTGAATTTTTCTATTTGCAAAATTCTTGAAACTCACTGATTACGAAATTTCTTTTTCAATATTTGGAAAACTGGCTGTATGAAATAATTTGCAAATATTGCGTACTCTATCCCTCTCAATAAAGCACTACTTTTTTTTTTACAATTTTCTGTAAGATACAACCGATATAATAAATTAAATTCGCTGTCATAAGTGATATACAACATCAAAAACAGAAAAAATTAGTAACAGCAAAATTAGTAACAGAATATTCTTTTTTTTTCAAATTTTAAGAAAAATATGCGGAAGTTATTTTTGAATAATTTTACTAAAATTGTAAGAAAAATGTGTCAAAATATCATCAAAATGTTATTAACTTAAAACATATTGTAAAAACTGAAATAAGATTCAACGTAAAACAGAAAGAAAAGGGAAGAATAGAAAATAGAAAAATAATAGAATATAAAATATTCTCTTAGAATAAAAAACAATTGTATTCTTAAAAGTTCAGCATATTAATCGTAAACAACATAAACAAATCTTTTGAAAATACATTCTTTCCTGTGAATGATATAGTTGCATTCCTTTGTCATACACCAGTTTTTATATATTGCTTAACATTTAAGCACCTACTGCTGTTACAGAAGTATAATTATTTAATGATTTAATACTACTAACTATAGAGAATAAATTTTTTTTAAATTATATTAGTGTGTCATTCCATTCAAATGTTTTAGCTTAACAAGGTAGCACTAAAATTATTATGAAACACGAACAAAAAGTACAATTCATAATAAATTATTAGCACACCTGTAGTTAAGTTCCATAAATAAGCTTTTAATATATTATCATAATTGACAACAGATCATATTGTGCTAATAATAGGTGGTAAATACTGAAATCATGTATAATGAATAACCAATAGTGCATTGTTACGGCAGCAATTTATTGTATTCAGATAAGCATATGGACTAGACAAAGAGGTGATTATTATTCTGTAAATGTAGCTGTCAATATCGATTTCCTTTTCCCAGGCTAACTCGACATCTGCTCATAGCATTATCTTCTAGATTCTTGTGGAGTCCAGACATAACTTGACTTCTTCAAAAGTGTTGCTCGTGATGTGATAGATTTATGTCATATGTTTTCAATAGCTTGGTCTAGTAGTTCTAGTCTTTAATTTATCTAAAAAGTAAAATATTCACGTCAAAACACATTTAGTGGCGCAAAGATGGACAGTTGCAACAAACATTCAATACTAATTTATTGAATGTATGTTGCTTTCCATAAATTAGTATAGAAGACTAATTTATTAATTTTTATATAATATTAATACTTTAACATCGGTGCATGGCGTCCTCAAGTGGTAAAAGTGTTTGACTTCTAAATTGGAAGTGTTCATTTCGAAATATACAAAAAGAAATCCCCGCTGAAAGATATTATGGATCATGTTTAGACAGATCTGTGTGTTGAAATAAATCTTTCTTGGATTTGAAGAGTTGGATTTGTAATAAGCTGTTCATGTTGAAGGTGTTTGTTATAGACTGCGTTTGTGCAATTGGGTGTGGTGCAGTTGGATCATTATGATGTATTATTACTGACGTATATTAGAGAAATCTCAAAAGGCTAGTACTTAGCAACAAATAATTATATTTTAAATAAGAAAATGTGTGTATAGAACGTATATAATTATTAATTTTGCCAGCATATTATAGAAGATCTTAAACTTATTTTACTTATATCTTTTAATTTGATTTTTTTTCTTTTCGTTTTATTACAAAAGTGCTTGCTATACGTTACTGACCTTCATAATATTACGAATGAATTAAATTAAATAAAATAACATTACATCTCTACAAATATTGGCACAATATATATATATATATATATATATCATTTGAACTACAAAATATGGTCCGCTGTACAATTTTTTTAGCTCAATTAAAATAACACTTAAATTCATTCTAAATAACTAGGTACTCATTAGAACACCATTTTTTCTGTAACTAGTTAGAATGAATTATGCTGCTTTCAGTTTAAGTACAATATAAGTATTTAAATATCTATAATGTTTCATCTGGAATTTGAAAATGCCATTGGTTCAAGCTTAAACATAATAAATGTTTTAAACAATGTATCATTCGCTTGTTATTCATGAACACACATGAATCTCTTTCCTATACTTACATTTTATAATTTTCTTAGTATTAGATTATGCATATAGAAACCAAATGTTTCTTTTATAATTTTACAAAACTATCTCATTAGAATACAAAACCCACTTTAAATTTAAAAAAAAAAATAACAGCTACTTCGGATTACTAAAATAAATTATTTGTTAAACAGTATAAAACTAATTATGAAATTCAGTTAGAATGATATTTTTTTAATCAATAGATTCAAAAGAAAAATCTAAATCTATACTTAATGCATGTATTTGAGGCATGCGTTTTAAGGCCATTTTGAATTAAGATTTAAAATTTTATAGGTAGAATCTATTTGAATATTTTATTGTAATTGAATTTGCCTAAAATGTATACTTTAAGACTAAAAACAAATGCTTGTTATATTTAGTTACAGCAAAAATTCTTGTTCATGTAACCTCACTGTACATTCACTTTTGGAAATTTCAGAAAACCGAAAAATTGATTTATTGATACACAACATAAGCGTGTGTTATGGAGTTTTTCAAGAAATGGCGAACCCAGACCCAACAAATAAATTTATTTCATCTACAAAACTCCGCTTGCATGCACTTAAAAACATCCCAGATGTGATGCATGTTTTTTTGTTAGTGGGTCTGCTTCCTAGAGGTCTTGCACTTTTATTTCTTACTTAATGAAACACATGTTTTATGGTTACACAGTAACCATAAAACTTTCAACCTAAAAGAAAAAGACACCAAATAGCTTATTTGGTAAGCTTGGATTAACTCGGTTTTACAGAAGCCAACGTATTAGCTGAAGGTATTGAGACTATTAGCTTTACTTAAGGCTTCCTCTTCATTTTTAACATTAAATTCAATTCTTGTGCCTGGGCAAAATGCCAGCAAAATAAAAAAACCAAAAATTCCCCAAGAGTGGTCTGAAGCCCTTAAGTATAGTATGAATCAGCTTTTGTGAATGAATAAAAAATTTTCTTTTAGGATAGCCGAAAATTATATTTCGGTAATAATATATTCTTGTGAAGTTTCAAGGAAAAGTCTTTTATATTCTTTTATATTGAATTACAAGCAAAATGACAAAAAGTTATGAGTAATTATTTTCGTAATTGAATTTTTCACTATTTAAGGAGTGTTTTAATCTATTCCTACAATTTCGGAGAAAAATATTTATACGGACATGATTTAAGTTAAGAATTTTGAATGTTTTAGAACTTTATATGTAAATATTAATTTTTATTTATTCTGCAACCTAACAGAAATGTATATTTATGTAAAAGTTTATATTTATTTATGCAAAGTTTGTTGCAAATTATATTTTTATTTGCAGAGTTACTTGCATGCGATACTTAAAAGCAATTAAAAGTTTATAGATGCAAACAAAATACTTTTGAGAAATTTCTGTAAGGTATTCACTCAATTATATTTTGTCAATATTTTATTAAAGTTGCTAAATTTAATGTAAATTTAATGAGTAAAACCTAAAAGTTTAAAAATACCTAAATATCGTTAATTGCGTAGGTTACGTGTTTCATTTTGTTCTTTACTTCATTTGAAATTCTTTTTGAAGTAATTAATATTTCATTGCATCTCAGAATTTTAAACGGCACAGTCTAGACATTTTAATTTATAATCCATTAAATAAAGTAAATTATGTCGTTCGTGCTGTTCAGTAAAATATGGTTTTTCCATTATTATTGCAATTGTTCAAACTTTTCAAAATCAGTTCTCAGACAACAGTTATATTATATCTTGGAATTAAACGTAATGTTGGATTTATATAATAATTGATTTCATTTAGTTTAGTAATCATTATTATGATGATAAATTACACATGATTTCCTAAATTATTAATGTGTTTCTATTTTCTTTTTGTTACATATTTTACGTTAAATAAATTTTTATTATTGGGATTTTAAGAATAACTCAATAATAAATATTTAAAATATGTTATATATTTTTAGTATTATATAACATATTTTAATAAAGTAATTAAGAAAGAAAAAGGCAATAATAGGCATACGTACATCAATACTTCCATCATACAAACATAAATATTTGCATCCAAGTGTAACTTATTATTGCAACTTGGCATAAATTCTCACTTAGAAATTAAAAATAATTTCAGCTTAGATCTTTTAATAATATATCCTTTTTATCGCTTTCGAAACATATGCAAAATTTTATAATTCCAGATGAGTGGCGGCTTTTCTAAATAGCCCCCTTTTTTACAATAATATTGCTTTCCAACATTGTGAAATAACATAAAATTGTTATTTCTGTCTCCATAACGAAGAAGCACCATAAGTATTCTATCAGAGGATATTTCGATATTGTAAAATATGCTACAAGAATATAACCATCTGTAAACATGGTGATGAATACCTTGTATACTAAAGTCAAATAATTAGAACTAGCATATTATTTTTACAGAAAAAAATACAATCGTTCCTCATGAATTTTATTAAATAATCTTGATGTTTGATTTTTAAATTAAAACTAATTTGTTTGTGTTTATCAATAATCAACAAGATTGAAAAGTATCAATGTTTATAAAAATTATTGAGGCTTATTACAAAGGCAAATTTTTGCTACTTTTGTATATAGAAAAAAAATGGTTTTATTCAGAATAATTGTAGAGTTTCAGTAAAAAAATAAATATTTTACAAAACTTTAATTAACTTGAGGATTTAAAAATTATTAATAATACTTAAATAAATATTTAAACATACAATTGAATTAAATATTTTTATTGATAAATAGTTTAAATTTAATTAAAAGTTTGATAAAAATATACCTAAGTTCTAAAGTAATTTTTTTTATTTTTTAGAAATTTTCCGTCAAGTTAAGATTGAATATTTTCATCATTCGGGATTAATTATTTTCTGAAAGGTTGATAATTTATCTTTTGAAATTATGTAATAATTTCTTTTACATAATTGCATCGTTGTAAATATTTTAGTTAATCGTTTTGTATCGATATTTGTATCGTTTTTATATATTATTGTTTTGTATCGTTATTTGTATAGTTTTTATATATTATTGTTTTGTATCGTAATTTGTATAGTTTTTATATATTATTGTTTTGTATCAATATTTGTATCGATTATGTATCTATTCATATGCATTTGTATCGTTATTTATAAGGATAAATATGACTACATACAATAATTTATTCACATAATGTATTTTAGTTTGAGTGTATAAAAGAATTCTTAATATTGAAAATTTAGTACAAACAGTTTTAAAATTAATTTATCGATTTGTTAAGCATCGTCATAATTAGTTTATTATTGCATTGTGTTATGTAATATTTACAGATTAGCGAGTGAAATGTATACTAATAAGTTTAATTTTATGTATAAAAACAATGTAATTAGAAAGTCAACAAATCTTTGTTCCTTAATTATATACCATTGGAAGTCTGTAAAATTATTTGATTTAAAAATACAACCCAAGACACCAAACTATCTGAATGAGGATTCCTTTTCACTAACTATTTCGTGAAACTCTTAATATGTTTGGAAACCAATTTTAATATCTTACTAAGATAAGATTGCAGAGTTCATTTAAAGACCTTTGGGAACCATAGAAATAAAAACAAATGAAGGTGAAGATATACTAGTTCTTGTATTAATTACTTGAAATAAATACAAGAGAAATGTTTGCTTTCAGTAGTTCCTATTGTTTTCCTATTTCAGATATGTTAAAGAAATGATTAAGCAATTAAAATTTCCTCTACATATAGTTTTTAATTTGTCTTTCCAGAAATTTATCTTTCTAATCATGATGTTAAAGAGAATAAACAGACAAGAGATTAAAAAAACTCATGTATCAAATGAATACGAAAATTTTATTTTTCCGAAATTTTTAAAAATATGAATTTCAGAAAATCTTAACTATGTTGTAGTTTGAGGTTTAAAATGAAATTATTGTATTGTATGAAAGTTTATGCTGTTGATGAACTTCGCATGCTAAATTCTGAGTGCATTATTTCATATTATTTGTTTCTTTGGAAATGATTGAATTGTTTCAGAATATCAAATTAAACTTATATATAATTATTTTTTTTAAATATAGTATGTCATCATAAAAAAATGTTATAACAAATTTACGATAATTATTAAATGCATACGTTTTTAGAATATTAATTAGTTAGAATTTTAAAATTCCTAAATTATAGATAAATATAAGAAAATTCAATATTTAAAACAAACGCAGTATTGAATTTAATAATAAAAAAGCTTCAGCTATTACAATAACAAGTTGTGGAAGAAAGGAAATGAACAACATATTGTAAAAATGATTCAACGTAAAACAGAAAAAGAGAAAGAGAAGAACAGAAAAAAAATTGTGGAAGGATAGAATAGAAAAGAATCTTTTAGAATAGAATAAAGATTGTTAATCTTAGTTGTCCATCTTATTAATCACAAACAACGTAAACAAATTTTTGAAAATAGATTTGTTTCTGTTAATAATATTATAGTCACATTTCTTTATCATACACCAGCGCTCATATGTTGTTTAAGATCTATATACAAACTGCTGTTAAAGGAGCAGACTTATTTAATGATTCAATACTACTAGTTATATAGAATACATTTCTTTAAAATAATATTAATATTTAATTGAGGATTGATATACTTATAATGATGGTTAATATGCTTAAATAACCATATGTTGAAACTTTTCTATTACTATTTAATTAACTATTAACTTTAAACTTAACTACAACTAAACTTAACTATTAACAATTCTTTTCTATCACTTTTTCTTAAACTATTTAATATGCTCGAACTTTTCAGCATAACAAGATAACATTATAATTATTATAAAACACGAACAAAAAGAATAATTCATAATAAATTATTAGCACACCTGTAGTTAAGTTCAAGAAATAAGTCTTTAATATATTATCATAATTGACAACAGATCATATTGTGCTAATAATAGGTGGTAAATACTGAGATCATGTATAATGAATAACCAATAGTACATTGTTATGGCAGCCTATTTATTGTATTCAGATAAGCATATGGACTAGACAAAGAGGTGATTATTATTCTGTAAATGTAGCTGTCAATATCGATTTCCTTTTCCCAGCCTAACTCGACATCTGCTCAAAACATTATCTTCTAGATTCTTGTGGAGTCCAGACATAATCCGACTTCCTCAAAAGTTTTGCTCCTGATGTGACATATTTATGTCAGATGTTTTGGATAGCTTGGTCTAGTAGTACTCCTCTTTAATTTATCTGAGAAGTGAAATAAATATAAATATACACTCAAAACACATTTAGTGGCTCAATGATTTTGTAATTGCATACATACATTCAGTATTAATTTATTAATTTGTACTTAATATTAATACTTTAATATCGGTGCTAGGATTCCTGAAGTGGTAAAAGTGTTTGGCTTCTAAATTGGAAGTGTTCATTTCGAAATAAAAAAAAAAGAAGAAATTCCTCCTGAAAGATATTATTACGTCTTATGTCTAGACAGATTTGTGGGCTGAAATATCACTTTCTTGGATTTGAAGAGTTGGATTTGTATATATTTCATATTGAATGCGTTTGTTATACATTACGGTGGTACAATTGGGTGTGTTGTAGTTGAATCACTGTGATATATTATGATTGATGTTGAAATTGTTATACTACTGCCATGTTAGGGAAATCTCAAACGGATAGTCATTAGCAAAAATTAATATATTGTAAATAAGATAATATATGAATGGAATGTATATAATTATTAATTTTGTCAGCATATTATAGAAAGTCTTCAACTGATCTAATTTAGATATTTTAACTTACAACTTATTCTTCTCGTTTTATTACAAAAGTGCTTGCTATATACTACTGATCTTCTTAATGTTACAGATGAATTAAATTGTATTTAATATCCCAAAATATGGGTACAAAATTAAAAAATATATATAATTAAAATTACAAAAAAATTTAAAGTAGCACTGTAATATAATTTTTTAGTTTAATTAAAACTATCATTGAATTCATTGTAAATAAAGCATTATACTTTAGAAAATGTTCACCATTTTTTCTGTAACCAGTTAGAATTAATTGGACTGTTTTCAGTTAAAGTACAATAAAAATATTTGAAAATCTGGAAAGTTTCATATGAAAAACGATAATGGTTCAAGCTTAAATATGATAAATGTTTTAAACAAGGTATCATTCGTTTCTTATTCATGAATTATACATGAACCTTTTTCCAATACTTAACTTTTGTAGTTTTCTTAGTATTAGAATAAACATACATTTGAAACAGATGTTTCTTTTATTATTTTACGAAACTATTCCATTAGAATACAAAAGCATTTCAAAATTTAAAAAAATAACAGCTATGTCAGATAACTAAAATAAATTATTTGTTAATTTAGAAAATTTCTTTCTAAATTCAGTTAGAATTTTTTAATCAATAAATACAAAAAAATTCTTTACATAATGAATGCTTTTTACGGCAATTTTGAATCAAAGATATTAAATTTTTCTACGTAGAATCTATTTGAATATTTTATTGTCATTGAATTTGCCTAAAATGTATACTTTACGACTAAAAACAACTACTTGTTATATTTATTTACAGTAAAAAAACCTTTTTCATGTAACCTTACGGTACATTCGCGTTTGGAAATTTCAGAAAACTGAAAAATTGATTTATGGATACACAACATAAGCGTGTTTTATGGAGTTTTTCAAGAAATGGCGAACCCAGACCCAACAAATAAATTTATTTTATCTGCAAAACTGCGCTTGCATGCACTTAAAAACATCCCCGATTTGATGCATGTTTCTTTGTTCGTGGGCCTGCTTCCTAAAGGTCTTGCACTTTTAATTCTTTTTATCCACAGTAACCATAAAACTTTCAACCTAAGTGAAAAAGACACCAAATAGCTTATTTGGTACGCTTGGATTAACTCGGTTTTACAGAAGCCATCGTATTAGCTGAAGGTATTGAGACTACTAGCTTTACTTAAGGTTTCCTCTTCATTTTTAACATTAAATTCAATTCTTCTGCCTGGGCATAATGCCAGCAAAAAGTAAAACCAAAAAATTACCAAGAGTGGTCTGAAGCCCTTCAGAATAGAATGAATCAGCTTTTGTGAATGAAAACAAAATTTTCTTTTCAGGATAGCCGAAAATTATATTTCGGTAATAAGGTATTCTTATAAAGTTCCCGGAAAAGTCTTTTATATTCTTTTGTATTGAATCACAAACAAAATGACAAAAAGTTATGAGTAATTATTTTAGTAATTGAATTTTTCACAATTTAAGGAGTGTTGTAATCTATTCCTATCATTTCTGACAATAAATTTGGAAAACTGTTATTCAAACTTCAATTAAAACAAATGCTTATACAAACATGAATGAAGTTAAGAATTTAATTTTTTTTAGATATTTATATTATTTATTCTGCAGCATAACAGAAATGCATGTTTATGTAAAGCTTTGATATTTATTTATGCAAAGTTAGGTTGCAAATTATGTACTTGCATAGGATACTTAAAAGTTACCATTAAAAGTTTATAGACGCAGATAAAATACTTTTCAGAAATTTCTGAAAGATATTCACTGAATTATGTTTTGTCAATATTTTATTAAAATTGTTGAATTTAAGTATTCATGAGTACAACTTAAAAGTATAAAAAGTAATAAATATCTTTAGTTTGCATAGGTTATGTGTGTCATTTTGCTCTTTGCTTCATTTGAAATTCTTTTTGAAGTAGTAAATATTTCATTGCAGTTCAGAATTTTAAACAGCCAAGTCTAGACATTTTAATTTGCAATCTATTAAGTAAAGTAAATTATATCGTTCGTGCTATTCAGTAAAAAAGGTTTTTCCATTATTACTGCAACAGTTGAAACTTTTGAAAATCAGTTTTCATCAACAGATTATAATTAAACTCAGATAACATTTCTATCATATTATTAAATAAAACGTAATGTTTGGTTTATATAATAATTCATTTCATTTATTTTAACAAACATTATCATGATGATAAATTATATATGATTTCATAAATTATTAATGTTCTTCTACTTGTTTTCGTAAAATGTTTTACTTTAAATATATTTTCATTCTTGATATTTTAAGAATAATTTAATAATAAATATTTAAAATAATTTATATATTTTTAAAATTATATCTTATAATAATAATAATTTTTAAGGAACAATAATATATTTACATCAAAGACATATATACATTATTTTTCCATCAAACCAACATATTTGCATCAAACCGTAAACTTATTACTGCTTATTTAGACCTTTACTGCAGCTTGGCAAAAATTCCCTCACCAAAATTAAAAATAAATTCACATAACAGCTTAGAAGTTTTAATAATTTATCCTATTTTATCTTTTTCGAAGCATATGCAAAATTGTATAATGTAAGATGAGTGATTGTCTTTCTAAACAGCACCAATTTGTTTTCTGTAATATCACTTTCTAAGATTGTGAAATTACATAAAATTCTTATTTCTGTTCCAAAATGAAAAAGCACCATATAGTATTTTTTTATTGCCAACGACAGGCTACAATAAGCAATAAAATAAAATGAACACAAGGAACATGAAAACAACAACGAGAATCGAAGGACATGTTTAGCCCATAAAGGCCCTAGCCTCCCTGCAACGATTATACACAGTTGAGGAAACAAGTGCAGCACAGACAGGAAGTTGAGATGAATACATGTCCTCTCCAAGATGTATGGTGTGCAACGTAGACCTACCTCCTCGTTGGTAAACAAAAAGACACCAAATAGCTTATTTGGTACGCTTGGATTAACTCGGTTTTACAGAAACCAACGTATTAGCTGAAGGTATTGAGACTACTAGCTTTACTTAAGGTTTCCTCTTCATTTTTAACATTAAATACAATTCTTGTGCCTGGGCAAAATGCCAACAGAAAGTAGAAAAAAAAATTAAAAAGAACACCAAAAGTGGTCTGAAGCCCTTAAGAGTAGAATGGACCAGCGTTTGTGAATAAATAAAAAATTTTCTTTTCAGGAAAGCCGACAATTATATTTCGGTAATAAAGTATTCTTGTAAAGTTTCAAGAAAAGTCTTTTATATTTATTCTGTATTGAATTACAACAAACAAAATGACATGAAGTTATGAGTAATTATTTTCGTAATTGGAGTTTTTCACTATTTCAGGAGTATTTTCGTCTATTCCTAGAACTTCTAACAATGGATTCAGATAACTGTTATTCAAACTTCAATTAAAAAAAAATATTTATGCAAACAAGATTTAAGTTAAGAATTTTAAGTTTTTAAAAAGTGTATATGTAAATATTTATTTTTATTTAGTCTGCAGCCTAACAGAAATGTATGTTTATTTAAAATATTTATGTTTATATATGCAAAGATATTTGCAAATTATATTTTTATTTGCCGAGTTACTTGAATACGATACTTAAAAGTTGCTATTAAAAGTTTATATCATACTTATAAAGATGCATATAAAATACTTTTCAGTCATTTCTGTAAGATATTTATTGAATTATATTTGTCAATATTTTATTAAAATTGTTATATTTAAATATTCATGAGTACAACCTAAAAGTATAAAAATGCCTAAATATCTTTAATTACGTAGGTTAGAGGTTTCATTTTGTTCTTTACTTCATTTGAAATTCTTTTTGAAGTAGTAAATATTTTATTGCAGCTCAAAATTTTAAACAGCAAAGTCTAGACATTAAAATTTGCAATCCATTAAATAAAATAAAGTATGTCGTTTGTGTTGTTCAGTAAAAAATGGTTTTTCCATTATTATTGCATTTGGTCGAAGCTTTTGAAATTCAGTTCTTACCAATAAATTATTATTAAACTTAGATAACAGTTATATCATATCTTGAAATTAGACGCAATTTTTGGTTTATATAATAATTTGTTACATTTAGATATAAGTAATTAAAGTTACTGTCAAAACTGATATAACTTTCCTTTGTTAAAACGGCATCAATATTAGTAACAAAATATTCTTTTTTATTTCAAATTTTAAGAAAAATATACAGAAGTAGCTATTCTTAAGCATTTTAATTGAAAACTGTAGGAAAAATAGGTCAAAACATTCTCAAAAAAAGGATTTTAAATTAAAACATTTTCTAAAAACTGAAATACGATTCAACATAAAACAGAAAAAGAAAAAGAGAAGAATAGAAAATAGAAAAATAATAGAATAGAAAAGAATATCTTAGAATAGAAAAAATCTATAATCTTTAAAGTCCAGCATATTCATTGTGAACAACATAAACAAATCTTTTTAGAATACATTCTTTCCTGTTAATAATATAGTCACATTGCTTTGTCATACACCTGTTTTTATTACACCTGTTACACCTATTAGTTATATAGCATGTTTTTATTTAAGATAATTAATATTAATATTTATTAAATGATGATTATTAGTATTTTAAAAATGATGGTTAATATGCTTATTCAAACTCTTGAACATAACATGATAACACTGTAATTATTATAAAACACGAGTAGAAAGGACAATTCATAATAAATTATTAGCACACCTGTTGTTAAGTCTTTAATATACTATCATAATCGACAACAGATCATATTGTGCTAATAATAGGTGGTAAACACTGTGATCTTGCATAATGAATAATCAATAGTACATTGTTATGACAGCCTATTTATTGCATTCAGATAAACATATGAACTAGACGAAGAGGTGATTATTATTCTGTAAATGTAGCTGTCAATATCGATTTCCTTTTCCCAGCCTAACTCGACATCTGCTCAAAACATTATCTTCTAGATTCTTGTGGAGTCCAGACATAATTTGACTTCCTCAAAAGTTTTGCTCGTGATGTGACAGATTTATGTCAGATGTTTTCAATAACTTGGTGTAGTAGTTCTCCTCTTTAATTTATCTAAAAAGTAAAATATTCAATCAAAACACATTTAGGGGCGCAATGATGGAAATTGAATGAATATATTCAATATTAATTTATTAATTATTTTTTACTTAATATAAATACTATAGCATCGTTGATTGGAGTCCTCGAATCGTAATACGGTTTGGCTTTTAAATTAGAAGTGTTGATTTCGAAATATAAAAAAAAGAAATTCCTGCTGAAAGATATTGTGTAACTGTCTAGACAGATCTGAAGGCTGGAATATCTTATTTTTTTTTGGATTTGAAGAGTTGGATTTGTAAGGAGCTGTTTCATATTGAAGGTGTTTGATATACATTACGGTAGTAGTATTGGGTGTGGTGCATTTGGATCACTGTGATGTATCATAACTGACGTTATAACAGATACAACATCAGTTACGATACATCACAGTGATTTTTCATATGATTTTTCACATGACATTTCAGCCATGTTAGAGTTAAATTAAGTGTGGAATTCTCAAGCGACTAGTCATTAACAAAAAAAATAATTGTAAATAAGAAAATGTGTGCATAGAATGTATATAATTATTAATTTTGTCAGCATATTATAGAAGATCTTAAACTTATCTTACTTAGATCTTTTAATTTAAATTGTTTTCTTTTCGTTTTATTACAAAAATGCTTGGTATACACTACTGGTCTTCATAATATTACAGATGAATTAAATTGAATATAACACAATATGGACACAATATAAAAAAATATATAATTGAAACTACAAAAAAATATCAAATTCGACCTAATTATTAATTAAATAAACTAATTATTAATTATTAATTAAATTTATTGTAAATAACGCATTACTCTTTAAAAAATGCTCACCTATTTTTCTGTAACCAGTTAGATTAAATTGAACCGCTTTTCAGCTTAAGTACAATATAAATATTTGACAATCTGGAATGTTTCATCTGAAATTTGAAAACGATAGAATCTTCAAACGAAATCGATAGAAATTTGAAACGAAATTTTAAAATCTTTAATATATTCAAGCTTAAATATAATGAAGGTTTTAAACAGGTATCAATCATTTGTTATTCATGAATTGTACATGACTCTTTATCCAATACTTAACTTTTAAAATTTTCTTAGTATTAGAATAAGCATATATGAACCAGATGTTTCTTTTATTATTTTACTATCCCATTAGAGTACAAAAGCATTTAATTTTTTTTTAAATAACAATTACAGATAACCAAAATAAATTATTTGTTAAACATAAGAAAATTACTCTTTAAATTCAGTTAAAATTATAATTTTTGAATTAATAAATTCAAAAAATCCGAAGTCTGTACATAAGTCATGCACTTATGCAATTTGAACCAAACAGTTTTGAACTTATGCAATTTTGAACCAAAGATTACAAATTCTTATAGATAGAATCTATTTGAATATTTTTTGGGATGGAATTTGCCTAAAATGAATACTTTACGACTAAAACAAACGCTTACTTGTTATATTTATTTACAGCAAAAAATATTCTTCATGTTGCCTTACATTCACTTTCGAAAATTTCAGAAAACCGAAAAATTGATTTATTGATACACAACATAAGCGTGTGTTATGGAGTTTTTCAAGAAATGGCGAATCCAGACCCACCAAATAAATTTATTTTATCTGCAAAACTCCGCTTGCATGCACTTAAAAACATCCCAGATTTGATGCACGTTTCTTCGATCGTGGGCCTGCTTCCTAAGGGCCTTGCACTTTTATTTCTTTTTATCCACAGTAACCATAAAACTTTCAACCTAAAAGAAAAAGACACCAAATAGCTTATTTGGTACGCTTGGATTAACTCGGTTTTACAGAAGCCAACGTATTAGTTGAAGGTATTGAGACTACTAGCTTGACTTAAGGTTTCCTCTTCATTTTTAACATTAAATTCAATTCTTGTGCCTGGGCAAAATGCCAGCAAAAAGTAAAAACCAAAAAATCATCAAGTGTGGTCTGAACCCCTTAAGAATAAAATGAATCAGCTTTTGTGAATGAATAAAAATGTTTCATTTCAGGATAGCCGAAAATTATATTTCGGTAATAAAGTATTCTTGTAAAGTTTCAAGAAAAGTCTTTTATATTCTGTATTGAATTACAAACAAAATGACATGAAGTTATGAGTAATTATTTTCTTAATTTAATTTTTCACTATTTAAGGAGTGTTGTAATCTATTCCTACAATTTCTGAGAATGGATTTAGGTAACTTTTATTCAAACTTCAATTAAAAAAAATCTTTATATAAACATGATTTAAGTTAAGTCTTTAAAATTTTTTAGATATTTATTTTATTTATTCTGTAGCAGAACAGAAATTCATGTTTGTGTAAAATATTTATATTTATTTATGCAAAGTTATTTGAAAATTATATTTTTATTTGCAGAGTTACTTGCCTACGATACATAAAAGATGCTATTAAAAGTTTACATCGTACTTATAAAGATGCATATAAAATACTTTTGAGAAATTTCGGTAAGATATTCACTGAATTATATTTTGTCAATATTTTATTTAAATTGCTAAATTTAAGTATTCATGAGTACAACCTAAAAGTATAAAAATGCCGAAATATCTTTAATTACGTAGGTTAGATGTTTCATTTTGTTCTTTACTTCATTTGAAACTATTTTTTAAGTAGTAAATATTTCATTGCAGCTCAGAATTTTAAATAGCAAAGTCTAGACATTATAATTTGCAATCCATAAAATAAAGTAAATTATGTCGTTTGTGCTGTTCAGTAAAAGATGGTTTTTCCATTATTACTGCAATAGTTCAAACTTTCGAAAATCAGTTTTCATCAATAGATTCTAATTAAACTTAGATAACAGTTATATCATATCTTGAAATTAAATGTAATGTTTGGTTAATATAATAATTTATTTCTTTTAGTTTCACAATCATTATCATGATGATTAATTACATATGATTTCATAAATTATTAATGAGCGTCTCTTTCTTTTTTGTAAAATATTTTACTTAAAATAAACATTTCATCTTGGAATTTTAAGAATAATTCATTAATAAATATTTAAAATATGTAATATATTTTTAGAATTATATCATGTAATAAAAATCATTTTGAAGGAAAAATCGTATATTTGCATAAAAGATATACATAAGAGTACATGAATATTTTGCCATAACATTAATAAAAACATAAGTATAACATAAGTATGTATTTGCATCAAAGTGCAAACTTATTAGTGCTGCTTAACATCAATTATCACCAAAATTAAAAAATAAATTCTGATAGCAGCTAGAAGTTAACAGCTTGGAAGATAGTCTATTTTTTTTTTTTTTTTTTTTTTTTTTGAACCATATGCAATTTTTTTTTTATTATTTATCTAGAGAAATACTATCAAGTTAACATTTGTTGTTTTCATCATAGAAATTGATTATTTTTTTAAATGTTGGGAATTTATCTTTTAAAATTATGTAATAACTTATTTTACACAATTGTTTCGTTCCAAATAATTTGAAATGATTTTTTAAAATATGTATCTATAAGTATAAATATGACTATATATAATAATTTGTCTGCACAATGTATTTTAGCTTGAGTGTGTAAAAATTTTTTTAATATTCAAAATTTATATTAAAATTATTAAATATTAATTTATCAATTTGTTATGCATCAACAGGATTAGTTTATGGTTGAATTGTTTTATGTAATATTTAAAAATTAGCCACATAAATACGTTACGTACTAATAAAGTTAATTTTATGTATAAAAAAACAATATAAATAGAAAACCAACAATTCCTTTTTTGATATTTATATACTACTGGAAGTCTATAAAAGATTTTGATTTAAAAATACAACGTCAGCTACTATACTTTCTGAATGAAGTTTCCTTTTCACTAACTATTTCGTGAAACTCGTAATATGTTTGGGAACTAATTCTAATATCTTACGAATACAAAATTGCAGAGTTCATTTAAAGACCATTGGGAACCATAGAACCAAAAACAAATGGAGGTGAAGATATACCAGCTTTTGTATTAATTACTTGAAATAAATGCAAGAGCAATGTTTGCCTTCAGTATTTCCTATTGTTTCCTTATGTATTTCAGATATATTAATGAAATGATTAAGCGTTTAAGGTTCCCCTTCATATGGTTTTTAATTTGTCTTTCCTGAAATTTATCTCGCTATTCAAGATGTTAAAGATAATATACAGACAAGAGATTAAACAAACTCATGTATCAAATGAATACGAAAAAAATGTATTTTACGAATATTTTTAAAAATTTGCCGTTCAAAAAATCTTAACTATTTGCATTTAAAGGTTTAAAATAAATTTATTGAGTTGCAAGAAAGTATTGAAGAACTTTGCATGCTAAATTCTGAGTAGATTATTTCATATTATTTATTTCTATGGAAATGTTTGAATTAATTTAATTAATTTAAAATTAAACTTGCACTTAATTATTTAAAATTTATTATGTCATCATAAAAATTGTTTTATTAAAATTCTGGAAATTATTAAATGTATATTTTTTCAGAATATTTTTATTTAATCAGAATTTTAAAATTCTTAAATTATAAATAAATTTTAAAGATTTTTCAAATTATAAAATAAAGTTAGTACTGAATTTAATGATAAATATCATAACTAGAAACACTTTTATCATAACTAGAAAGGAAATAAAAGAAATATGAAATTTGTACCAAAAGATTAAATTTAAAATATACATTTTTTTTATCTTCTATAAGAAAATATCTTAATTAACTTTCACAGAAATTCAGATAAAAAAAGCTAGACGCAATGGTTAAATTAGCAATTAACCGAATAACAAATATTTATACATAAATATACACTTCCAATCCCAAAACAGCTTGAATCTTGAATTATGGCAACCAAAAAACGGATGTTTATATAACATCAACTATAAATAAATCTGCGCATAATCATGTTTAGTTTCTTTTACTTTTTTTCTTTCTTCTTAAAGAAAATACAGTAGAAAATATTTTCGAAAAATATTGTGAGAGAATTAACGAGCTATGTAAAGATATTAAAAATGCTTCATAACGTTAATTATAGCAAATAATTAATTTTAAGTCTCCAAATTTGCGCAATATTAAATCTTTGAGAATTTATGAGAAAACAAGTTAAATTAAGCTTTACATACTAATAGGTTTATATTATGTTACAAAAGATACATATTGATTTATAGCAACCTAAGAATCACAAAAAGTACGGAACTTTGCAAATTACTGTAATATGTTTACATAGAATTTTATACATTGTTTTTATCGCTGTAAAAATTGTTAGTCATAAAGTCAGGCTATGGTAGATTTGATTAACTGAATCTGTACATAAGTACATAGAAATAATAACTTAATGCTTTTAGAAATTTATAAGCTTTTCAATTTTACAATTTTGAAACAGTGAATTAATATTAAAATAATATTTGTTTTGGAAGAAGAAAAAAGAAGGTTTATTTAAAAACATTTGTTTAAAACAAGCCGAAACTTAGATGCATAAATCATGAGCCTCATATGGAAATACAACGATTTATTGGTAGCTATTTTTTCCATGTTTTTTAAAACAACTTTCAGTGTAATTAAATAATTAACTCAAACAAAATTTTGTTTTTTAAACATTGGAAAAATTTTGTAATTTGTTTAATGTAAATTTTACTTAGCCTGTAAAAGGTAAGTTTAATTGTATTCCAGATCTACTCCTGGTTGGTGTGTTAGTATTTTTCGTATTGTGAAGCTTTACAATAAATTTAGCAAATACTTTAATTTTAGTTTTGGAAATGTATTTATTTTTGCTGTATGCTATCTTTATTGAAACTTAATGCTTCTTTCACAAGTTTCAAATTGAAAGGTTCAACAGAAGAAAATTATTTTTGTAATCAATAAGTTCAAAAACTTACTTTAGTCTTTACTTAACGTATGCATTCGAGGCATACTTTGAACCAAAGATGTTAAATTTTTATAGGTACAATCTATTTGAATATTTTATTCTGATTGTGTTTGCGGCACTACTAGATTAAGTATATATGAACCAGATGTTTCTTTTATTATTTTACAAAACTATGCCATTAGAATACAAAATAATTTTTAAATTTAAAAAAAAAAAAAAAAAACAGCTACTTCAGATAACTAAAATAAATTATTTATTAATTTAGAAAATTTCTTACTAAATTCAGATAGAAAGATATTTTTTTAATCTATAAATTCAGTATGCAATTTTGAACCAATGCAATTTAAGTATGCAATTTTGAACCAATGATTTAAAATTTTTATAGGTAGAATCTATTTGAATATTTTATTGTTATTGAATTTGCCTAAAATGTATACTTTACGACTAAAAAAAAAGGCTTGTTACATTTATTTACAGCAAAAAATGTTGACTTACATTCACTTTTGGAAATTTCAGAAAACCGAAAAATTGATTTATGGATACACAACATAAGCGTGTGTTATGGAGTTTTCAAGAAATGGCGAACCCAGACCCAACAAATAAATTTATTTTATCTGCAAGACTTCGCTTGCATGCACTTAAAAACATCCCAGATTTGATGCATGTTTCTTTGTTCGTGGGTCTGCTTCCTAAAGATCATGCACTTTTATTTCTTTTTATCTACAGTAACCATAAAACTTTCAACCTAAAAGAAAAAAGACACCAAATAGCTTATTTGGTATGCTTGGATTAACTCGGTTTTACAGAAGCCAACGCATTAGCTGAAGGTATTGAGACTACTAGCTTTACTTAAGGTTTCCTCTTCATTTTTAAATCAATATTCTGTAATATACCGAAAAAATTATAATAATTCTATGCATACATTTACTTATTTGCAATTTATTTTTTTTTCTAATGACCAGTATTTTGAGAATTCCAAACATAATTTTTTCATTAACATGGCAGAAATATAACAGATTCGACATCAATTATGATACCTCACAGTACTCCAACTGCACCACACCCAATTGTACCACCGCAAATGTATAACAAACTCCTTCAATATGAGCAGCTACTTCAAATAAATAAAATAAATTATTTGTTAAACAGAAGAAACCTACTTTTAAAATCCAACTAGTATCATATTTTTTAATCAATAAATTCAAAAGAAAAATCTAAATCTACTTAAAGCATGTATTTGAGGCATGCTTTTTTAAGGCTGTTTTGAAATAAAGGTTTTAAAAGTTTTATAGGTAGAATCTATTTAAATATTTTATTGTGATTGAATTTGCCTAAAATGTATACTTTACGACTAAAAACAAATGCTTGTTACATTTATTTACAGCAAAAAATGTTGACTTACATTCACTTTTGGAAATTTCAGAAAACCGAAAAATTGATTTATTCATAGACTACATAAGTGTGTGTTATGGAGTTTTTCAAGAAATGGCGAACCCAGACCCAACAAATAAATTTATTTTATCTGCAAAACTCCGCTTGCATGCACTTAAAAACATCCCAGATTTGATGCATGTTTCTTTGTTCGTGGGCCTGCTTCCTAAAGGTCTTGCACTTTTATTTCTTTTTATCCACAGTAACCATAAAACTTTCAACCTAAAAGAAAAAGACACCAAATAGCTTATTTGGTACGCTTGGATGAACTCGGTTTTACAGAAGCCAACGTATTAGCTGAAGGTATTGAGACTACTAGCTTTACTTAAGGTTTCCTCTTCATTTTTAACATTAAATTCAATTCTTGTGCCTGGGCAAAATGCCAGCATAAAGTAAAAACCAAAAATCCCCAAGAGTGGTCTGAAGCCCTTAAGAATAGAATGAATCAGCTTTTGTGAATGAATAAAAATTTTCTTTTCAGGATAGCCGAAAATTATATTTCGGTAATAAAGTATTCTTGTAAAGTTGCAAGAAAGTCTTTTATATTTATTCTGTGTTGAATTACAACAAACAAAATGACATAAAGTTATGAGTAATTATTTACGTAATTGAATTTTTCACTATTTAAAGAGTGTTTTAATTCTATTCCTCCAACTTCTGACAATGGATGATAACTTTTATTTAAACTTCTATATTTTTTAAAATATTTATTCAAACATGATTTCAGTTAAGAATTTAAATTTTTTTAAATATTTATATGTAGATATATATTTTTATTTATACTGCAGAGTAACATTAAAGTTGCCATTAAAAGTTTATATCGTATTTATGAAGATGTGGATAAAATACTTTTCAGAAATTTATGTAAGATATTCACTGAATTATAGTTCGTCAATATTTTATTAAAATTGGTGAATTTAAGTATCCACGAGTACAACCTAAAAGTATAAAAATGCCTAACTATCTTTAATTACGTAGGTGTTTCATTTTGTTCTTTACTTCATTTGAAATTCTCTTTGAAGTAGTAAATATTTCATTGCAGCTCAGAATTTTAAATAGCAAAGTCTAGACATTATAATTTGCAATCCATAAAATAAAGTAAATTATGTAGTTTGTGCTGTTCAGTAAAAAATGGTTTTTCCATTATTATTGCAGTTATTGAAACTTTTGAAAATCAGTTCATATCCATAGATTCTTATTAAACTTAGATAACAGTTATATCATACCTTGAAATTAAACGTAATGTTTGGTTTATATGATAATTTATTTCATTTAGTTTAACAATCGTTTTTATGATTGTAAATTTCATATGATTTCCTAAATTACGGAATTTCTTTTTCAATATTAAGAAAACTGGCTGAATGAAATAGTTTTCAAATATTGCGTACTGTATCAATCTTAATTAAGCGCTATTTTCTGTAAGAAACAACCGATATAAATAATTAAAGTTGCTGTCAAAAGTGATATAACTTTCCTTTGTTAAAAGAGCATCAAAATTAGTTACAAAATATTCTTTATTATTTCAAATTTTAAGAAAAATATGCAGAAGAAGCTATTTTTAAACATTTTCATTGAAAACTGTAGGGAAAATATATCAAATCATTATCAAAAATAGGATTTTAAATTAAAACATTTTGAAAAACTGAAATACTATTCAACATAAAACAGAAAAAGAAAAAGAGAAGAACAGAAAATAGAAAAATAATAGAATAGAAAATAATCTCTTAGAATAGAAAAAAGCTATAATCTTTAAAGTCTAGCATATTAATTGTGAACAACATAAACAAATCTTTTAAAATACATTCTTTCCTGTAAATAATGTAGTCACATTGCTTTGTCATACACCAGTTTTTATGTATTGCTTAAATTTTATGCACATACTGTTGTTACAGAAATAATATTATTTAATTATTGAATACTATTAGTTATATAGCATGCATTTCTTAAGATAATTAATATTAGTATTTATAAAATGATGATTATTAGTTTTTTATAAATGATGGTTAATACGCTTATTCAAACTATTAGCAACATAACATTATAACATAACATGATAACACTGTAATTATTATAAAACTCGCACATAAAGTACAATTTATAATAAATTATTAACAACCTGTAGTTAAGTTCTAAAAATAAGTCTTTAATACATTATCATAATTGACAACAGATCATATTGCGCTAATAATAGGTGGTAAATACTGAGATCATGTATAATGAATAACTAATAGTACATTGTTATGGCAGCCTATTTATTGTATTCAGATAAACATATGGACTAGACAAAGAGGTGATTATTATTCTGCAAATGTAGCTGTCAATATCGATTTCCTTTTTCCAGGCTAACGCGACATCTGCTCAAACATTATCTTCTAGATTCTTGTGGAGTCCAGACGTAATTTGACTTCCCCAAAAGTTTTGCTCGTGATGTGACGGATTTATGTCAGATGTTTTCAATAGCTTGGTCAAGTAGTTCTACTTTTAATTTATCTAAAAAATAATAGAAATATTCACGTCAAAACACATTTAGTGGTCCATAGATGGAGCATTGCATACATACATTCAATATTAAATTATTAATTTTTACTTACTATTAATACTTTATCCATCTGTGCTTGGAGTCCTGAAGATAAAAATCTTTGGCTTCTAAATTGGAAGTGTTTTTTTCAAAATATAAAAAAGAAATCCCTGCTGAAAGATAGTATGTCTCATGTCTAGACAGATCTGTGTGTTGAAATATCTCTTTCTTGGATTTGAAGAGTTGGATTTTTAAGGAGATGCTCATATTGAAGGTGTTTGTTATACATTGCGGTGGTACAATTAGGTTAGGTGCAGTTGGAACACTGTGATGATCATGACTGTTGTCGAATTTGCTATATTTCTGCCATGCTAGGGGTTAATTAAGTTTTGAAATCTCAAAAGGCTATTCGTTAACAAAAATAAATAAATTGTAAATGTGTGTATAGAATGTATGTAATTATAAATTTTTTCAGCATATTATAGAAGATATTATACTTATCTTACTTACATCCTTAACTTCAATATTTTTCTTTTCATTTTATTACAAAAGTGTTTGTTGTATATCACTGATCTTCTGAAGTTGCTGTTCATATTGAAGGAGTTTGTTATACATTGCCGTGGTACAATTCGGTGTATTGTAGTTGGATCACTGATGCATCATTTATTTTTGTATTTTGTTATATTTCTGTCACGTTAGGGATAAATTTGGTTTGGAAATTTTAAAAGGATAGTCATTAAAGAAAATAAATAAATTGTAAATAAGAAAGTGTGTGTAAAGAATATATATAATTATTAATTTTTTCAGTATATTATAGAATATCGTATACTTGTCTTACTTAGATCTCTAACTTAAATCTTTTTCATTTCGGTTTATTACAAAAGTGTTTGACATATACAACTGATCTTCAAATATTATAGATGAATTAAATTGTATTTAATCCCCCCAAATATGGACACAAAATTTAAAAATATATAATTAAAAAGAAATTTAAGTTGGACTGTAACAGAGTTTCTTTTAGTTTAATTAAAACTCACATTAAATTCGTTGTAAATAAAGCATTATTTTTTAGAAACTGTCTGTAACCAGTTAGATTAAATTGGACTGCTTATAGTTTAAGTACAATAAAAGTATTTGAAGATCTATAGTGTTTCATCTGCAATTTGAAAATATCATTGGTTCAAGCTTAAATATAATAATTGTTTTAAACAAGGAACCATTTGTTTGTTATACATGAATCTCTTTCCAATATTTAAATTTATAATTTTATTAGTACTAGAATAAGCATATATTTGAAACAGGTGTTTCTTTTATTATTTTAGTAAACTATCACCATTAGAATACAAAAGCATTTTTAAATTAAAAAAAAATAACAACTATTTCAGATGATAAATAAAATAAATTATTCGTTAAGCAGAATAAAATTACTTTTTAAATCAAGTTAGAATAAGAATTTTTTAATCAATAAATTCAAGTTTGTACTTAAGCAATTTTGCAAACTTCTGCAATTTTGAACCAAAGATTTAAAATGTTTAAAGGTAGAATCTATTTTAATATTTTATTGTGACAATTTGCCTAAAATGTACACTTTACGACTAAAACAAATGCTTATTTGTTATATTTATTTACAGCAAAAAATATTCTTTATGTAACCTTACATTCACTTTCGGAAATTTCAGAAAACCGAAAAACTGATTTATTGATACAGAACATAAGTGTGTGTTATGGAGTTTTTCAAGAAATGGCGAACCCAGACCCAACAAATAAATTTATTTTATCTGCAAAACTCCGCTTGCTTGCATTTAAAAACATCCCAGATTTGATGCATGTTTCTTTGTTCGTGGGCCTGCTTCCTAAAGGTCTTGCACTTTTATTTCTTTTTATCCACAGTAACCATAAAACTTTCAACCTAAAAGAAAAAGACACCAAATAGCTTATTTGGTACGCTTGGATTAACTCGGTTTTACAGAAGCCAACGTATTAGCTGAAGGTATTGATACTACTAGCTTTACTTAAGGTTTCCTCTTCATTTTTAACATTAAATTCAATTCTTGTGCCTGGGCAAAATGCCAGCAAAAAGTAAAAACCAAAAAATCACCAAGAGTGGTCTGAAGCCCTTAAGAATAGAATAAATCAGCTTTTGTGAATAAATAAAAAATTTTCTTTTCAGGATAGCCGAAAATTATATTTCGGTAATAAAGTATTCTTGTAAAGTTTCAAGAAAAGTCTTTTATATTTATACTGTATTGAATTACAACAAACAAAATGACATAAAGTTATGAGTAATTATTTTCGTAATTGAATTTTTCACTATTTGAGAGTATGTTAATCTATTCCTACAATTTCTAACAATAGATTTGGAAAACATTTATTTAAACTTCAATTTAAAAATGTTTATACAAACATGATTTAAGTTAAGTATTTTAAGTTTTTTAGAAATTTATATGTAGATATTTATATTTATTTAATCTGCATAGTAACATAAATGTATGTTTATGTAAAGGATTTATATTTATTTATGCAAAGTTATTTGCAAATTATATTTATATTTGCGAAGTTACTTGCATACGATACTTAAAAGTTGACATTAAAAGTATATATAGTACTTATAAAGATGCGGATAAAATACTTTTGAGAAATTTCTGCAAGATATTCACTGAATTATATTTCGTCAATATTTTATTGAAATTGTTAAATTTAAGTATTCATGAGTACAACTCAAAAGTATAAAAATGCCTAAATATCTTTAATTATGTAGGAGTTTCATTTTGTTCTTTACTTCATTTGAAATTCTCTTTGAAGTAGTAAATATTTCATTGCTACTCAGAATTTTAAACAGTACAGTCTAGACATTTTAATTTGCAATCCTTTAAATAAAGTAAATTATGCCGTTTGTGCTGTTTAGCAAAACATGTTTTTTCCATTATTATTGCAGTTATTGAAACTTTTGAAAATCAGTTCATATCAATAGATTCTAATTAAACTTAGATAACAGTTATATCCTATTTTCAAATTAAACGTAATGTTTGGTTTAGTTAATAATTTATTTTATTTAGTTTAACAATTTTTATCATGAGGATAAATTACATATGTTGCCATAAATTAGTAATGTGATTCTATTTTCTTTTTGTAAAATATTTTACTTCAAATGCATTTTTTTTCTTAGGATTTCAAGAACAATTTAATATTAAATATTTAAAATGTGTTATATGTCTTTAGAATTATATCTTATAACAAAATTCGTTTTATTGGAACAATCATATATTTGCATCAAAGACATATATACGAGTACATCAATATTTTATCGCAAACATAAGTAAAAACATAAATATAATTGCAAAAATAAGTAATTGCATTTTTATCAAACAAACATAAGTATTTGCATCAAAGTGTAAACTTATTACAGCAGCTTGACATAAATTCTCACCAAAATTAAAAATAAATTCAGCTTAGCAGTTTTTAAAATGTATTCTATTTAACTTTTTCACAACATATGCAAAATTTTATAATGCAAGATGAGTGGCAGTTTTCCTAGACAGCACCATTTTGCTTGCTATAATATGGCTTCCCAACATTGAGAAATAATATAAAATTGATATTTCTTTATCCATAACGAAGAAGTACCATAAAGTTTTCTATCAGAAAATACTTTGATATTGCAATATATGCTACAAGAATATAATCATTTGTGAACCTGGTGAGGAATACCTTGTATACATTTAAGTAAAATTATTAGATACACACGCATATTATTTTACTGAAAAAAAAAAAAAATGTTCCTCATTAATTTTATTATATAATCTTGATAATTGACTATTAAATTAAAACTAATTTGTTTGTGTTTGTCAATAATCAACAAGGTTGAAAAGTGTCAATGTGTTTAAAAATTATTGATGCTTCTTACGAAATAAAATTTTTGCTACTTTTTTACATATACAGAACAGAAACTACACAGAAAGAAATAGTTTTTTTTTTCAAATTAGTTATATAAATTCCATTAAGCAATAAATATTTTACAAAAGTTTCTTAATTAGTGGATTTGAAAAAAATTAGTATTAGTATTTAAATAACGATTTTAAAAAAATAATTTTAATTTTTATTAATAATTTAAATAAATTATTAATAAAAATTTAGTTAAATTTTTAATTAAATTAAATTTAATTGTAATTGTCAAAATTTTAATTAAAGTTTTTATAGAAATACTGTCGAAGTTCTAAAGTAATTTTTTTATTTATTGTTTATTTTTTTTAAATATGCCATCAAGTTAAGATTGATTATTTTCTGAAACGTTGAGAATTTATCTTTTACGAACTTATATTTATCTTTAATACATAATAATTTATTTTACAAAATTGTAAGCGTTTTAAGTAATATTCTATTAAGGATAAATATGAGTATATGTAATAATTTGTGCGCACATTGTATTTTATTTTGAATGTAAAAAATTGATTAATGTTAAATATTTAGTAAAAAAATATTAGGTAATAAATTATCGATTTGTTATGCATCTAGTGAATTAGTTTATCGTTTCATTGTGTTATGTAATATTTACAGATTAGCCAATAAATATATTCTAATAAATTTCATTTTATGTAAAAAAACAGCATAATTAGAATATGAACAATTCCTTCTCCATTAGTTATATACCAACTGAAGTCTGTAGAAGAATTTTGATTTACAAATACAACGTAAGACACTAAACTTTCTGAATGAGTGTTCCTTTTTACTAACTATTTCGTACAACTCTTAATATGTTTGAGAACCAATTCTAATATGTTACTAAGACAAGATTGCAGAGTTCATTTAAAGACCTTTGGGAACCATAGAACCAAAAAAAAAATGGAGGTGAAGACATACAAGCTCTTGTATTAATTATTTGAAATAAATTCAAAAGCAATGTTTGCCTTCAGTAGTTCCTAGTGCTTTCCTATTTCAGATATTTTAATGAAATGATTAAGCTTTTAAGATTTTCTCTTTATATGGTTTTTAATTTGCCTTTCCCGAAATTTATCTTGTTATGACAATAATGATGTTAAAGAGAATTAACAGACATAAAGATTAAACAAACTCATGTATCAAATGAATACGAAAGAGTTTTATTTTTCAAATATTTTTTTAATTCAATTTTTAATTAAATTAAATTAAATTTTAATTAAAGTTTTTATAAAAATACCGTCAAAGTTCTATAGTAATTTTTGTTTATTTATTTATTTTTTTTTGAAATATGCCATCAAGTTAAGATTGATTATTTTCTTCATCGGGATTGATTATTTTCTGCCTTTTCGGTTCTGCCTATGTGGTTCTGTTCATTTAAAATATGCGGTAACTATATATTGAATTTTGAAGTTTAAAATAAAATTATTGAATTGTAAAAAAGTATATGCAGTTAAAGAACTTTGCATAATAAATTCTGAGTAGAATATTTCTTTTTATTGGTTTCTATGGACACAATTTTAAACCAATAGTTTAGAATTTATAAACTATGCAAAAGTAGCCACAAATTACTGCGGGCAGCAATGATCTAAAATTAAATATATACTTCCAATCTCAAACCAGCTTTAATTTTATGTTATGGTATCCAAAAAAAGGGGTTATTTTAATCAATTAACGGTTATTTAATCATCATTATATACGGATTATTAAGAAAGAAAAAAAAGGAAAATAAGCTAAAAATATGTATGCACAGATTTATTTTTAAAATAAATATGTGCATAATCATATTTAGCTTCTTTTCCTTTTTTTCTTTCCTCATAAAGCAAATGCAGTTGAAAATAATTCCGAAAAATATCTTGAAAGAATTACCGAGCTATGTAAAGATACTAAAATTCTTCCATAAACTTAATTATAGGCAAATAACTAATTTTAAAGTTCCAAAGTTGCACAACATTAAAAGTTTGAGAATTTATGAGAAACAAGTTAAATTAAGCTTTAAATATTAATAAATATGTATTATACTACTTAAGATTTATATAGATTTACAACAACCTAAAACTCTCAAAATTCCTGAAACTGTGCAAATCACTAAAATGTGTTTCCATAGATTTTTATACATTGTTTTTATGGCAGTAAAAATTATTAATCATAAAGTCAGGATATGGTAGATATGAGTAACTGGATCTGTGCGTAAGTACATAAAAATAATAACTTACTGCTTTTGAAAATTTGTCAGCTTTTAAATTTTGCAATTTTGAAACAGTGAATTAATATTTAAAATAATATTGGTTGTGGAGTTTTAAAAGAAGGTTTACTTAAATATATTTTTTGTAAAGCAAATCCTAAGCCTAAATGCATAAATCATGAGCCTCATTTGGAAATACAATGATTTTTTCGTAGCTATTTTTCCGTATTTTTTAAAACAACTTTCAGTGCAAACAAATAAATAACTCACACAAAATTTATTTTAAAAAAATTCAAAAACTTTCTAATTAGCTTCAACAGAAATATAAATATAAACAAGTGATTTTTCAAATGCTTATTTAAATGTGTATTTCAGCATATTAAAAGACTAAATTTGGATATCATCTAAAAATAAAAAAAAAATAAACATACTACTTGCATTATTAATAGAAAAAGGGTTAGCTTGTAAAGGTCAGCATTGATTGATGCAGGTGATTTAATAAAGTTTAATTGTATTCCAGATTTACTCCTGATTCTCTTGGTGTTTTATGTAATATTTCTTGTATCGTGAAATTTTAAAATAAATTTATTTAGCTGACTCTTTTATTTTATTTTCGTAAATGTAATCTATTTTTAATATTATACTATTTTTATTGAAACTTAAGGCTTCATTCACAAGTTATTACAAAACTTTTAGCAATAAAAAAATTTCATCAATGAATCAGATATATAACACCAACAAAAATGCTGACTACTGAAAGAAAATGAACTTTGAACAGATGAAATTGCGATATGATAAGAATGAAGATCCAATAGAAAATAAATAATATAATAGTAAATGGAAGGGAATAAACAAATGGAAGATAATGAAATGATGAATAATAACAAAAAATGTAATAAAATGAATTTCATAAAGGGAAATTGAAAAATGTGTCTGGTGGATTTTGTATACCAGCACATCGCTAAAGGAGAATAATACACGAATAACAGGATTTTGTCTAACTGATTCTACTAAAGTTGAATAATAGGATATTGCAAATCAACGAGAATCATTTTAAAGTTGAATTATATTATAGAATATTATTTTTATTAATATAATTTCATAAATAGATTAAATAGTATTATTATTATATTATTTTTACAGTAAATTAACAATACCTTATTTCATATATTCAAGGTTGGCAAAATAATACAAAAATATAGAAAAAAAAATTGGTTTGTAATATATAAAGTTATTGGTTTGTGGTTTTGTCAATTGTAATTTACTGATGAGAATATTATCTTAACTACAACTGTATGATAATGTCTCAATATAATTTTTAGTAGTTTATCTAATTTATATTTATTGAGGAGAAAGTTATAATTATTGTCACTCTGACCTTATTTAAAAAGAAGTTTATATTTAAGACAAACCTAATATGAATTTATATTTTAAATATTGCTTGATAATTTCTTTTTTTTAAACTTTCCACGACCTACATAAAAGCCAAATGCCTTGAAATTAATTGCTTCAACAACAAGCTGAATCATTTTAAACGTGTTTCGTAACGACTTGAACTTTAAAACTCGTCAAGAAATTTGTGAATATTTTTAATTCTTTAACATACAACTAGTCTCTTCTTTCATTCTTTCATTGTGAAATTAAGAGGAATGTTAAGAGGCTTTCAATTATTCAATTTCTGCGAACTCAAGTTAAAAGTTTTGCAAACATAAATTGCTTATTTTATTGAAAGTGGTTAACAAGTAATAATTTCATTATTAATATTAGCTTTTATCTTTATATTTTTTATTTATCTAGTGATATGCATTTATTAAATTGGTTTAAAAAAAATTGAAAATATTCAAAGCAAATACATTACAATATTTAGACATCGTAACAAAATAAATTTTTTAAACTAATATTTCATACTGGAACAATATATTGGAGACATTTTAAATCCATTTTAGTGAATACTTTTGTTAGTAAAAAGCACATTTTATGTCATAGAACTACGTATATCAAGTTACATAACAGTCCACCGTGTTCCTCATGGGCATGAAAATTGTTTGTGATAGATAGAAAAATTGCTTGCCTTTCAGTTAGACATTCAGAAGTAATTATTATGTCTTAGCTTGTTGTGAGAGAATAAGCCTAGATTATTCCTTTCAAACAATCTTACTAACCCCTCACATATTGTTTATTTTTGTATTGTTTCTAACGTTTTCATATTTATTGATCTCGCTTTTGATAGAAGTCATTACAACTAATTTATTTAGTGTTTTTATTTGCGATCTATTGCCCATCAATATATCTAGTATTCCCCTTATGTATAACATAAACAGTCCACCAAGGATGAACTTTAAGAGATAAATGTCTCGCGTTTGCGTGTAGTAAGGAAGAAAACCTGAAAAAATCCACTGGACTGTCTATTAATGATATAAGATCTAACATATTTCTCTCTTATATTGTTTTTTATATGTGTTTCTATATATAAATTTCGCTTTTGAAAGTAGCCATTGAAGAGTATAGCTGCTAATGGGTCGGCCTTCTTGGACACAATGTGCAAGTATTTTTTACTGATATATTTACATTACATTGATGAATTTCCATTTAATATTTCCCCAATAGCTATCTGAGGGATAAGGAAGAGATTACTTCACGGAAAGGTTTCCTCATATTTTTGTGTTGTGTACAAGAAAACCTGAAAGCCCCACTAGACAGCCCAGTTGTCTATACGAGACGCTTTTACATCTCATTACAATCATTAATTAGCTGCTTTCTGAAAGAAGCAATTGCAACGAAGTTGCTAGAGAATAAAATGCTGAACTTTTACATGCATTTTACCACTAGTCGTCCTGCAGGTACCATTTTAAAAATTAACTGTTGATAAAATATTCTGCACAAATTTAAAGATAAAACACATGTAGGTAATTTATCAATCTTTTATTGAGGTACAGGTAGAGTGGAATCTATATTTATAGAGATTCATTTGTCAAATGTTTAAAAGATTGTAAAAAAGCGTTACAAATTACAACACTTTAAAATGGATCTTTATTTTCTCATTTAGAGGATACTGATTTTATTTTTATTCCATCTGTAAATCAACATTGTGGAGATTTCAACTAAATTTTTTAAATGTTTATGCCCATCTATCTTCCCTAGTACAAAATTCATCAATCTGTGTTTGACAGAAATCGCAAGATCCAGTTTTATTTCCCATCGTCTTTTTCAACTTAGTGTTCTTTTTGCTGCCACATAATTCGAAAATAAAACTTTTATCAACTAAAAGGAAGTCTGTGTTATACACTGAGGAAGAACAAGAATCAATGAAAAGCAAAAATAGAATTCCTTTTAAGCAATTCCACGAAATGTAAATAACTCGATTTATTTTTTTCTCGCCAATTCGGAGACAACATGCATGCAGTTGAATTCTAAGAAACCGATCGCGCCAAATAGATTTTCAATTGAAATATGAATTTAATTTTTGTTTTCTGCATAATACAATTCTGATATTTTATTTCAAATGCAAATTGTATATTAAACGCTTTTTAACTAGAACCTAACAATAAACACAATCGTCTTTAAAAAAAAGATTTCAATTACTTGATGTAAAATACATTTTTAAAACTAATTAAATTTAAGTAGTTAGTAATAATTTGCATTTATTCCAATTTAAAGTTTTATCTTTTTAATGAATTCTGATATGATCTATTGATTCCTAATTTAATCCTATTTGATTCCTGAACAAATGAATATTAATGATAACAATATAAAGTATCACCACTTCTATGGATAGCCTTGGTTCATTAGAAATTTAGAAAGATTTTCCATAGGTTTGTTTTTCACTTTCTGTTTACTAACTAAAATCCCACAGATGGATTTATGTTAGTATGGATGGATTTAATTATGGATTTTTACATCCAATGGATTTAATGATATGATCTTTAAATCCAATGGATTTAATTATATGATCTTTAAGTCCAATGAATTTAAATACCATCATTCTTGTCTTTCACAAACTGTTGGTTCTGCTTAGTAGACATTTTAAATGTGAACTTATTTCTATTAGAAGCCCAGAGTAGGTGCCATTATCTCTAGACATAAATTACATCTCTGAATTATTTTTTACTACTTAATAATATAAATTAAGCTTACAATACCAAAATTGATGTAATTCAAATTAAAATTTTTGAATGAAATGGTCAAATTTTAATTAAGGTCTTAGAATGGCTATATTTAATATGGTGCTAATCTTTCTAATACTTTAAGCGTACTTGTAGATAAACGAAATTTATGGGTTAAAATAACTGTGATCATTTTATTTATTTCTTTATTTTATAAGATACGTTTCAAAATACTTTTAATGTATCTAAAACTTTTTCATAAATTTTAAACAATTTATTAATATTTAAAATTTATTGTGAAAATTTATTCTTAAATTTATTTTATTGCAATGCTTGGTATTAAAAATAATCTAAATGTAGTAATTACTATAAAAAAATTAAAGACTCATATATAAACATTAAAAAATATAAATGTTAATCAATTAGAAACAAAGAATAATCCGAAACTTATTACTTATTTGGAAACAAGAGTAAACAAATAATTATTATTAATTTTAAGAAGTGAGAATCATTTGTTTCCATGGAAAAGAAACAAACAGTTTTTATGTAATAAAAAACTACTTCTATTTTTTACTCCATTTCTAAATTGATTATCTTAATTAAAATGGTATTTTTTCTCTTTGTATAAAGTAAACATATAATTTAAAAATTTATTTATATTAATGAATATTGTTAGAAAAGTTTAATTTTCTTTGAGAATATTAATGTGATTATCTTTAGATTTCTAATTGGTTTTTATGTTAATTTAAGAGAAACTTGTTGAAACAGAATTTAAAAAATAATATGAATTGAAAAAGAAAAATTTACTAAATAATTAAAATAATTTTTTATATGATTTAGGAATAACACAAACACTTTGTTATTAGATAATAACATATTCAGCTAGTTTAGTAAATTTCAAAATAAGTATACGTTATGCAGGTGAAAAATATTATTATTTTTATCAACATAAAAATATATTCATGTTTTCGTTCCGGTATATTACAGAGTAAAAAAATATCGATTAGTGCTAGAATAAAATTTGATTTTTTTTAACTATAAAATTGCTTTTTACGCAGAAAAATAATTAAAAATGTAAATTATAATTTAATTGTATTTTATAAATAAATACGTTCCTGTTTTGAAAATATCCTAGTTTTTAAAAATAAAATTTAAATAGTTTTTAAAAAAGTTTAATTTTATCCTTTAAAACTTTTTTTGAAAAAAATAAAATTTAAATTCTTTTTCAATAGTTTATTACATTTTATGTATTTAAAACTTGTTAGTTTGAATAATAAATATATTATTGTTTGTATTATAAAATAATTTTTGGAGAAAAAATTACATCAAATACATCAAAAAAGGCTAAAAAGAGGAATAAATTTCTCAAGAAAATTATTTAATTAATAATTAATTTTTGACTTTCATAAAGTTTGATATTAAAGCTAAAATACAATATGCTTAACAATAAAAAAAAGAAAAAAAATTAATTACATGATTACATATTTCATTAACAATATTAAAATTATTATCAGATTATGACATTTTTAAAAATAAATAAAATTATTGAAAGCATTTTTGTCTTAAATATAATTAATTAATTCAGTAAGAAGAAAATTTGATTTTCAAATTTATTTTTTTAAGCATCTATCAAATATAATGAATAAAAATGTATTTTGAAATAAATAACTTAATATATATTTTTTTTTGCTATTTCATGGCAATAGCTAAAAAAAACAAATTGCTTTTATTACAAAATGCCTTCATTAAAATCAATAAATTTTGTGAAATAATATATTGTTTCATAAAATTTCATTCATTTTTTATATATTCTGTCACAAAAAAAAAAGAATCATTGTTATTTATTATTATAGAAAAATTCCTTTTATTTGTTTTGTGTTAATTTCATTTTTATTCTTCTAAAAACTCAGATCTTATTAAAGTAAAAATTTTGTTTTAACTATTACAGAACTTCTTGAATTGTAAATAAATAAAGCTTTTTATTCCAGATAATATTTTACTTTGTAATTTGAAAGAGGATTAATATTTTGTAGTGTCAGATTTTATTAAAATTCGATTTATTTTTTAGATTTGTAATTAATTTTTAGATTCTTATGCTGCTTTTTTTGAACATCTAATTTATGAAATTCTGCTTGAAAGTTATTTTTACTTTGCTGTAAAAAAGAGGTGATATATATTCATTTTACAGCAAGACATTTATTATGTTTATTTTGTGATATTTTTTAAACGATTATTTTTCATATTCCTTTGTTAAAAAATTTGAAATTAGAAAATTATTTTGCATTGTATAACATAAAATTTAAACTTGATATTCTCTGTTAATTTGAGTATGAGCTGCATTTTAAGAATAACAAATTACTTTAAAATAAGTATAACATTGTTTAATCATGCGAACTCTACAACAGTAATTATTAATGAATGGTTTTGAATTGCAGTTTGAATTACTTACAATTTTAACGTGTGATTAGAAGATTTTCAGCCAATGTGTTTCATATATTTCAAGAAATTTCATTTGAAATTGATAACTTGCATTTTTGCTTCCTGCTTCTGTCAAAAATGAAATAATTTTTAATTTTAAAAAACAGTTAAAACCTTTAATACGCGTACATCGAAAAACTATGTCACTGTTGTTTTAGAATTTCAGGCACTTTGGTCAAACTTATTGATCGCTAGAACTGCAGAGTAGATGAGTAGATCTACACTGTAGATTCAGCATTACCCAGTAAATGTCTACGGTATGACTTAGAAAGGTATGATGGTATGACTTAAACACGAAGGGAAACACTGTTACTACGTACCTTCATTTCCTACTTTGATAAAGCATTCCAAGGTTAGCTGTTCACAATCTTCTCCTGTAATCTTTGAACCACACATGAAAACATTCTGACCTAAACGTTCCAATTCTATGAAGGTGTTAATTCGCTGTTGCATTTAGGCTTTTGACGCAAACCATTTGATTTGGAAACCCATTGCTATCTCCACCAAGTCAATCCAATCATAAATAACATAATAATGTCAAAAAAAAAAAAAAAAAACAAAAATGTATATATATATATATATATTAGGGGCCTGATGGCCGAATGGCTAGCGCTCTGGCGTTCGGTACCACAGGTATCCGGTTCAAATCTCGGCTTGCCCATGGGCGTAGAGGGTTGCGGGGGTATTGTTACTCCGCGTCTGTGGCTTACCATCAAGTTACACGCGCCCCCTGGGTAATGCAAAGTGAGTAACATCGGTGCAGCCGTTATGGCGAAAGATCACGGTCTGTTTGCCAGCTGCATTAGAAGAAAAAAAATCTCAAAACAGACAAAAATTAAACCATTATTATAAATATGTGCATCCTTAATAGGACGCGTTTATTAGGTAAAAGATAATGTATGATTTATCATGAGTGTTATGTTGTGTGCATCATGAGTGTATTTCTTTTCAAAGGAATAATTAAAAAAAAATTCGGGCTAAATCAACTACGTTGCTTAAAAAATTTAAGGAAATCTAAAACACTGTGATATAAACTTCTACTGATTGACATTAAACAAATTCTGATAAACACATTAAACAAACAATGTCTAAAAATTAAGGCACAAAATAAAACAGTAGTTTATTTTCTGTAAGGATAACGTATCATTGGATCTAACTTTAAAGTGTGATTAACTTCTATATTGACTACGTCCATTTCTAACAGTGATATTCCACCGTCTCAGACTTATGGTACTTATTAACACAGTTAGAAACAAAATTAATTATTGCGTCGAAGCAATTCAAAGGCATAGGAGAAATGTAGGGAGGGGGGTATAACTGCATCCTCATGTCTCCATAGGTTCATTTGGATTCAAGTCCAGAAAATTTGCTGGCCAATCAATATATATAATAATTTATCCATGAATGATATTTTAATCCAGCTGAATTTTATGCATTGTTGGGTTATCATCTTGTAAAATAAAGACGTCAATACTTTGTAAGAACGTATAATTAGTTTATGAAAGTCCTGTCTGCATAACTGAGCAATAATTGTTCTTCTTGTGAGGTGCTGATCTCTTGAAGTGTGTGGGGTTAGTATAGTTATACAAAGAGGATTGGGATAATAATGGATTACCTGCTCCCGCTAAACCAACAATTTAGTTGAGTTGCTCTGCAAACAAATTCTGGATTTAATATTATAAGAGTACAGTTTCCCATTAATTTTCATTCAAATTGATAAGTATGAGCTCCCAAATAACCTCTCAATTCTGTTACATGGTGGCATATACAATGCTTGGTATCTTGATACCACTCTATTTTGTTAAGTTTTCTTTAGTTTTAAGTGTTAAGTTTTCTTTCTCTTTTTTTAGTCATACTTGATCTGAATATCATCATTTCAATAGCTGCTACAGGGAAAATTCTGAAGTGGGTTAGTGCAGCATTTATGTTCTTCCTTGCAGTTAATTACAGATAACAGCCCTCTGTGGTCCTTGTAGAACGAGGTCTCCATCTGTTGCACTTTCTAGAATATGTTTCTATATTTAGAAATACATTACATAGTTTATGAATAACGTAAGGCTTGCCACTCATTAATTATGCTGTATAGGATTGACTGTGACCTGTTTCTATACCTGAATGCCATCTCAATTTTTTATTATAAATGGTTTTGTGTGCTCATGTCTAAAACAAGTCTTTCTGGAAATTTCGGTGCTGGGATTTTATTTGCATGAGCTGTAGACGCTTTTAAAGTTAATTTTCCAATTCATACTAAACGACGTTTACGGCAGCTGCTCCACTAATTTGTATAACATCTGATGAAGTTCTACTTTTTTACGTTTATTGCAATTTTTATGAAAAATGATTTGTTTCTGGCCCTGTATTTGCAATTTTTCTGAATTTTTCTAAATTTTTAGTAACCACTGTAAAGTAAGTTTATTTTTAATTAATAGTAATAAGAAAATTAAGGAAAAAAAACATAATTGTCCATATAACAACTATGTCATGAACTGAGAAACATTTTAGTATATTTATGAAGTTATTTAGTACATTATATTTATCCCATTACTATTATTAAATAAATTGTAATGTACTATAACAGAATCGTCAAAATAAGTTTATTATAAGAAGCAGAGTTGCAATGATAGGCCTATAGAAGAGAATATTTATCAAAATGCATCAATTTTTAAATACTTTTATTGGTTTTGAATTTTATTATAGTTTCAATTTTTTTAAAATATTAATTGGATTTCCATCACCAAGAAGATGTGCTTTTGCTTCTTCTCGCACTATCTAAATTTATTTAATTTTATTAAGCCTTTCTATAAATTAAAAAATTGAGAAAATTAAAAAAAGTAGTTTAAATAAAATGAAAAAATGCAAAACAGATGTTATGAATTGCAAACTGTCTCATTAAAAGGAAAATACGAAAATTATATTTGAAAATTTATTGCTAGAATATTAAAACCCATGTCTACTATAAATTATAAGCGAATTACAATATTTTCCCCAGAATCTCCATTTTCTTACATGATCAAAGAGAAATAGAACATGATGTCATAACTTATAAAATTGCCTTTTTAGGATTATGGCCATTCATCCATTTTACGACCTAGTTTGTTACTACCTGAAATGCAATTTAACGCTATTTAATTCTTGTAATAAGTTCTGAATTTTTATGATATAAATATTCTGCATTATTGAATGAGTTCTTATTGCTGTATTTTAGACTGAAGAAAGAAAGGTTAGAAAGTTACGTTCATAAGTTAAACCTTTCTTTGAAAGGTTAAACCTAAGTAAATGTCGGAATAATTTAATTTAATTTTGCAAAAATTTAAATTAAATGAACATTTTGAAAATCTTATGTTTTCTATTTATTTCGTTATTCGTCTTAAAATATATATTTTATCTGTTAAAATTCTGTCTTTCTGTTCAACTTCTATCATTCTCAAACTCAAAACACAAAAACAAACTAAACATATCTTAAATTTTTAATGATATAAATATTTATAAGTTGCCAACTGGATAAACCTAATTTACCCGAATGCATAACTTAAAACCTCTTGTTTGCTCGTGAAATAAATAACATTAATAATAGAAATTAATAATTTAAAAAAAAACGGGTGTTAAAAAACTAATAATACTACACGTAATTTTTTATGATTAATTAAAATATTTTTTTAAATATTTCAACTCCCTAAGAAATAGCTTAGAAGTCTATCCAGAATCACTTCAGAGACGATTCTGCTTACATAGTCATTAATTTGCTTGGAAAAACTATTTGAAAGCAAAGTTACTTGAAAAATGTTCATGACAAAAACTATCACGATACAGCTGACAAAGCAGAAATGCAACGCAAAGGTGTATATACCAACTAACTAAATATAAAATGCCACAATAATAAAAGGATATAACACATATCAATCAAAACAAAATTAAATTAATATCGCACAACCTATTAATAATAGTATTTATCTTTTCTTTTAAAGAAAATAGAGCATATTAGACATTGTCTTTACATTTACTGGACTTTCCATCTAAAGAATCACTATAGTACACGGATTACTTAAAAAAAATCATGTCATTCAACCTGATAACTAACTTATAAAGTATATGGTAAAGTATATCCCTATCCTTAACATCAATCTCATTATTATATTTATTACCTCAACAGATTTAATTCTATGTCAGATATAACTACCTACATCTTTTCTTTTTAAATCCTCGCATTTCTTCTCCAGAAAATGTTTTTATTAGTTCAATTCATTGATCTTTAAAGTTGTGATCTTGTTGAATGTTTCCATTAATAGGATTATAATCATCGAATTCCACAAATGCACAATGGTCGTTCCTTGTGAGTTGTTTTGTCTACAATGACATTTATTCTTACGATGGTACTATATGTACCGAAATATTCAACAAAATAATTACAACTTCGGACAATTCATCTCTTAATCTTCATATACAATGTATTGGCTGACACCCAATTTTCATAATTTGCAACACGTTTTCAGTAAATCATGTGACCGCAGATTTTATGTTGAATAAAATCCTGGAGATCGTCAACCATGTGACCTTGCTTGTGGGTGATGTTGCCAAATTCTACGAATTACCTAGTATGAATATGTCGTGCTATGATAATATCAACCCTCTCACCTTATTTATCAAAATGAATTTTGAAATAAATTTCAGTTTATTTATAATTCCGCCAATGAAAAACTTTCGAAATCACTGGGGTTCAGTGTTTCCCGTCTCCTTTTTTATATTCAAATATTTTCACATTCATTGCCTTGTAGGTGGCTGAAGATATGAGAAGATCATTACTACGTCGATAATACACAAACGTCGATATTACACAAACTTCGAGAACTCTGCCATGTTTCATTGATTTCCTTTTTCAATTACTTCTATTAGCTCACACTCTCCCTATATATATCTTGTTCAAATTGTCAGTCGTTAATAAAATGTTTTTTATACATCCACTCAAGTTCAAATACATTTTTTTTGAACTTGCAGTGGATTACACTGGATGTCAATACAGGTTTTTCAAATATTAATTCAGTAATTAAATTTAATTAATTAATTTTAGTTTTTTTTCAGATTTAAGTTGCATGTATCTACCAATAGATGACGCCAGATAAACTTTAAAAAAAAATGAAATGAAAATTATTTATAAAGGACTTTCTGTAATATAGTGAAAAAAAAGTAGGATTGACTTAATTTTTTTTTTGTATTACTTACTATATAATAATATTTTCATATTAATTGCCTTGTAGGTAAAGAAATGAGAAAATCATTACTACGTCGATATTACACAAACTTCAAGAACTCTGCCATGTTTCATTGATTTCCTTTTTTATTTTCATTGACAGAACTAATTAATCCTTGCAGAACACCGATACAATCTCTGAAATATGATCAAACAAACAATACCTAATAACAGAGATGCTATTCTCCGTGTCCACAATACCTTCAACAACCCTACTCCCTATTTTATCCAACACTCTCAGTAAAGGGATATTTTGTATTACTTTCTCTTCTAATATCCAAAGACGTGCTGTCCGCACCGAATCCTTAGACATCTGGAAATAGTTAATTTTCAGTTCTTGTTCTCTATCAAGATAATTATCTGTCCTTGACACCTCCCGTCTCACTTGATTCACTCTCAATGTTGTTGGATTATTTGTTATCTGAGGGCAGTGATAACGCAAATATTGCTCTGATTTATACTTGTAATATTTTAGCGATCTTGGTTGTACCTAAATTTTTACGAAAACTCTTGACTCCGAATTTCTCCAGGTGTCCAAATCTTAGCATAAACTGATGTTTTTACTTTTTAAAATTATAAAATCAATAATTTGATTCGAGTTTGGGTATATGCACGATTTTTTTGTTTCTTCTGGCACTATTGTAAACGTCGAATAAGTCAGCCATCTTTGATGACGAAATAACTTTTGTCCAACTGTGAATAAAATAACACCAGCATTTCATTAGGAACTATCTTCTTCTATAGCTCGAATGCATAATGAATATATAATGAATAGCTCGTTAACCAGTAAATCAAAATTACAAAATTAATCAAATCAAATCAACAACGATTTTCATTTGATCACCAGTAATCAAATCAAATTCGTTAACCTTTATTCTATTCAACCATTCTTCTAAATACTTTCTTAATTCAATTTGCAAAATCTTTTCAGGATGTTTTTTTTTCTTTCTTTATATTGCGTGAACTATTCTCAGTACTAAGACTAAACTGTAACTCCCTCATGTAGTCACATACATTAGATCATTTTTCTGTTTCTCTAGATATAAATTGAACTAATACTGCTCGGAAAAAAGTTAACGACTAAGTAACAAAATCGGTTTTATTTAATTCAAAATTGCTAGGTATATGTTCAATAGTTAGTTATATGAACAATGTCAACCTCACTTGGATCACAATTTGGCAGAATCTCTTTGAAATTGAAAGAATTAAGCATCTGAACTATATTTTCAATGGCCACTGAAATGGAACTTCATCTTAAGGCCTTTTTCATTTTAATAAAAGCTATAACATTTAGAACACAATAAAACACATAAAAGCTATAACATTTAGAAATCCAATTTTTTTGTGATTTACTATTAATTTTATCTATTAAACAACTGAACGTCGTTAAGAAGTTTTTATTTTAATTAAACCAAAGGCTTGTTATTTTATTTTTTACATAATTCACATTAGCGTCATCTGTAATCTGATTATGCATACCGTCGACTAATGTAAAAAAATCAATATTTGTTTTTAAAAAATTATAATATGCTTTCTATCTTCCCAAATAATGAAATTTTGAGTTTAATCCTAGTAAGTGAGCGATTTTTCATCAAACATTTTCTTTGGGTATATTTGTTCATATTATAATTTAATCCATTTAATTAAATCGAAAAATATGTTATTTCATAGAACGGGGCCAATTTTATGCAATATTACTAAATGGAATCCCTTTGTTTAAAAAACGTACAGAATCAATGGAATTTTCAACGTCAAAACTAAACGTGTTATTCGTGTTATACGTCAAAATGAAATTTATTTTAATTAAACAGTATATTTATTGAAAAACTAAAACTCATATTCTACAACAATTATTAAAAATTTTAAAGTTCACTTAACTACTTTCCTTAGTAGGTTATGAAGATTAAATTATTAGATAAAATTTTTATGAGCTAACATTAATTAAATCAAGAAATTTTATAACTTGCATTTAATACTACAAATTATTGCTGTAAAACTAGCACATTTAATCCAGGATCACTACCTCAAAATTACGCTTCCATTTATTTTATTTAAAAAATATTTTGTGTATTTGATGGATAATTAATTTATTTGTTTTAATCTCTATGACTTTATCCGTAAGGAGACACAGTTTTATGAGGAGAATAATTTAAATAGCTATAATTAAATTATATTGATTAAAAAAATCTTTAAATTCTCCATAAAAATTATATTAATAAAGGACACGCAATTTTAATTACGTGTTAGATTTTCATATAATTTTAATTTCTACACACAAATTTTTATTATAGGTTTCCTGTTCAAGTTACATGTATATATTAACTTAAAGTATTTTTGTAATGAATATAACATTAATTAACGGCTGATATTTTAATAATCATATTTTATATACACAGCGGTTTTTATTTTTTTACTATTGAAATTTTGCATTTTTATGTAAGCTCTTATTGCATTTAAAAAAAAGAAATACTGCAGTTAAATAATATATATTTAATTTATACGTTACTAAAGATATTAAAGAAAGAATGACAAAAATAAGTCGAATAAGAAATATATTTATAACACTGCAGTATTGTTTTAAAAAATTACTTTATAACATTGACTATTAATTTATCTTATATATATTTTATACATTTAAAAATATATCCTATTAAATAAAAAATGAATAAAAAATAAATCAACGAGATAAAGCAATTTCTGTTTCTGAAAATATACATTATCTTAATGCAATAAATATATTTTATAACTTATTTTATTCTAGGTTATAATTACAATAGAAGAATACACTTCATTCTCTCTAATATATAATTTATACGTAGATGATATTTATGACGAAGCTACATTTCCAGTAAATGACACTTATCTATCGCAATTGTATATATATTTCTGAAAGATAATAAATGGATATATGAACATTGATAAGCAACAGTTGGTGTCTGGAAAATATTTTTCCATCGACCATTCTGGAGTAATGCAATGCTGCACAATAGAAATGAGTACAATGCATAAATCATGCAATATCTGTATCTTTAAGAATAAAATATGTGTTTAGGAGCCGAATAACTATGCATTTAGAAAGATATTCTTAGCAATATATCGAGGCAATGGCTATTTTATACCTATGATTAAAATCAGAGAATATAGATAATAATAAGATTGCCGATCTCAATTATACATATTAATAAAATAGTTCTTTTTCAGATTATCTTGTTGCTATTGTTTGATTATTTACTGTCCATGATTGGAACAATAACAATATGTGGATAATAAAACGTTTATTTTGTCTACATACTGAGGATTATTAAATATTCTGAAAGCATTTCTAAAATAAATATTCATTATTCATATGAATCAACTCATGCTTTAATTTATTAATTTTGTTTTAAATGAAACTATTTTTTGTAAAAATAAAAGAATAATAGTTTTTGCATGTGCTTTTCATACCTATGTTGGGAGATAAATCTGTAACATTTCAATAAAACACTCTAATTATGTCAACATTCTGCAACTAACTGAGCCAATTTCAAGGAATTTATGTTCATTGATATATTTTATTAAGATTACTAAATTTTAAATATAAATAACAATAAGATTGTTTATCTCAATTATACATATTAATAAAATAAACCTTTTGCAAATTATCTTGCTTCTGTTCTTTGATTATTTATAGTCCATGATTATACAATAATAATATGTGGATAATAAAACGTTTATTTTGCCTAAATATTTGAATTAATAAATATTTTGAAAGAATTTCCAAAATAAATATTCATTATTTTTATGAATTAATTCGTGGTTTCATTTATTAATTCGTTTTAAATTAAAATATTTTTTTGATGAAATTAAAAAAAAAATATTAGTTTTGACATTGGACAGTTTTTAGTTTTGACATTTTATAAAAAGAGATTTCGGGAGATAAAGTAACTTTTCAATAAAGCACTCTAATTATGACAACATTCTGCAACTAACTGAGCCAATTTATGTTCACAGGTGCATTTTATTAAAATTAATACATTTTTCTTAACCGAGTAATGGATTTACTTACTATTTATACTAACATTTTACACTATACTTACCACTGGACTGATATCAAGGGGATCTTTGTGCTCCTCATTCAGAAGTGATGTCTCCATCCCCTGGAGCAGGATAACTATGCATTTAGAAGGATATTTATAAATATATATCGATGCAAGGATTATTTTATATTTATGATTAAAATGAGAGTAAAATATAGGTACTAATAAGATTGTCGATCTCAATTATACATATTAATAAAATAGAGCTTTTGGAGATTATCTTGCTGGTACTGTTTGATTATTTATTGCCCATGGCTGTAAAAATAATAATATGTGGTTAATAAAATTTTTATTTTGCCTAAATATTTAGGGTTATTAAATATTCTGAAAGGATTTACAAAATAAATATCCATTATTGTTATGAATCAGAAAATATGCTTTCATTTATAAATTTTGTTTTAAAATTAAAATATTTTTTCATGAAATTAAAAAAAAAAGTAATTTTTTTTTTTTTTGTTTCTTTTTTTTATTTTATTATTTTGTAAAAATATTTAGTAAAAAGCAAATGTTTTGACATGCCTTTTTTATACCCAAGTTGAGAGATAAATCTGCAACATTTCAATAAAGCACTCTAATTATGTCAACATTCTGCAACTAACTGAACCAATTTATGTTCACTGATGCCTTTTATTAAAATTAATACATTTTTCTCAGCCGAGTAATGATAGAAAAATGTATTTTACTTACTACTTCTACAAGCATTTTACATTATACTTTACCACTGGACTGCTATCAAGGGGATCTTTGTACACCTCATCCAGAAGTGATGACTCCATCCTCTGGCTTATGGCATCTCTCCATATCCTCACGCTATAAATTTTAAAGTCCCACCCTTGCAGAGGGAGAAAAAAAGCAGCAGATATTCTCTCCCATTTATATAATGACTGATGTGCTCCTCTAAAACGCCTCGGTGACACGTCACAAACATCAACTCTGTATGGCGCTAATGGACATTTCGTGTCTGAGATTTTCTGCGTCTTGTTTCCTGTTTAAAAGAACGGATCAAAGAAGAAAAAGTGTCAAAACGTGTAATGGGTCCAACATTCGGCAGGGCAAAAAGGTAGCAGATAGTATGTCTCCTGCCCTATTTTGTAGGGGACTCCTTCCTGAAGAGCTTCTTTAACTCCTTTCATTGTTTGCCTTTGGATCACCACGTTGACGGAAGAACCATCCATAAATTAATGATCATAACGGTTTTTCAGCAGAAGGAACTCTCATAAAGGAATAAATAACAAATGTCCTGTCGAGATGAGAAAAAATAGTCATATTTCATCTTATCTGAATCACTTAAAGAGGGAAAAAGCATTTCATCATTAATTTTTGTTACTTGAATTTTTTGTTTCTTATAAATGATAGTGTTAGTTATATAATTTCCTTTAAACTTTTTAACTTATCAACTATATGTAACATTGAATTTACAATATCAAACCTTGCAATATAATATAAAATAAATTAATTAATTAATCGCTTTACTATATGCAGGACTTTAAAATGTCCTCATTAAAAAAGCATAAATGCTGTAATATAATAAAATACTGACAAAAGATCTGAGTCTGAATGGTAGTTTGGTCTTTTGGCTGTCAAACTGGAAAAGTTCATTTCAAAAATTTACAAGAAAAATTTATCTGATTTTCCATGTGCTCACTGAATAGGTTCTACTTTTTGTTATTTCAAATTTTGTTTCTTATAAATAATAGTGTTACTTAAATAATTTTCTTTAAACTTTTTAACTTACTAACTATATTGTATGTAACTCTGAATTTACAATGTAAATCTATGCAAAATAGCATAAAATAAAATTATTTAATAACTTTACTATATGCAGCATTTGAAAATGTCGTCATTAAAATGTATAAATGCTGTAATGTAATAGAAGAATGACACAAAATTCTGAGTCTGTTTGGTAATTTGATAATTTGCGGTCAAACTGGAAAAGCTCATTTTAAAGATTTACAAGAAAAGCCTATCTGATTTTTCATGTTCACACCGAATAGGAAAATATGAATTCTGAACATTCTGAATAGCTTCTTTAACTCATTTCATTGCTTGCCTTTGGATCACCATGTTGACGGAAGAACCATACATAAATTAATGATCATAACTGTTTTCAGCAGAGGGAACTCTCATAAAGGAATAAATAACAAATGTCCTATCGAGACGAGGAGATATAGTCATATTTCATCTTATCCGAATCACTTAAAGAGGAAAAAGGAATTTCATCATACCTTTTTGTTATTCGGTTTCTTGGTTCCTTATAAATGACTGTGTTAGTTATTGAATCTTCTATAAACTTTTTACTTATCAACTATATTATATGTAACACTGAATTTACAATGTCAATCCATGTAATAACATAAAATAAAATTAATTAATAACTCTATTATATGCAAAACCTGAAGATGTCCTCATTAAAAATGTGCTGTAATATAATAGAAAAATGGCAAAAGATCAGAAATCTTTGATAATTTTATTAATTGGCTGTCAACCTAGAAAAACTCATTTCAAAGATTTACAAGAAAAACTTATCTGATTTTTCATGTGCACATCAAATAAGTATACTGAACTTCCTGAAGAGCTTCTTTAATTCCTTTCATTGTTTGCCTTTATATAACATTGAATTCACAATAGCAATCCATGCAAAAACATAAAATGAATCAATTGATTAATCACCTTTTACTATAAGCAGCACTTGAAATTGTCTTCATTAAAATTGTATAAATGCTGTTATATAATAGAAGAAAGACTAAATATCTGAGATTTCTGGTAAATGGATCATTTTCATATCAAACAGGAAAATACTATTTCAAATATTTACAAGAGTACCTTGTCTGATAGTTTCCATGAGTACACCAAATAGGAATACTAAGCTGGTTAGGCAATAGCTCCCCAATTGGAGACGAACTCCAAGAGAAATGCTGATGACTTAAAAAGATAGATTAAAAAATATTAACTTACATGTGAAAATTTATAATCAATTATTTAGATGAAAATATTGTTAAACACAAACTTGAATATGATGAAATTCAAAATTACTTATAATTCCTCTTTGAAAATGTGTAAGGCATCTTCGATTTTATTTCTAAATACATTGACCGCAGAAGATATATGAATACAATAACTCCTTTTTGATAAATAAATGTTTTTATAATTGGTCCCATAAAATAATGTCAAAATGAAATATTTATTAATAACCATAATATGATTTTCCAGTATAATAGTACATATGGTTTGGACAGATCATTCACTATACAGAGGAACCACAATACATAAAAATGACTAATCATTTCATTTTGAATTTGCATTTTACATTAAAAATTTAATGGATAGTTTTTGCTTAACGGAAATAACATGCTATCAGTTTTCCGCATCGTACGTATGATTCCATAGTACATGCGTCATCAGAATGTGCCGATTTACCGCGAAGCTTGAAAAAATGAGTTTTTGCTTAACATGTCCACTTTCACTTATGATAATTTTAAGAAGTTACAATACTAGATCTCGAATGCGAGGAACTGAAAGATGTTACATAATTACAAGTATCCAGTTCCCAATACGAAGGATATTTAAGATCTAATAAATTTAAAATATTTCATTTTAATCGTTTGTCAAAGAAAATTTATCTTCGATTATATGTATTTAATTCAAAAAAATTTAAAGACGTGTGTCATATATATGTTTGGACTACATTGCTTGCTAATTGCATTCATCTTTGTATGAATTTCAAACAGCTCTAAAATTTTTCCAACAAATCTTAAATATTCGCAGAATATATAAAATGGTATTTATTGTTTTAATCTTTTATCAATTAATATAGTTATACATTCGTAATATATGTCTTTTAATTCAATTTACTTCAAAATTCTATTCTTAAAATTATATTCTATGTACAGACTTTCTACTTTTTTTTTTTAGATTTTATAAAAATTATTCTTTAAGAATTTTAAATATTATTATACTAATAAGAATAAGAATAATTGTAAAGATTATTTTTTAAGAACAAGAATTATTTTAAAGATAATTTTTAAGAACAAAAATAATTGAATAAGAACTAGAATACCTAAGAATAATTGAATAAGAACTATAATACCTAAGAATAATTTTTGAGAAATATTTGTTCTTTTAAGAATAAATATTAAATTAAATGTTAATGAATGAAAAGTTAAACGAAATAAATATTTACCAATTAATGCAAAAAAAAAAATAATAATAAAAAAAAACATTGCTATCTACAGTTGCATTTTTTATGACAAGCATTAATGGTGTGTTTTTGTTTAAAACATTCGTTTTTGACTCCATCTAAACATTTTCATCCTAGTTATCGTGGAAATAAAAGCTTGATTAAAGTTATTCCCAGAAGATATATATCTTTAACTTTAGATATATGCACTGTTCCAAATATTTAGCAATGTCATATATGTTTACTTTAATTATTAAAATTTTAATAATTACTTATTTCTAATTTTGAAATATTCTCTGTACTTTTATACTAACAAAAAACATCATACATATATTATGAATTTATCAATATCTTTTATTGATATATTAGTACTTTCATATTCCTATTTTTGCAATTCATAGACTATTTAAAATTAATAACCTGCATCTGTAATCTGTACTTCTTAAGATGCTGAAAGACTTAGCTGCAGATATATGTAACACATATTTAGCAATATCATGTTTGTTTTATTTATTAAAATTATAATATTTAAGTATTTTTAATATTTATAACTTCCCTTTTACTTTTATGTCAATTAAATGCACTATAGTAATTGTCTGCATATTAAAAATTTTCTGTTGATATATTAATTTTTAATCCTATATCGTCATGGGATTATAAAAAAAATAATTTGTAAATTGTGCTTGTTTTTATGAAAACAAATGACATATTTTAATGTTGAAATGTTTTAAAATATTAAAAATAATCAAAGTAGAAAATAATTTTATGTTTTCTAGCTTCATATTTTATGGAGGTTATATAAATATAAATTTATTTATCAGATTAAATCTTTTTAAATTTTGAATAATGTTTCGTATTAAATTGAAAGTTTACATAGATTTACTAAACTTGCTAATAATTAAATGTTTAATAAATTTATTTGTCATTTTGAAGAATTTTCTTTATTTAAGAAAACAACATATCAAACATATTACAAGAAAATATTTTTTTTTATTCATTTTCATCATTTATACCCTTAATATTAATTACTTTTCAAAGATTTTTGTATTTGCTTTTCTGTTTTATGCGTTATAATTTTCTGCTCCATTTCATGTAATATTCTCTTTTGATCAAGGTATTTTATAAGAATTTGTTTCATGAAAGAATTAATTGTTTTTATTATGTAAAGTCTTTCTGATATCCGAAATGGTGGTAATTAAAATTTAAGTTGTAATATATAAATAAATTATTGCAATTTCTTTTCCTGGTATGTTTCATGTGGATTTATTCTTTTTTTTGTTCACCTTTATAATGAATTGAAAGTTTAAATGGCTTTACTATCGTTGCTTCGTAATAAATGCATTTGTTTTATTGGAACATTGTTCTTTTCTTCAGAAAATCGCATAATGTAGGTATAAATTTTAACATTTTCACCATTAATATGTATTAGTTTTCAAAAATTTAGCTAATTTGTTAAATAATCATTTGGTTTTATTTCAATTGTCTATTACATTTCTTGAAGAATAAATCTCCTTTCCAAGTTTTTTTTTCTACTCAATACTGAGTTTTTGATTTCTGTTAATATTTCTTTTTCTAATGTGTAAATTTAAATTTAATTTTTTTTCCGTTAAATATAATGAAATTAAATATATTGTACTAATTTACATATATACTAAATAATTCATTCAGATATGATAAATATACCTATGTATGTATGTATGTATATTTCTAAGATCTGTCTTTGCCATTTTCCTTCATATAGCATTTCGGTACTTACGTATTAACGCCACCGCAGCTACAGATTTGGTGGTTTTTAAGTGCCGCCAATCTACACTTACAATTTTTGTGACAAATCATAAAATATATAAAACACTTTATTTAAAATCAAAACACTTTCAAAATTCAAAACACTTTATTTAAAAACAAAGTAGCCAATCGGATTTCGGTGGAAAATGGGCCAATATATTTAACATAGATTCAAAACAGTCTCTATTTTGGCGCATTGGCAGCTCTTTATTGGCGCAACTTCTGCTGCGGTGGCGTTAATACGTAAGTACCGGCATTTCTATTCGGCAATTTTAAAAAAAAAAATACTGATTATAAATAATTAATTTATTATTATGTATAATTATGACAACTTCAATCGTGATAATAATTAAACTAATTCCAAAATAACATTAAATAAGCTCATAAATATTATACAACAAACTGATTAAAAAAATTTGAAATTTAGATTTGTTTTCATCTTTCAGAAAGGTACTTAGTTATTTTTTGTATTTGTATAATTAATATTCCAAAAAAAGATAATTATCTGCACTTTAAGAATTTCTAGTTAGAACATTCAGATTAACATTTTTTCATCATTTCCTGTATAATATTTTTCTTCATTATAAAATTTTTCAGTTAAAAATTTTTATGTATTACCTTAATTTGAAATACTAATTGAAGTCCTAAATTAAAAAAAAAAACTAACTATTAACCTAACAAATAATTATTATCAAGCTTCATTTATTTTTAACGGCGCTCTTTTGAATTATCTAATGGTTTTTTTTTTAAAATTAATTCAGATATTATAAATGTCTTTCAGATTTGTCATTCATTACAAGAAATGTTCATTTTCAATCTGAATTGTTTGAATTTATAAACAAGCAAATATTATACGTAAATAATAAGTAATGTAATCAAATTTTTTTTAAAAATTTCACAGAAATAAAACTCTTAATATACATACGTATGTTTAATGACTAATGAGGATGCTATGTTTTGTATTATGTTTTTTAGTAAGCAATCTATTGGTTAGTAAAAAAAAATACACATTTGATTATTTCGTGGTACATTTGCGTGACATTAGCTTATTACAGCAAT
>BPLQ01011170.1:0-211296 GCA_021605075.1 Caerostris darwini | reverse complement strand
GTCCGACTTTCGAGTGTTGACCAAGCTGTCTGACCAGGATCTGATGGATCTGACCTGGTTGTCTGACTTTCAGTTGCGTTGATCAAAATCTGATGGATCTGACCTGGTTGTCTGACTTTAATTTGTGTTGACCAGGATCTAATGGATCTGATTTGGCTGTCTGAATTTCGATGGCGTTGACCAGGATCTCATCGATGTGACCTAGCTGTCTAATTTTTGATGGTGTTAACCAAGTTGTCTGATCAGGATCTGATGGATCTGACCTGGCTGTCTTACTTTCAGTTGCGTTGATCAGAATCTGATGGATCTGATTTGACTGTCTGAATTTCGATGGCGTTGACCAGGATCTCATCGATGTGACCTAGCTGTCTAATTTTCGATGGTGTTGACCAGGCTGTCTGATCAGGATCTGATGGATCTGACAATCATGGATCTAACCAGACTGTCTGACTTTCGATGATATTATTATTAAATTATTACAAATGTAACATCACTGTAAATGATACAAAGGGAACTTACTTGGAGACAAATTATTCAAAACTAATTAATTAATCGCTAACTTTTAATGCTAATAATGCTTTTAAGTGTTAATTTTCAACAATACGTAGCATCGATATTTTTATTGTATTTGATTAAAGTACAGAAATACGTACGGTATGATTTTTAAAAATTTTTACGAAAGTCTTTGGAGTTATGTAGGTTAAAAAATTGACCAATGGTTCTGCTGAAGTTTTCACAAAATTCTGAATTTGAAAAAATCTTTGTACAACAATCATAATAAAATTCTTTATTGATTAATTTTGTTTACAAACTACTTTGCACTATAATTATTTTTGAGCAATTTCCAGAGAAGATTTAATGATAATTCCAATCACACACTTAAGGAAGAAAAAATTTTGTAAGAAAGAAGAAATATAATTTTTTTTTACGTATATTGTTTTAAATTGTGAATAAAAACATTTAAAAACATGGAATTTCACGACTATTAACAAAAAATACAGTGATAGATTCAATTAAAACAGGCGTAAAAAACTTATTTTAAAAGAGCATAAATTACACACATTTTGAGAGCAAAATGTTACATTGAAAAGTTTCATATTTCACAAACATCCACACCACTGCCAAGATTCTGAAGCCTGTGATACCACCTGAAGTCTATGGTACCAAAAGCCAAAGCGCTAGCCAATTGGCCATTAAGCCACTATAGTATGTTAATATTTCAAACCAATTTTTCAATTTCAAGCGATTTTTTTATCAAGATCAGTTTTCACATATAACTTGAATAACAATATACAACACTTGGATTTGATGGATCTAATTATCATGGGTCTGAAAAGGCTGTCTGACTTTCGATGATATTATAATTAAATCATTATAAAAGTAGCATGCCATGATACAAAGAACTCTCAGTTACTTGGAGAAAAATTAATCAAGACTAATTAATTAATTGCTAACTTTTAATGCTAATAATGCTTTTACAAATCTACATTTTACAATCAAATCTTAATAATAATTTTTATAATCATCTTAATAATCATTTACATTACAAATCTACATTTTTACAATCTGCTTTTACAAATTTGCTCTACAAATCTTTCCTCTGAACTTTAAGTTTCCAAACAATTGTTAATTGCTTAATAAACAACTATAGTACTATTTCATTTCCAAAAACAGTAAAAATAAAGGACAAAATACTATAAATTATTGACATAGGACGGCTGACAACCCAACATCTGGTGGATTTTTTTTCTGTCCAAACCATCTCGGCACGCAACGGGTTAAGAAGACGAATCATTGGAACTTTCATATTCAACTGCGCAATATTAAAAGAAACCGTAAGATGTCTTTGTTGAGATCTTAGTTCTGAACATTGTTCCCAAACCATTGTTTATTGTTCAATAAGCAACTCTGGTACTATTTCATTTCCAAAAATTGTAGCTAAGTAAAAATAAAGAATAAAATACTATAAATTACTGATATAAGGCAATATCAATAATTGCTGGCTGATAATCCAACATCTGGTATATTGTTTCTATACAAGCCATGTCGGCAATGGGTTAACAAGAGGAATCATTAGAACTTTCATATTAAATTGCTCAATATTAAAATAAACCGTAAGATGTCTTTGTTGAGATCTTAGTTCTGAACATTGTTCCCAAACCATTGTTTATTGTTTAATAAGCAACTCTGGTACTATTTCATTTCCAAAAATTGTAGCTAAAAAAATAAAATAAAATACTATAAATTACTGATATAGGATAATATCAATAATTGCTGGCTGATAATCAACATCTGGTATATTGTTTCTATACAAACCATGTCGGCAATGGGTTAACAAGAGAATCATTAGAACTTTCATATTAAATTGCTCAATATTAAAATAAACCGTAAGATGTCTTTGTTGAGATCTTAGTTCTGAACATTGTTCCCAAACCATTGTTTATTGTTCAATAAGCAACTCTGGTACTATTTCATTTCCAAAAATTGTAGCTAAGTAAAAATAAAGAATAAAATACTATAAATTACTGATATAAGGCAATATCAATAATTGCTGGCTGATAATCCAACATCTGGTATATTGTTTCTATACAAGCCATGTCGGCAATGGGTTAACAAGAGGAATCATTAGAACTTTCATATTAAATTGCTCAATATTAAAATAAACCGTAAGATGTCTTTGTTAAGATCTTAGTTCTGAACATTGTTCCCAAACCATTGTTAATTGTTTAATAAGCAACTCTAGTACTGTCCAAAAACAAAAAATAAAATACTATAAATTACTGATATAGGATGGCTGACAACCCAACATCTGGTGGAATTTTTTCTGTCCAAACCATCTCGGCACGCAACGGGTTAAGAAGATGAATCACATTAAATTGCGCAATATTAAAAGAAACCGTAAGATGTCTTTGTTAAGATCTTAATGTCAAGCCATCAAATCAGAGCCCCGAGGCCTTTAACAGTGCCTCTAAGTTCTAGACTTCGAATGAGAAAAAAAAAAACAGAGGGGGGGATGACAACTATTTCTTTTTATCCCTCCCTTAAATCAGTCCGTCCAAGACAGATACCAAAGAATCCAGCCTCATTTGCAATCCCAGCGACGCGTTCATAATTGGGCCTTGATGGAAAAAACGCAGCCAGTGTTCTTGAAGACACCGAGGCCTGACCCCTCCCTCCGTGCAAAGAGGCATTTAACCCTTTTTTCACTTTCTGGAACAACACCTGGTCATCATAAGCCCCCGCTCTCCGCAGTGAACGCTTGGATGAACGTGAATCTTTTCAATTTCTTCTTCTGTTGCTGGTTGTCTTTTTTTTTCTTTATTATTATGTTGCTGGATTCCTGACAAAGAGGCACACCTGACGAACGGCAGGTGACTGAGAAATCTCTATTGGAACAGGTTTTTCTCTCTCTTCTTGCAGTCTGTAGTATCCTTTCGGTCGTCCTTAGAGGTTAGGGTGTCTTTTTGCTTAATTTTTCTTCTAGTTTCTTTTTTTTTTTTCAAACCTTCCTCGTGTTTGTTATATCGCGATTTGCAGTTAACATTTTTGCGTGTTTTTTGGGGGTAAGAGTGGAAAGGGCGGTTCCCGTGGTGTTTTTCAGTCTTTTTTCGTGTATATGGATCCGTTTGAACGCTCCGCTGGCCACGAAATGGTTAAATTGCTGGAAATTTTTTTTTCATTTTTATTATTTTTTAATGGGTTTTATTTTATTTTATTGCCCCATCGGATGATTTTGGGAGAAAAAAAAGCGTTTTTCGTGCATCAGAAAAGAGTCTCATTACCGTGTCTCTTGAAATAAAATCATGGCAAAATTACAACCTTTAGATTTTTTTTCATTTTCGTAAATAAACTTCGCCGGAACCGGGGGGTAATGGCTACTAGCTAAAGCAACGAAGCATGCAAGAAAGCAGAGAAAGGCTTAACTCGGTCGACCTAAAATCGAACTAAGCCTAATTTTATATGATATATTAAACTTTATCAACTTTATGAAATGCATTACAGTTAACTTAATTGGTTTCTTAAACTTTGATAAAACTTTGATTTTGTTGATTTTCAAAATTTGTACTTTTTGAAATTCAAGCATTTACGTCTTTTCGGAATTATATTCAAATGTATTAAAATATACAAGTGAGATCTTTAATCAGTAATATCGATTTTACATATATATATATCATCAATAGTATGACAGCCCAGAGTGGTCCAAGGCCTTCCTTGAAGAGTTTTCCATGCATTCCTCTGGGTGACAAGGATCCTCCGATTCTTAATCCCCGAGTACAGAAAAATCCTTTTCAACTGAGTCTGTCCATCGTAACTTAGGCCGTCCTCTTCTTCTTCGTTTGTGCGAAACGAGCCTCCTTTGCATGATTTAAAAATATATGAGTGCCCAGTTTAATGTATTGATCTTAGTAAAATTACAATATCTAGGCCTTTATAGTATTTATAAATTTATGCGTTGTACCGACTTCTCCATCAATCATTTTCCTTAACACCCCAAGAATAACCCTTAAAATATTCCCCTCAAATACATCTAAATGAGACTCATAAGATCTTGACAAAGTCCAAGTTTCAGACCCATATAGACCACGATAGGTCTAATAAGGGTTTTATGTAACAAGAATTTAGTTTTTCTGCAGATGAACTGTGATTTAAACAGATTACTTAACTCATAAAATACCTTTTTGGCAGACACAATTCCGTTTTTTATTTCTGGTAAGATATCATTTTGACATATATATATATATCTTGGCACACAAAAATTGTATCTATATATGCCTATGTAACGTATGTGTAACCTGATGACCGAGTGACTAGCGCTCTGACACTCGGTACAGGGTTTTAGTCCCAGCGGTGCTATTTATGTTTATAGTGGTTCGGAACTCATTTTAAACCGTAGGTCCCTGTCTAATATGTCTGTAGAGTGATGGGCGTAGGGCTGACAATCCTACACCGCTAAAAGAAAATATGTCCTATTTCGAAATCTGCCAAATTGCAGACGGCCATGGTACAACATGGACTGTAGGATTTTTTTTTTGTAGGATTTATACATAACAATAATTTGAAAATATGCTTCTTCAATCATAATCTTTTATTATTTATTTCAAAATATGCTTATCAATCTCCTGATATAGAAAATTTATTTATTTATCGACATTAAAGAAAGAAACTTGCAGATAAAAATTAATATTTTGTATTTTAATAAAATGAAAAAGAAAATATCAATCATTATAAGTAAGAATCTATTGAGGTCTAGTAATCAAGAGTGCAGCGTGCGTGCAAGAGAGTTTAGGTTAGAATGCGCTAGCGACATGCATTGTGTTCTCGCTAATAGCACGCACTCACTCATCTAGCGGACTGTATACTTAATCACACTCACACTAACACAATAAGTATCCACAATGAAAACGTAACAGCACTTTATTTACATGACACAGCTACAGCCACGCGCAGCCGTGCTGTTCTCTCTTGCCGATCTGGCATTACATTCACTCAGACTCGGACTTATGGGCACGCAGGCGCATGTGTACACACACACTTTTTTCGCCGCTAGGGGTATCCTTGCGCGTAGGCGCGAACATATTGCAACCACTGCTTTTAGTAAGGTGGCTAGGTGGACATTATGACAGAGTATGAACAGGACAATAATATACTACAAAGAAATAATAATATAAGCAAAAATAAAAATTAAATAAGTAAATGACTTAGATTTCGGAACTTAAAGAAATTTCAAATAAAATTTAAACTAAAAGTATTTCTATTTTTGAAAGGGTAAATGGTCGGAATTTAAAGTAAGTATTTGTATGTTTGTCATGTACAATAATGCATTCCTCGCATTGTTATCACCACAATAACAATCATAATGAATTCAAGCAGACATTTTCTAGAACCTAAAATATTGCATGCGACTGCATGTATCCATCTAAATGTTTTTGTGTATTTGAGCTATTCTTTTTGTATATCTGATCTTCCTTTACACCCAGAAAAAGGAATTCTTAAAAACTTTCTTCAAGAATCTGTTAGTCCATATTTATTGCTAGCAGTTCCCAGTCACAAAAAAAAAAAAAAAAAAGACAAATGTCCAGAGCCAAGTCGAATTCTCGTTGCCCACTGCTATAAATCTTCATTAACTTTCTCCTAAATATCATCTAAATCTTACTGAGAGATAAGCCATGAGAAAGAATCTTTCGGAAGTCTAAATTGACAGCTCAACAAGAAGAAATATAAAAAGAATTAAACAAACAAACAATAAATAAATAATTTTGGGTAAAAAGAAGTCTTTGAGACGACCATTTTTCTATTCACTTTTAAGGAAAACCGTAAGTCGAACAAATTACACGGCAATTATTCAACAGCTAAAGCAGCGAGTAAATTGGTGGACCTTGTTTGGAATGTTGCTACGGCAACACGTTAGTTGCGGATAAAAAAGTCCCAACACCATTAACCGTAAGAGGAAAGTGGGAGACATCATTAATTAGGCTTGTCAGAAATAATTAGGAAAGACTATTTTATCGGGATTTTGAGATTTGCCCTGATCCTTGATTTACTGAGAGAGATGGGCTTTGTCTGATAAAGTTTGTAGTCCAATGAAAAAAAAAAAAGCAATTTATTGAATTTTATATGTCTGTAAAAGAATTAGTGTGACTTTGACTTTAAGCGGATGAAATGTAGTATAGTTGCTAGAGTATAATTAGCTTAATTTTAAGTCATTTGTTATATTAATCAGATTTTGAATCAATTTCTATTAGCACTCTGATGGCTAATTGGCTAGCGCTCTAGTCTTCGGCTTCAGATTCGTATCCTGGCGATGGCATAGATGTTTGTGAGTGGTTCAGAATCCACTAAGAAACATCCACAAAAACGTTAAACTGTAGGTCCCGGTATAATTAGCCTAAAGTGGTAGAATATGAATAGCTTAATTTTACGTAGTTTCTTACATTAAACAGATTTTGAATCAACTTCTATTAGCGGCCTGATATTCAATTGGCTAGCACTCTCGCCTTTGGTAACACAGGTTTCGGCTTCGTGTCCCGGCGGTGCAATGGATGATTGTAGCGGTTCGGAATCGACTTTAAACCGTAGGTTCCGATCTAATAGGATCATAGAGCGTTGTGGGGGTAGTGTTACTCGCGCCGTAGTCTATCTTCAATCTACACGTGTCCCCTGGGTAGTGCTAAATGAGTAACAGCGGTGCAGCCCTTGCTTATGACATAAAGATTAACTATCTCTGTATTGTAGTCCAATGAGAAAAAAAAAAGCAATTTATTGAATTTTCTACGTCTGTAAAAATATTAATGAGTAAATGCGAATTTGACTTTAAGCGAATAAAACGTTGTATAGTCTCTAGAGTAGAATTAGCTTCAATTTAAGTAGTTTCTTACATTAATCAGATTTTGAATAAATTTCTATTAGCAGACTGATGGCCAATTGGCTAGCGCTCTGGCCTTAGGTGTCATAGGCTTCAGTTTCGAATCCTGGCGGTGGCATGGATGTTTGTGAGTGGTTCGGAATCCACGTTAAACTGTAGGTCACTGTCTAATTAGCCCAAAGTGGATTAGAGGTCACGATCTAATTAGCCTAGAGTAGGAATAGCTTAATATTAAATAGTTTTTTTTTACATTAACCAGATTTTGAATCAATTTCTATTAGCAGCTTGATGTTACAGTTGGCTAACGCTCTGGTCATTGGTGACACAGGCTACAGATTCGAATCTTGGCGATGCATGGATGTTTGTAATGGTTCGGAATCCACTTTAAACCGTAGGTCCCGGTATAATTTGATTGCAGAGCGTTGTGGAGAATAGTGTACTCGCGTCCGTAGCATATCTTCAAGCTAAGCTACACGTGTCCCCTAGGTAGTGCTAATTGAGTAACAGCGGTGCAACCCTTGCTTATGACATAAAGATTAACTGTCTCTGTATTACCTGTTGAATTAGAATAACAACAACAAAAAGTATTCGCCGATGTATCAAAGATGGCTACCCACAATTCTGGTTGCTTAAGCAGATACTTAATTTATCACTGATTTTGAGTTACAATACAAAATTTTTAACTGCACTTTTTGCATAAAGGAAACCGTAAGTCGAACAAATTACACGGCAATTATTCAATAGCTAACACAGCGAGTAAATTGGTGGACCCTGTTTGGAATGTTACATCGGCAACACGTTAGCCGCTGATCAAAGAGTCCCAACACCATTAACCGTAAGAGGAAAGTGGGAGGCATCATTAATTAGGCTTGTCAGAAATAATTAGGAAAGACTATTTTATCGGGATTTTGAGATTTGCTCTGATCCTTGATTTACTAAGGGCGATAGGATTTCGGTGATACAGGTTGAGTGAGATAGACTTTTGTCTGATACTTTTTCAATGAAAAGAAAAAAAAAAGCAATTTATTGAATTTTCTATGTCTGTAAAAGAATTAGTGCGTAAATGCGAATTTGATTTTAAGCGGATAAAATGTAGTATAATCGCTAGAGTAGAATTAGCTTCAATTTAAGTCGTTTCTTACATTAATGAAATTTAGAATCAACTTCTATTAGCGACCTCATAGCCAACTGGCTATCACTCTGGCCTTTGGTACCACAGCCTTCAGTTCGAGTCCTAGCGGTGCTATGGAGGGTTGTGAATGGTTTCGAATCCACATTAAACTGTATGTCCCCGTCTAATTAGCCCAAAGTGTGCACAAAATGACCATAAAGCTACAAATCAATCCAAAACCATTTCTATTACAGCGTTTTTTACGGCAATTATTCAACAGCTAAAGCAGCGAGTAAATTGGTGGGCCCTGTTTGGAATGTTGCTACGGCAACACGTTAGTGGCGGATAAAAGAGTCCCCACACCATTAACCGTAAGAGGAAAGTGGGAGGCATCATTAATTAGGACTGTCAGAAATAATTAGGAACGACTATTTTATCGGGATTTTGAGATTTGCCTGATCCTTGATTTACTGAACAAGATAGGATTTCGGTGATACGGGCTGAGTGAGATAGACTTTTGTCTGATACTTTTTCAATGAAAAGAAAAAAAGAAAGCGATTTATTGAATTTTCTATGTCTGTAAAAGAATTAGTGAGTAGATGTGATTTGACTTTAAGCGGATAAAATGTAGTATAGTCACTAGAGTAGAATTAGCTTAATATTAATTCTTACATTAATCAGATTTTGACTATCAACTTCTACTCGTATTAGCGGCCTGATGGCCAATTGGCTAGCACTCTGGCCTTTTGTACCACAGGCTTCAGGTTCGACTCCTGGCAATGGAATGAATGTTTGTTAGTAATTCGGAATCCACGTTAAATTGTACGTCCCGGTCTAATTAGCCCAAAGTGCTAGAGTAGGATTAGATTCATCCTACTCTAGCACTAAAGCATTTTAAGTAGTTTCTACCGGTTCTCGTTAGATCACCGAAGTCAAGCATCAATGGGCGCGGTCAGTACTTGGGTGGGTGACCACCTGGGAACACCGCGTGCCGTTGGCATTCACAAATTTGGGACCTGAATGGCCGAGTGTCTAGCGTTCTGGCGCTCGGTGCCACAGGTTTCGGGTTCGAATCCCGGCAGTGCCATGGATGTTTGTAGTGGTTCGAATTCACTTTAAGCCGTAGGTCCCGGTCTCCTATGACTGTAAGAGCGCCATGGAGCCAAAGTCAGACTTCTACCTACGGGTGCTCCATCACAACAGAAGCTGCTTCCTTCCCCTTCAATCATGAGTACGTATGGGCTCGTGGGCTTGGCCAGCCAAGTGGGATAAGAAACAACAAACCGTAGTTTCTTACATTAATCAAATTTTGAATCAACTTCTGTCAGCAGCCTGATGGCCAATTGGCTAGCGCTCTGGCTTTAGTTCCACAGGCTTCAGGTTCGAATCTTGGCGATCGTATGGATGTTTGCTAGTGGTTTGGAATCCACATTCAATTGTAGGTCCCGATCTAACTGGCCCAAAGTGTGCACAAAAGGACAGTAGAGCGGCAAACCAATCCAAATTCATTTCTATTAGAGCGTTGGTTTCTGAAGTGGATGATACTCGCCCAGTAGGATGGCAGTGGAACAATCGGGAAAGATGATAATAGCCTCGGGTGCATTTGAGGGCAATTAATAAGATAGAAATGAAAGAAGAGAAGATAATTTACAGGTTTCGGGTTCGAGTCCCGGTGGTGCCCTGGATGTTTGTAGGGGTTCGGAATCCACTTTAAACTGTAGGTACCGATCTAAATATGGCTGTTGGGCGTAGAGCTGACAACGCTACCCAGTAAAAAGAAAACGTCTCAAAATCTGCCAGTAAACAGACGGTCTTGACCCACCATGTGACTGTTCCGACAACACTCTACAATCACATTAGACCGGTTTAAAGTGGATTGGGGTAAACTAGCAGCAACCATTATAAACATCAATGGCGCCGCCGTTACTTAAACCTGTGCCACCGAACCCTAGACATTCAGGCCTTATTATTATTTTATTATTATTATTAGTAGTAGTAGTAGTGTTTGATGTCCAAGTCATTAGCGCTGTAACTCTCAGTACCATAGGCCCCAGTTTAATAGGATCTTAGAGCGTTGTGGAGGAAGTGTTACTCGCGTCCGTAGCAAATCTTCAAGCTGCATGTGCCCTAGATAATGCTAAATGAGTGACAGCAATGCAGGCCTTGCTTTTGGCATAAAGATAAGCTGTCTCTGTATTGCCAGCTGCATTAGAACAACAACAAAAGTATTCGCCGACGTGTCAAAGAAGATAACTGGTTGCAAAAGTAGATAACTACATTTAATCCTGATTATGGAATGTAATAAAAAATGTTTTAACTGCATTTTTTTTCCCCGTTCAGTGGAATGTGACTTTAGAGAGATCAAAAATTTGTTTGAAAAAAAACAAAAAAGCTACGGCAAATAGCGAATCGCGGTAATCAAAGAATGGTAAAACAAAATCACGAATTAATTCTTTGATAACAGCGCACCATATTCTTTCTTCTCATGAAGATCATTTTAAAGATAATCGCCAGCTCCATTATCATATTATTCTTCATTATCTTAATTTCATACGAGTAATGCGAATGTTATTATGATTGATTTTAATAAATGATTTTATAATTTCTTACTTCAAGGCATTTTATTTACGTCTTCATTTTCAACTCCCTATGCCCCATAATAAGACTAAAAATTGATGAATTTAATTTATCCCATAATAATAGTAACAAAAGAAAATAAATATAGAACGGAATATTTGTTGTCAAATAACTAAATGAAAATAAACAACAAAACAGAAAAAAAAAACTGTACTCATTTTACGAATGTAAGTTTATCAGGTATGAACATATTTGGACAAATACACATGGGATTATACTAATGTTCAATAAGCCAGGAAATTTATGAAGCATTTGGTCAGAACACTACAAGAACAATAGTTCTATATATTTAGGCTACGCTTGTTTATTTGACGAATTTTTTCCCTTGTGGTTTTCGCCAAGCCCTCTTCTAAACAAATAAGTTTTAACTTGGGTAACTCTATCTGAAGCTACAACAATGTTTCTATTGTTATTGTACAGTTATCTATATAGGTTATGTGGTATCTGGACTAGTAATATTTTCTGTACCATTTCATTTTTGTCTGAAAGATAATGAGAGGTTTGAATTGTCGCTCTGCAGTCATTTTGTGCACACTTTGGTCTTATTAGACTGGGAGCTACAGTTTAACGGGATTTCCGAACCACTCACAAACATCCATGACACCGTCAGGATTCGAACCTGAAGCCTGTGGTACCAAAGACCAGAACGCTAGCCAAAGATGAACGAGAAGAGAAATTCTTAGAATGTAAATTTCAAACTACTGGTGATAGCGTTTGTTAAAAACGTTTTGGTACTTTTCCTATAACTGGACACAAATTTCGCTAACATCAGATTATTCGTTTTCGAGCAACAAACTAACAATAGTAGTAATTTCAAAAATAAATTCATTTTCATAATACAGATAGCTCATTTCATTCAAAATTAATTTTTTTTCATAAAATTAAGAAATATAAACTAAAGAAATAAAGACATGCTTTCTTTAGCGATATTTGGGCGTTTTATCACTTGCTCCCGGCTAATGGAAAAGTACCTGTGTTTTTTTTGCTAGATGAGTGGTTCAGTATATAAGTCAAACCCAGTAATTTAGTTTTAGAAAAAAAATCTAAAAATTCTTAGATTATGCAAAATATACGATGTATATTTAGAATTTTTCTTATAATATTGTTGCGGTTTCTAGTATCTGAAATATTTAAATTTAAAATTTTGATTTGATAATTTCAAAATACTAATTAGAAAAATTTTTGCAATGCTTTTACAATGATGCTCACTTTGTTAGAAACTGTTAGTTTGATGTTTACTCTTAAATAGATACATTGTACGGTATATGATTTAAAAGTGCAATATTAGCGACACTCGATATTATACAAAAACTCCATATTAACTTTCTATTTCATTCATCTTTTTAATCTTTTGATTATCTTTTGAAAGAAATGCATGAAAAGATAATAATTTATGATCTTATTATCTTTTGAATGAAATGCATGAAAAGATAATAATTTATGATCTTATTATCTTTTGAAAGAAATGCATGAAAAGATAATAATTTATGATCTTATTATCTTTTGAAAGAAATGCATGAAAAGATAATAATTTATGATCTTATTATCTTTTGAAAGAAATGCATGAAAAGATAATAATTTATGATCTTATTATCTTTTGAAAGAAATGCATGAAAAGATAATAATTTATGATCTTATTATCTTTTGAAAGAAATGCATGAAAAGATAATAATTTATGATCTTATTATCTTTTGAAAGAAATGCATGAAAAGATAATAATTTATGATCTTATTATCTTTTGAAAGAAATGCATGAAAAGATAATAATTTATGATCTTATTATCTTTTGAAAGAAATGCATGAAAAAATGATAATAATTTATGATCTTATTATCTTTTGAAAGAAATGCATGAAAAGATAATAATTTATGATCTTATTATCTTTTGAAAGAAATGCATGAAAAGATAATAATTTATGATCTTATTATCTTTTGAAAAATGCATGAAAAGATAATAATTTATGATCTTATTATCTTTTGAAAGAAATGCATGAAAAGATAATAATTTATGATCTTATTATCTTTTGAAAGAAATGCATGAAAAGATAATAATTTATGATCTTATTATCTTTTGAAAGAAATGCATGAAAAGATAATAATTTATGATCTTATTATCTTTTTGAATTATCTTTTGAAATGCATGAAAAGATAATAATTTATGATCTTATTATCTTTTGAAAGAAATGCATGAAAAGATAATAATTTATGATCTTATTATCTTTTGAAAGAAATGCATGAAAAGATAATAATTTATGATCTTATTATCTTTTGAAAGAAATGCATGAAAAGATAATAATTTATGATCTTATTATCTTTTGAAAGAAATGCATGAAAAGATAATAATTTATGATCTTATTATCTTTTGAAAGAAATGCATGAAAAGATAATAATTTATGATCTTATTATCTTTTGAAAGAAATGCATGAAAAGATAATAATTTATGATCTTATTATCTTTTGAAAGAAATGCATGAAAAGATAATAATTTATGATCTTATTATCTTTTGAAAGAAATGCATGAAAAGATAATAATTTATGATCTTATTATCTTTTGAAAGAAATGCATGAAAAGATAATAATTTATGATCTTATTATCTTTTGAAAGAAATGCATGAAAAGATAATAATTTATGATCATATTATCTTTTGAAAGAAATGCATGAAAAGATAATAATTTATGATCTTATTATCTTTTGAAAGAAATGCATGAAAAGATAATAATTTATGATCATATTATCTTTTGATGCATTTCATTTATCTTTATTACCTTATTATCTTTTGATGCATTTCATTTATTCTTTTAGTTTATTATCTTTTGATGCATATTATTTTCGTTAAAACGTCTTCTATGAACTTCAAAGATATTAAGAGGCCTGATAGCCAGTTGGCTAGAGCTCCCGCCACTGGTATTCAGGTTCGAATCCTGTCAATGTCATGGATGTTTGTGAGTGGTTCGGAATGCACGTCAAACTGTACGTTCCGGTCTAATTAGACTAAAGTATGACCGTAAAGTGACAAACCAAATCAAAGGTACTAAAGTTACTGAACAATCCTAAATTTCAAATTTTAGTCATCAAAATTTTGAAATGCCCAACTTTGAAACAAGTAATAACGTGTGCAGTAGAGTGTTGAATGGTACATGTTCGAATTCACTGGCGGATTCTATTGCAGTCACTATTTTCAGAATTGAGGAGACTTAACGGCGATTGCAATGAAGTGTAAAATGTCTCGCATCGATTGTCAGGATATCTGTATTTTTCTTATTTTGTCACATATGTCAACAAATGAGGATTAGTTAACTCTAAAAGCTTTCAATGTCCGCCCCCCAAATCATCCGTCGGTGAGTTGTTCGTGGCATATGTCCATGCCACGAGAGGCCCATCTATGTTTTTTAAAAAAATGGTATCACATACAAACAGTATACAGAAAGGGGTTGATGGTATCCTTGCAGTCACTGCTTTCAAAGACGAGACAACTCGATAGTAACTTCGCATTCCAAGTCAAGGTGCCTGGTTGGAATTTTCGAAGTTTTTTTAATACACTATATAAATGCATGATTATTTTTTGTATGACATAAAATGTTAAAATTCCTCATAGGTCATAAATATTTATAAAAATTATAATTGTAACCGGGCTTCCACTTATACAGGGACAAGAGCATTTTTGGCGTTCAGGAGAAATGGTCAGTTGACTTCGAGACTTTCACTCGAGAGGAAATACAGCGTAACCATGCGCTATCACTGAGAACAGTTTAGTTGGATTACAATCTCTCAGCCAGAGAGAAAGTATATTAAGCGCAGCCCTGCCTATTAGTTGGCCTACAGACTCTCACTCGGAGTGGAAGTATATTTAAAAATGCGCTTACTTTAATTTAGCCTGTCTTTTTTATATAATTATTAGTCTCTATTATTGTTTTGCGTTCAGATTTAATAAGCTCATAAGTGATCCTTTAACTAAGTTTAATTACCAATATTATTAAGTATAAATTACCAATTGTAGAAATCCGTACTCTATATGAGTACAAATATTCACTTTTTGTTGTATTTCCTTTATTTTTAAAAATGTTAAAAAATCATTTCCCAAGGTAATTTTTTCATGCTTTTTTTGTAAGTAAAAATTTTCAAAATCTAAATTTTTATTGGTTAAAACCAAATTTCTAATAGGAACTCGACTATTGTTATAAATAATATATTTTATACTGTATAATAGTAAATTGGACTAATTTTTATTTATGAAACTACTCATGGAATAAATTATAGATAAATGTAAGTATAAATGTAATAGTATAAATGTCTTTTTTATTGTACATTTAAATACAGAAAAATTGTTATTATTATTATTTTCTTTAATTAAATCAGTGATGCTTAATGCTTTTGCAAGAACGCATAAAAGAAAATCATGCCCTTTATAAATAAAAATAAAAGGAGAAAAATAAAAATAACAAAATTTAAAAAAAAGGTGCAATTCATTTAAAAAATGTTTCTCTAATAATTTTAATGTTTCTTTAATAAAAAAATTAGAAGGTATTTAAATTTTCACCTGTTTTCTTTTTTTGAAGGGTCATTTAAAATAAGTACAATTTTTTTTTGATAAATTTAATTGAAATAAATATTGAATTGAAATATGAAATTTAATTGCGCTTTAAGGATTGAAAAACCTTTCGGAGAACCACGGATTCGGTCACAGTTAATGGAGCATCTATGAGCTAAATATAATAAAACCTCCACATAATCATTAATACTAAGAATTTACATTTATGAGTTTACATCATTTTAAATGGTATCAAAAGAAAATTTACAATCTGGAATTTAAAAATAATCATTATTAGTAGCTAAAATAAAATTAATTAATTAAATAATTAATTTAATTAATTTAGACGGATACAATTAGGAGCTCGAATCTCGTATCGTTAGCAAAACAGCGAAGTAAACAATTTCATAACTATTTTCATCACAAACATGACGCTCATGCTGCCATCTAGGGAGAGAAATTTCTGCTCTTTAATTTCACTCTAAGCAAACTCAAATAAAAAATAATTTATTGAAATTAAAATTAAAATATTAATGCATGAAAATTATTTTCAAATTAATATATATATGGTATCTTATCACAATTTTGAAATTATTCTTATTTGAAATTATTTTATTATTATTGTATTGTTACAACTGTCAACTATTTAACTTTTTTAAAACAATCAATTCTTTTTTTTTTTTAACGATGATTTCACTAATCTAATTCAATATTGAGTGTAATGGCATTTTAAATTGTAAATTCTTTAAAATTTGAATAAATATTTTATTTAATGGTGATTAAGAAAAACGTAATTTTTAAAATGTTAAAAAGAATGTTATGTTGGTATGTTTAAAGTAGCTCATTACGAATAAATCTACAAAATTTTATTAACTAAAAAATTATTTATTATTATTGATGTTTATCATAACAATTATTTTAATTTTTGATTTAAACTATAAAATAATAAAAATTACAATTTGTCAATTTATAGTAATAAATTTAGTTTTTCAAGAAAACTCTGTTGTCTAGTAAGATAAAAAACACTTATTCCGAAAAATGTGAAGATTACTAATAATAAAAGTTGAATAGTTTTATCAAACAATAACATGATTTCTTTTTAAAATAACCTCTTAATCTAAACGCTTCCATGTTGTTAATGACTTTTGAATTGGTTCATTATTTCGCTTTTGCTTGTGTGGTAGCGTGGCCGAGCGGTCTAAGGCGCTGGTTTAAGGCACCAGTCTCCTCGGAGGCGTGGGTTCGAATCCCACCGCTGCCAGAAATTTTTTTTTTGCTCATCTCTTCTTTTTATTTTAAAACATATAGTGGAAAGTTCAACAGTTTTTTGCTGAATTTAAAGAGATTATTTTAGAATAAGCTTTAGATTATGAAAAAAAATTAACAATTTTTTTGTAAAAATTTCATTTTGTTTCTACAATATATTTTATTATTATTATTTTATTTATTTTTTTTTTTTTCAAAGTCAGTCATTGCACTTTTATGAATTACATTATCAGTTTATTACACATAATTAAAAATTACTAAAAATAACCATTCATTTCAAACTTAAGCACTTAATACAAATATTATAATTTTTTTTTAGGCTTTCTTTTTGGGTCCAAAAATTTTTAATTGACCAAAAATATTACAATGCCTGTTACAAGAAAAAAAAAAAAAAAAAAAATAAAAATAAAATAAATTAATTAAATTAAAACTAAAACTAATCAATTAAGTAATTAAATTTTAAAAAATAAATAAATCATTAAAAAAACATTAATTTATCATGTAAAAAAAACGCAATGTATGAAAATAACTACAAAAAAAACATAAATTATTTATTTATTAACTGCAATTAATTAAAATTCTTAATTTATAATTATATTGAAGGGCCTAATTATTCTCACTAAAATACAATATATTTATCATTATATTTTCTAATACTTTTTAAATCATATTTTCAAACAAATATATTTTATTATTACATTAAAATCATATTTTCTTAATTTACTAATTTATTATGTTTATTTAGCACACATTCAATATAATTCAATAAAATCCAATATATATATATATATTATATATATATATATATATAAACCATATATATATAATAATAAACAATAAAATTGTCTTATTCTCATAGATGCTATTAGTTTTTATATACATAATAAATATAAAAATAATAGATTTTTATGTACATAAATAAGTTTTATGTTGCTGTCTAATAGTATAATGATCATCTACTATGCACTACAAAAAAAAAAAAAAAAAAAAAAAAAAAAAAGTCGCATTTCTTCTATTAAAAACCAAAATCTTATTTTGAATCTAAAATTTCTAATAGACAGGATTATTAACCAGCATATTAATAATTATATATATTATTAAACAGGTAGTCAGAATTATTAACCAGTAATTTGTTTCTCTTGAACAATTAACACATATATCTAGATTTCAGAAGAAAAATTAAAAAATGATTTCAAATTTTGTCTGTTATAAGCTAATACTATCTGAGTGCGGGCTTTTTTTTTTTTTTTTTTTTTTTTTTTAAATGTAAAATTTTAAGAATTAAAGAGAGCACTGATTCAATTATTATTTTTTTTATAAAATTAATTTGACGATGTTCTTTATTTTTTAGTAAAAATCATGATAAATCCTTTCTAGGTTAGTTTAGTTGCAAAAATATTGCAGTAATTACACAAAAGCTCAGTGAAATAATTCAAGATAGCTTTTTAGCTAAAAAAAAAAAATAATAATAATAATAGCAATAATTTTCGATCTATTTATAAAGTCGAATTCACACTGAAGGACAGCTGTTAATCTAATAAAACTTTAAATTTCTTTTTAATTTATCACAAACAGAAGCAATTAACTTAATCAATTAGCTTTAATCAATATATGATGATAACAAATACTTAAATAAATAAATAAATAATAAAATATAATAAAATAATATATATATATATATAATCTCTGTCAATATATATATCTGTATATATTTATATATATATATTTATTTATTATATTTTATATATATTAATATATGTACAGAGAAAAATAAAATTATAAAAATAAAAGAAGACGTTTATGAATACTTAAATATATATCTCAAATATTAAAGATAAACACTTTACATGTACTAAATAAATATATATGATTGGAATTGGACTTTGTAATTTGATAAAGCTATCATGCTGTAAATAATTCTATAGTGTGCTTTAGGTGCAAATAAACTGTATATAATAATCATCTATGTGTGTATATATATATATATATATGTGTGTGTGTGTGTGTGTATAATATAATATAAAATTATAATTATATATTAATATATAGAGATATATATTATAAAATTAAAAAAATAAAAGATGGCATTTAACACAGTATTTAGTATACGTGCATATAAAGTATACTATATAATTATTTATAGCATGTTAAATTTATCAAATTACATGAAACCACGCAGGTTTAAATAAAAAAAAACTGTGAATATGTAGGTTTTCTCCACGTTTATTTTGCTAGACATTCTTTCTTTTTTTTCCCAAACAATAACATGTCTACTGATAACCGCAGACAAAACAACTGAAGAAACACCTAGTGTCTCTCAAAAAAAAAAAGAAGAAAACCGCAACCATAAACCTCCAGACGTCAAAAAAAAATTCGTAAAAAATAAAAAAAATTCTACCTGCTCTTATTTCCATTTCATTTACACCAAACAAACTAAAAAAAAAATGTAAAACAAAATCAAAAAACAGAAAAAAAAACTTGTAAATCAAAAACCCAATAACACTCAAGAAACAATTTCGACCACGCCATTCGAAGAACGCCTTGCGGCTAAGACTACGGGGGCGAACGTGTGTGAGGGTGCGCCCCAAGTCAGTCCTACTGACCATATGCTGCGAAAAACACCCCGATGACCCTCGCAGGACTCTCTGAAGGGCGTCGCCTGCCACTGCGCCCCGGTATTAAGGCAGGCACGGGGCTTGGGTGGGAATCGCGGGGGTGTGAGAGGGCGCGCATCGACAGGGATGGGGCAAGATGGAGGCACGTGCTACAGGGGCGTAAGAATTGGCGGATCCGTGTCCGACGGTGTTGGTTTGTTGTGATGCAAGATCGTAGTTTCAGATAGAGCCGAAAAGGTGTTGACCGATGATTGGATTTGCGCCGGATACCTGGAAAGGGTGAAATAGTAATGAGGTAATTAGAATAAAGAGATTCCTTGGAGGTCATAGCGACAGAGTTCAAGGAAGTAAACAAGAATCTTCTAAATATATACATAATTATGCTTATGTTTTGTTGTTTTACCAATTTTAAAGTTATTTTCCATAAATATTCTTAGAGAATTCGATGAAAATTAATTACCGATACCCGATAAGTAAAAATATATGCAGATTACTGTAAATGCTAGAAGCAACTGCTAAATAAGCATTCATAAGCAAAATGGTATTATATCTATATGCATACTGGCTATTACAAAAATACTGCTGATTTACAATTTAACCATTTGCTTGAAGATGTTCTAAATTGTGGGAAATTTTCAATAGATAATAAAAGTGCTTTTATAATAAATAAATAAAATTAGTATTTATTATTATTATTATTAAAATTTCAATTATTAATTTTTATTATTAAAAATTTATTATTTATAAAAATTTAATAAATAATTAAAAAAAATTTGTGTGTGTTAAATAAAAAAAAATTTTTTTTTTTTTTTTTTTTTAATTCTGCAAATGTTTACAATAAAAAAAATTTAAAAAAAAAAAACCCTCATTTAAACCTCATAACCTAAAAACCTATACTTCATGAAATTATAATAACAATTATATATAAAATTATATAGTTAATGCAGTAACCTTTATTAATTTTACATTTGCATTTTCTCATAACAGTTGCTCCTTTCTTTAATTTATCGCTAATTTAATATTTATTTTCTTGTACTCTCAGTTTCTTCGTTTTCCACATTTTGCAATAAAATAACCCAAACGTTTTTAATGAACTATTCTTAGTAGCTGCCTGGTGCCCAACAACTTTGCAGTATTCAGGACAGTGCTCATTTTTTCAGTCCCAACGCATCCCGGAAATTCCTTAAATTGGATTTCAATAAAATTAAATTAAATAAAAAAAGCCATGACTTTTCATTTATTGCCTGATTCCACTTGGTTTTCGACTACACTTTACACTTTACTTTACACTACACTTTACACTTACACACTGCACTTTACACTCAGGGCATGCTACACACACACACACATATATATATATACCCGCTCAGGTATGCGTAGATACTTCTTCTCCGGGGGAGAGTCTGTAGGCCAATTGATCATTTCTCTCGAAGATATTTCTCTCTCTCTCTATATATATATATATCTTTCTCTCTCTCTCTCTCTCTCTATGCTCCTACGCACGGCCAAGAGTGGTGCTCCCGTGGCCTTCAGAAGAAATGATCAGTTGGCCTACAGACTCTTACCCGGAGAGGAAATATCTTTCGCGCACCATGCGCGTATCGCGTTTTTAAAATTGGAATCCTTCTACGAATCTATAATGATATGTCTTTAAATGTATTATGTTGTACGCCTGTGATTGTATGTGTGGTTGTTGTGGAGTATCTTAACCCAATAACACTCAGTTACAATCTTACGTTGAACGACTAGACTACTAACTACTCCGTTCATATATATAACGTTAATAACCGCAAAAAAAAGACCGTTAGACTTCGTTAGTCTGGGTATTCTTGATTTAAATAGTCAATAAAAAACATTCGTTCCTTTTATAACGCAGTTGTCGAAAATGCTGTCCTCTAGAACTTTTTTAATTATTTACCACTTCACTTAACTGTAATCGTGCTTCGATTTAAGAATTTTTCTGCCTGTACTTTAAAACTTTCTTGTTGGTAGCCATGAGTGGCAGACGCGGGTTTTCTGTGTCTGTATTTCTATTATTTTTGTATGCCATATCGTGTAAATAAAAGTATTGTATTTATTTGAATTGACTAAGGACAGACCGTCCTTTTGGAAATCTCATTGACAGTGCAGTTCGCTGACGTAGAAAGGAAAGAGAAAATTTATGTGAAATTTTTCTAGTTTGGCAGATTGTTTTGGGAGATAAAAGCAGTATTCCATTTACTCAATGTTGTAAACTGGAACTAAAGTGCAAAGTGGATATACTCATAGATCTGTGTTTATAATATTTACAGAACCCCACCCATCTATTTCTATGTGTTTTTATGCAGAGAAATCAGACGGAGTGTCCACTGGCCGTACCCAGTAAATCTTTAGCTCGTCTGAAACGGATAATCGCACATAATCGACCGATCCATCACATTTAATCTGACAGTAAGCCACTGCGTTGAGACGCTTCCTGACCATTGCGCAAGTAAACACACAAACAAGTCTGGACTGCAGACGTGCCTGATTTAGGTTGCAGACTACCGATTGAAAACTTTTTTTCTTGTGTTGGCTTAATCAAGGTTAGGCTTCTCTCCTTTTATTTATTTATTTATTTTCTTAACTGCGGTTTATTTTTTTTTTTTTAATTTTCATTCTTGCTAGTTTCTTTTTAATTTAAAGGAATATTTCTCATTTTTAACTGAAATAATCCTATTTAAATACTAAGACTACATCACATCCACATAACTGTGCCTAGATCTGAGTTGCCCCACTATGGTTTGGGAATGATGTGGGTGAGAAGAAGTCTAAATGGGCTCTGTGACGCTCTACGGTCCTATGAGACCGGGCCCTACGGCTTCAACTGGATTCCGAATCACTAACAAACATCCATGGCACCGCCGGAATTCGAACCAGAAACCTGTAGCACTGAGCACCAAAGCGCTAGTCACTCGGCCATCAGGCTCCCCCTATTTAAGCACTATACGATATAAGTTCCTTTTTGTGGTTAATTGTTTTAAGTGATAATATGTTTGAAACTTATATTTTCTTTCTATTTTTTTAGAAAATTACCAGTTTTGGTGTGTAATTAATTTTTTTCTGACAAACTTAAAAATATTATTGAGAACCATGGCGTAAAAAAAAAAAAAAAAAATATTTGGAAAAAATGTAAATACTTAAATACGTAAAATATGTATACTTGTTGCCGTAAAGATTTTGTATGGACTTAATAACAGGAACAACATCTTACAAGTAATATCTAAGTTGCGACCTAATGTCCAAGTGACTAGTGCTCAGTGCCATAGGCTTCGGGTATGCCATGGATGTTTGTAGAGGTTCGGAATCCAATTTATACCGTAGGTCCCTTTCTAATATGATCGTACAGCGTAGGGCGTAGAGCTGATAGCCCTACTCTGTAAAAAAAAATAACATCCCCTCTCTCGAAATCTGCTAGCAGGCAGACGGCCTTGCCTCCGTGCCACTTATGATAATGATGATAATATAAAAGGGCCTAATATGTAAGGGCTAATAAAAAATATAAATAATAATAATAATATGCCCTTATATAAATATATAAAGTCCCGGCGGTGCTTGTAATGTTTCAGAATCCACTTTAAACAGTAGGTCTCGGTCTACTATGACTGTAGAGCAATGGACGTAGGGTTGACTACCCCATCCTAAAGAAACCATCCCTCATCTGGGAATCTGCCAGCAGGGAGACGGCGTTGTCTCATCATGGGCTATAGTGATAGGCAGTTAGTTAGTTATATAAATATATATATGCCCATGGATTATACGTTGAGTATTAAATGAAATCTTTTTTTTTTCACCTCCTAAAATTATAACTGTAGACAAGAACTACGGTATGTATTAAGTGGAAAAACTATATGTCTATTATTGAAGAACATAAATTTATCAACCAAACAAACATCTAAATAAAACAGAGCAATTTCTTAGAAGTCATAACGTTTTTCACTTTACTTCATTAATCACTTTCAGTTCATTTCATTTTCAATTTAATTCATTTAATTCATCCTTTCTTTTTTATTTATTTATTTTTTTAAAAATCGTTATCTTTTATCTTTCGGAATAATATACATCATCAAAAATTCTACAAAATCCCAACATATACTTAAAATAATAATTGTATTGATTATTTTACATACATTTATTGCAGAATTGTATTGATTTTGCATTTTTGAGGAATTGCAATGCAAAGGTATAAAAAAAATCTATCTATTATTAGAATGAAAAATAGAAGAATTAAATTTTAAAAAATCCCAGTACTTAGTTTAAGAAAAATTGATATAATTACTTTTTCACTTCACTTCATTAATCACTATCAATTCACTTCATTTTCAATTAATTCTCTTCATTCCTCTTTTCCTTTAAAAATTTAACAAATACATTCTTAATTAAAATTTATTTATTTATTTTTAAATAAAATCGTTTTCTAAATCTTTTAGAGTAATATACATCATTAAAAATTCTACAAAATCAGAAACCGTAAGTAAAATAATAATTATATTGATTATTTTAGGTATATTTACAACAGAATTATATTTATTTTACATTTTTGAGGAATTAGAATGCATAGAAATAAAATATATATATATATGTTATTTGAAATAAAAAAAGCATCCCTTTGTTATTAGAAATAAAAAAATATATATTTGTTATATGAAATAAAAATAATCTATTTGTTATTAGAAACGAAAAAAAAATCTATCTGTTATTAGAATAAAAAAAGTCTGTTATTTGAAATAAAAAAAATCTACCCGTTGTTAGAATGAAGAAAATAAAAGAATTATATTTTTAGAAAATCCCATTACTTTATTTTTAAAAAAATTAATATAATTCTATTAATAAAATATTTATAATGTAATAATATACTTGCTTTATAAATAATATATTCGGCCTTAAATTGATTCCCGGTGAGTTACCAAAAAAGGAAATGGTTAAGATAATTTTTTTTTTTTTAGTTAAATTTCATAGTTAGTTCAATTCTTAATTTTTGTTTAACTATCTTGTTAAAAATATAGAAATAATTTTTATTTAATTATCTTGTTAAAAATATAGAAATAATTTTTATTTAATTATCTTGTTAAAAATATAGAAATAATTTTTATTTAATTATCTTGTTAAAAATATAGAAATAAATTTTATTTAATTATCTTGTTAAAAAATCGAAATAATCCGTAAGTCGTTGAAAATTTTAATCATTCTTAATTAGTTAAATCTTGTAATCGCTTTTAACTGGTCATTTTAAGGGAACCCACTTAACAATTTCAGAGATTAATAAAAATTAATTTATTTCTTAAAAAACTCCCAGTGTATTCGCAGCATGCAAAACAGGAACTATTTTTACATATGTAAACCCTGATTTACCGCGACAACTGCCTGCTTTGAATACAAGCAACCACACGGCAAAATGACTAATTGGTTCCAAACCAGTCTCTCCAAATCCAGATTAAAGTTATTTACGAACGCTGAATTAATACACAGCTTCTAAATCCACATGATACTAGAAACTGATAAATTGCCAGAACACCCAAGCAGGTAGGCATAGCATGGGCTACCGCTTTTAATCCTGAGTGGCTTGCAACTATTTCTTGCCGTTGAAGAAAGGCGTGATGAATTTCTTGTATTGGGAAAATCCAGCCACTACAAAGACAGCCGCCGTTATCGCTTGAAGTTTGTCAGACCCACGCAGAATGATCGAAGAAATCGTGTCGTCTCTTCAACGCCGACGCTGAGTGATATAAATAAAAATAAAAAAGCGACGTTTATGAGAATGGTTATCGCAAAAAGAAATAAGAATGTTAAGCGTTAGGTGTGAGAATATCTGTCGTTTTAATTTCATTTGAGGAACTGTTTAAGTGTTTGCCAGCTGCATTAGAAAAAAATCATTTGAGGATGTTTGACTAAGAAATTTATGTGATTTTTTTCCATGGAATGTGTTAGTGGGCAACATAAATTTATCAACTAACATAAATTATCAACATGAGGGAGTTTTTACTTACCCGAATGGTAGGAAGTCAATGATGCAACAGTGTAATTAGTGGACAGATTATTAGATACATTCTCATTTTATTGCTATGCAGAATGGCACACATTCTTTCTCAGATAATGGGAAATGAGATACAACAATGTATACATATTTATATATTGAGTTAAAGATTGTTAGATACATTCACATATTTTTCTACAGAAGATGGTTATTGGATTGACAGACTTAAATTGATGGATTAGCTAATATCATTTGTTTCTATCTTGTTCTTTGTATTTTTTCTTTTTTATGATTGTTGTCCTGTAAACTTGCCATTGGGAATAAAAAAAATATCAAAAATTCTCTGTCAGGTCAGAAATTAATACTAGAGCAATGTCAGACCACGCAGAATGATCGGAAAAACCGTGTCGTCTCTTCAACGCCGACGCTGAGTGATATAAAGAAGAAGAAAAAAAGCGACGTTTACGAGAATGATTATCGCAAAAAGAAATAAGAATGTTAAGAGTTAGGTGTGAGAATATTTGTCGTTTCAATTTCATTTGAAGATATTTGGCCAAGAAATTTATGTGATTTTTTCCATTTGTTAGTGGGCACGTTCATATCTAACATCAAAATTTATAGACATGAGGGAGTTTTTACTTACCGGAATGGTAGAAAGGTGCAATTAGTAGACACGTTGTTAGATACATTCTCATTTTATTGCTACAGAAAATGGCATAAATTCTTTCTCAGATAATGGGAAATTTGCGATATAATAATGCATACTTATTTATATATTGAGTAATGTGATTGTTAGAGGCATTCACATTTTTTTTCCTACAGAGAATGGCAAAAAAACCTCTCTCAGGTGAGAATTCGATAATGCAACCATGTCAGACCTATGCAGAATGATCGAAAAAGTCATGTCGTCTCTTCAACGCCGACGCTGAGTGATATAAAGAAGAAGAAAAAAGCGACGTTTATTAGAATTGTTATCGCAAATATTTAAGAGGACAAAAAAATAAGAATGCTAGAGTTAGGTGTGAGAATACCTGTCGTTTTAATTTCATTTGAGGAAGTTTGTCCAAGATATTTATGCGATTTTTTTCCCCATGGAATGTGTTAGTGGGCACGTTCGTATCTAACATCGAGATTTATCGACATGAGGGAGTTTTTACTTACGCAATATTAGGAAATCAATGATACCACAGTGCAATTAGCAGACAAACTGTTAGATGCATTTTCATTTTATTGCTACGGAGAATAACATAAATTCTTTCTCAGATAATGGGAAATCAGAGATACAACAATACATACAAATTTATATGCTGAGTGATAAGATTGTTAAAAAAAGAAAAATTGTAAGATACACTTTTTTTTCTATATAAAATAGCAAAAATTCATGGAAGCGTTATTGTTGTCTGTTTTAAGTTGATGGATTAATTGATGCCATTTGTTTTTATATTGTTCTTTTTTTTCCTTTTTATGAAATCTGTTGTCCTGTAAACTTGCCAATGGAAATAAAAATAATTGCAAAAAGTTCTCTCTCAGATGAGAAATCAATAACAAAGAATGTCAGACCCACGCAGAATGATCGAAAAAAGTCTTGAGAAGATATAAAGAAAGAATGGTATAAAGAAGAAGAAAAAAAGGCGACTTTTATGAGAATGGTTATCGCGAATAAGAAGACAAAAAAATTCTAGAGGTGTGAGAATATCTGTGGTTTTAATTTCACTTGGGGCTGCTTGTCTAAGAAATTTATGTGAATTTTTTCCATGGAATGTGTTAGTGGGCACGTTTGTGTCTAACATCGAAATTTATCGACATGAGGGAGTTTTTTCTTACCCGAATGGTAGGAAATCAATGATGCAACAGTGCAATTAGTAGACTTGTTAGATACACTCTTATTTTATTGCTATGAAGAATTTCACAAATTCATTCTCAGATAATGGGAAATCAGCGATACAATGTATACAAATTTATATAATCAGTAATAAGATCTTTTAGATGCATTCACATTATATTTCTACAGAGAATGGCACAAATATTCTCGCAGGTAATAGGAAATACAAGTAGTTACATAAACTTTTTTTTCCCCACTGAAAAATTCATGGAAGCGTTATTGGATTGCCAGACATAAGTCGATGGATTAACTGATGTCATTATTTTCTGATTTGTTCTTTGTATTTTTTCTTTTTTACGATATCTGTTGTCCTGTAAACTTGCCACTGGAAATAAAAAAAATAGCAAAAATTATCTGTCAGAAGAAAAACCAATAATAAACAATGTCAGACCCACGCAGAAGATTGAAAAAGTCGTGTAGTCTCTTTAACACAGACACTGAATGATATAAAGAAAAAGAAAAAAGCAACTTTTATGAGAATGGTTATCGCAAATAAGAGGACACAAAAAAAGAAGAATGATAGAGTTAAGTGTGAGAATATCTGTCGCTTTAATTTCACTTGAGGATGTTTGTGTAAGAAATTTATGTGATTTTTTCCATGGAATGTGTTAGTGGGCACGTTCATATCTAACATCGAAATTTATCTACACGAGGGAGTTTTTACTTACCGCAATGGTAGGAAATTAGAGGCCTGAATGGCCGAGTGGCTAGCGATCTGGCGCTCGGTACCACAGGTTTCGGTTTCAAATCCCGGCGGTGCCATGGATGTTTGTAGTGGTTCGGAATCCACTTTAAACCGTAGGTCCCGGTCCTAATAGGATCGTAGAGCGTTGCGGGGGCATTGTTACTACACGTCCGTTGCTTATCTTCAAGTTAAACGCATCCCCTGGCTAAAGCAAAGTGAGTAACGTCTGTGCAGCACTTACCTTAAGACATCCAAGACCAAGCTGTCTAAGTGTTTGCCAGCTGCATTAGAACAAAAAAAATGGTAGGAAGTCAATGATACCACAGTACAATTAGCAGACAAATTGTCAGATACTATACATTCTCATTTTATTGCTATGGAGAATGGCACAAATTCTTTCTCAGATAATGGGAAATCAGCGATGCTACAATGGATACATATTTATATACTTAGTAATAAGATTGTAAGATGCATTTGCATTTTTTTATACAGATTATGGCACAATTTTATTTGCATATAGTAAGAAATGACAAATAGTTAGATATGCGTTTTTTTCCTTCGGTGAGTAGCAAAATTTATCGCTCAGGTGAGAAATAAATAATACACAGAGCATGCATTAAATAAACGAACTGTTTTATATACTCATATTTTATTCCTACAAAAAATAGAAAAAATTCTCTCGGATTGTGGGAAATCAAAAATATAACGATGTATGCATTAAATAGACGAATTGTTTTATTTAATCATACTTTATTCCTACAAAAAAAAATGGAAGACATTCTCTGAGATTGGGAGAAATCAATAATACGACAATACATGGGAATTTATTACATTGCGTAGACAAATTATTAACAATACAACAATACATGGGGATTTATTACACTGCGTAGACAAATTATTAGATTCACTCGCATTTTGTTCCTACGGAGAATGATACAAATTCTATCTCTGATAGTGAAAAATTATGTATTGGCAGTTAATATTTTTAACCTTGCAGTTTTTATTCGTTTTATTTAAGATTTAAGCAGTTTTTATTTAAGCTAATTATTCGTTTTTTGACAAAAACAAATAATTAGCTTAAAATTTCAAAGTTAATTTCCTATCCGAGATTTTTTAATAAAATTAAAATTGAGCAATTGTAACTTTTTCATAGAAATAACAGGCAAATATATCTAAAAATTTAAGCATTTAATTTAAATAAGCAATGCAACAAGTATATAGACATTGCATATGCATTGTGCAAATACTCCGTGTTTCATTCATTAGAGAGTTTTTGCATACCGTACGTTAGTTACCGTAGGACGTCCGTTAGCTTTTTCTCCCTAGCGCGCATGCTCATAGGAAACTGAGCATGCGCGCTAGGGAGAAATAGCTAACAGACGTCCTACGGTAACTAACGTACGGTATGCAAAAACTCTCTATTATGTAGTGGTTTATTACAAGCAGTAATCCTCGTTAACGGGTTCCAACTGGAATTTGCGTTGTACCTTTTAATTATATATATATATATATCTTTAAATTTTCACATAAGTGATATTGTTGGAAATGACTCGAAGGGAACTATCATATGTAGTTGATTAAATGAGCATTAATTACTGAAACCTGATTTTCCATTACTGAAACCGAGATTTGAAAAATAGTATTAATCAATTTTTGTGACGAAATTCTCATAACTTTTAAAATTATAGAAAAAGGTCCGTATCAATATAACAATTGTTTTATTCAATAGCTAAATAAGATGTTACTGTCTTGTTATGAATACTAAGAAAAAACAAGAAACATTTATTTGATTTCATTTAAAAAACGTCTTGTGAACAATAAAAATAATTCTAATTATTTATTTAAATAATAATAAATGCACATCGTTATTGTTATGTAATTCCAATATATTAAAATCTTTAATGGTGTCTCTCATGTGCAATGTATGGTTAAAACGTATTTGAGACCGTCAAGTAAAATTATGTTGTTTTTTTTTTTTGCTATTTTAAATATTCTAAGCTAAGAGCATTAAATAGCTGATAATAAAAAAATTGCTATTTGTGTTATTTCATCAAATTTACTAATGAGCTTTATTTAGGAAGTTTTATTAAATATTAATCATTTAAATTTATGCATTCCAACATATAGAAATTGTTGGTAGCAAAAAGGACAGGGTTTTTTTTTTTTTTTTTTTTTATAACTTTTTAGACAGGAATTTAAGGATCAATTTTTTTGCATTTTTATTTTTTTGATAAGATAATTTTCAATTTTCAATTAAAAATAACTTATATAAGAAATAAAAAACAGTTAAATTGGATTAAAATGAAAGAATCTGACAACATCTCTAGCTATCATGTAATTATTGGTAAACATTTTTTAAAATTTATGATTTGAAATTAATTCATAAGACAATCTAATCAATCTAATCACGCTCAAAATTTTTATTTAATATTTTAATGCATTCCCTTTTTTAAATTATTCCTTTTATTTATATACTTATTATTTTTTTATATTTTAATTTCATTTAATCTCATTTATTTCTAAATAATATTCCTTAATTTAATAAGGAATCAATATTTTTTAATTATTTTTCTCATACAGCAATAATTTTATTAGAGTATTTTATAAATAGACTTTTCTTTTTGGAATAACGTAGTTATTTTTATTTTTACTTATTTCAAACATTCATTTTTATTGCAAAAAGGAAACATACATTTTTATTGTAAAAAAGGGAGATTTTATTGTATTTTAAGATAAAATAAGCCTTGTATGCTATCTGAAGTAAATAGACTTATTAGTTAATGTGTAAGGTTTTTTTTCCCTTAAAAAAAGTGCAATATACCTCAAAAGTTTGAATATTCCTGCTGATAATAAATACGTTAAATCCGTTAGCCAAAAATTCTACATTAGATTTTAGAAGAAATAGTTAAGAAATGACCTTCCTCAGAACTCTAAAGGTATTATTCCAAATTGCGATGACATCAGAGACCAAAATCGGATCACTAAAATTGTATTTTAATTGTAAACAATAAGTTTCATAACCAATAACAATGCTAAAAAAATCTAATGGATATTTCGCATCGACGTTTATTGGAAGTATTTAAAAATCGAAATTATTTCTCTTTTGAAAATTATTTATTTTCCCTGCAAACGATATCGATTTGGTTATTTAAAATAGTTTAACTATCAAAGTATTAATATATATATATAGTTAATATCTTATATTTATAGTTAAAATCCTATTAAAATGGTTATTTAAAATAGTTTTAATAGTTTAATTTGAACATGTTAAATTAATTAAGGAGCGTTTTTGGTGAATATTAAGCTTAGATCATAATAAATTCGAAACTTTTTTTTCATCGAATGGCAGACGATATTTCGATCACATGGATATTAATGAAATAGCAAAGCACATTATCGTTTTCAAACATGCAAGATTTCAGCTAAAACTTTTTGAAAAATAAAATAATTTATTTAAAATTTTTTATCGAAATTCATTCATAATTTGACTTGAAATTAATGGCATCCGTTGAAGATATTTTGCATAACTGCCGACGAATACATACTGTGTATAATTTAATAAAGATAATTATATAATAATTAAGAGGTATTTATTATTAACTCTTTCCTTAACAAATAATTTTTTAATAATTTATAAGTAATTTTAAAAGTTGAATTATAAAATTTTATAAAATATTAACATACATTAAAATTTCGATGAATTTAATTAATCATAATTTTTTTATTTAGAACTTATGGGGATATGCCACATTATTTAATAAAAATATCTTTCATTTTTAAGTACTAGTCACAACATTTCATAATTTATAAATATATTTTATTTGCTGATTTATATTACATTTTAATGTAGAAATTATTCTTTAATTGCAAAATTTAAACTGAATTGTTGTATAATTTTTGAAATGAGAACTAGCTGGTATTTGAAACATTAAATGTTTGGATATATTTCTTTTAAATTAAAAATAAAAAGAATTTTTATCCATCGAAATGCAGATAATATTTTGTAGATGTATATTGTAATATTTAGTAACATCAATCAAAATGAAAATCTCAACATACATCATAGCACACTAAAAAATAGTTTAGTTGATTATTTCTTACATAAATGGTTCACATTAGATTGAAATCAAAGTTATAGTCAGATAATTTATATATTTGCATGTGAAATTTAAAACCTACAACAGAGCATAAGCACACACACAAATGCGGGACAAACACTTTATAAACATAAGTGCACAAAATAATCTAAAATAGAATGGAACAATCAGGACATGGTAATGATTACAAACATTCTCTTGTAATAACTGATTTTTAGAAATAAGAAGTTTAGATGGCGATTGTGGCAATGTGTAAATGGATCTCTCAACGACATTCAGTTCATTTTTCTCTCATAGGACATGTAAATGCGTATCAGTTTCCTCTAAAAGTCTACCCAAATGATAATGTCTTTCGATTATTATTCGTAGATGATCTGCTCGTATATACGTAAGTGGGACAAAATGGTAGCTGATGTGCAGCAAAAAAAGAGGGGGGAGGGGGGTGTCGAAATTTTAAATTGTAAGTTAACCTTTTTTTTTTTTTATTAATTTTTATTTATTTTTTTCTATAATATAAGTTTCGATATAATTTTTTTAAATTTATAACCCTTTTTTTTTAAATTTATAACCTGAAATAATTTTTTGTTTCTTTTCAACATAACAAATACGATGTTTATTGTAGCTGGCAATACCAGATCGTATCTATAATATGCTGAAATAAATACGCATATTATTGGAAAAATTCATGCACGTATTGGGAATTATGCATAGAAAAGCAATTATACGCATATTATAGCTAATAACTGTGTAAAACAGTGCACAGTTTTAAAGACCATTTTAATATTTATTAAAAATTTAGTTACAAAAAACATTTTATTATTTTCTAATCAAAATGAATCAATTTTATAATATGAATAAAATCAATTTTACTTTAAATCAAAGACTGGCATATTTCTGACTTAAAGAAAAAAATTATTCCAACAGTTTTAATAAAGCAAATGATTAATTAATTTTTTCTTCAAACATTTACCACAACACGCACGCACACACCCACCCACATATATATATATATATATATAGATAGATAGATAGATATAGATATAGATATGTAGATATTTAGGTGAGGGTTGAAACTTCTCTTCGTTGTAAGGAGACTGAGACTTAATAATTTAATTAAATTCTTCCTCTTCTTCATTGGCCCAACAGCCCCATGGGTCAAGGCCGTCTGTTTTCTGGCAGATTTCGAGACAAGAAATGTTTTCTTTTTATGGGGTAGGATGATCAGTCCTATGCCCAAGGCTTTACAGTTATATTAGACCGGGACCTACGATTTAAAGTGGATTCCGAACCACTATAAACGTCCATGGCACCGCCAGAACTCGAACCCGAAACCTGTAGCACCAAGCGCCAGTCACTCGGCCATCAGTCCACTTTTAATTAAGTAACCTTGTTAAAGTAACAACCTGTTAATTCTGTCCTCAATTAATTAATTCTAGACCTGTCCTCAATTTATAGATATTGTTTAATCGAAATTGGGTTGTACTGAAACAGATGGTAAAATGTCAAATTCAAAAAATATAAAATGCCCAATTTTTGTTACTATATATAATTAAAAGATTACTTTAAAAGTAGGAAAACTCAAATATTTTAAGTTTCCATAACATATCAAGGCCTGACAAAATAAGGTTAAATTTAAATGCACTTAAATAATTGTACATCAAAATATGAAAGAATATAAAAAGGCATAAAGAGTTCCAGAATAAAAATATTTTTTGTAAGCTCACTAATTAATTCCTTGACGCATAAAACAAAGGTTAAGGTTATCAAAAACTATTTAATTTACTACAATATTTCGTGCAGTATTTTATTACACATATCTTTTTATGCTTCATACGTGAATGACAAAAAACATCCAGCCTTGAGATGGCAGATTTTTCCCATGGAAATAGCACCAGCTGCCAACTTTCTCACAAGAACGGCATTGCATCACACACTAATCGGAAATACCTATGCAAATCGCATCTTAATTAACCGTATGCGCCTTGCAACGAATGTCCTGTTCGTTAACGCATTCGTGGGCAGAAGTGACAGTCTGACTCTGACCTGACGAAATGTTCGTTAGAAAGAGGGTGTGGAGCTGGTAAGAAAATAAAGCAAAAGGCAAGAGATTTCCGTCCTTCCAGCAGACGATAATTAATTCCGCGTCACCGAACGATTTCTGGAGATCATTCTTGATGGAGGTTGTTGGCCGTCTGTAGTTGCAGATGGGGATGATCCATCAACTGTGGACATCCCACACCATCCGGATATCAAAAGGATCGTCTAACGAATTGGTAAGGCGATATCAATCAGCTGTGAAAACTGCCTGCATAGATTGGGCGTTTAATGGGAGATGTCCATGTTCTCGTTAGTGCAGTGAGTGTTATTAAAGGTAATGCGCTATCGCTGGACGTTGTAAGCTGGCCTCGCAGACACACCTCGTGGATAATTGAAGATTTATCATTTCGGCAATAAAAATACAATGTTTTATTGCTTGGAACACATTAAATTCAATTTGCCATACAGATTATGGATGTGTTATAAGAAATCCATATACTGTTACACAAATTTCTGGTAGATTTGTCAATAATTACTTAATTTTAGAGGGTACATTTTAATAATTATCCATACTATAACCTTTTGAATTAATTTAAGGTGTAAAAAAAACTTATTAAAGGTAATGCGCTATCGCTGGATGTTGTAAGCTGGTCTCGTGGATAATTGGAGATTTATCATTTCAGCAATAAAAATACAATGTTTTTTATTGCTTGGGACACATTAAATTCAATTTGGCATACAGATTATGGATCTTGTACGAAATCCATTAATTAATATTCTTAAGTAAATTTCTGGTAGATTTGTGAATAATTACTTAATTTTAGTTGGCATTTTTTAATAATTACCCATTTTTAATCTTTTGAGTTAACTTAAAGGGAAATCGCTGGATGTTATTAGCTGGCTACCAAACACACCTCGTGGATAATTGACTTTCAGCAATAAAAATTCAATGTTTCATTACTCAGAACATTAAACTCAATTTGCCATATAGATTATGGATGTGTTGTACGAAATCCATAAGTAATAATCTAATGCAAATTTCTTGTATATTTGTAAATAATTACTTATTTTCTAGTAATTATCCATTCTTTAAAATTTTGAGTTAATTTAAGGCAAAAAAAAAGCTTATTAAAGGTAATGAGCTATCGCTGGATGTTGTAAGCTGCCCTGCAGATACACCTCGTGGATAATTGAAGATTTATCATTTTAGCAATAAAAATAATTTGCTTATAAATACATTGATTATATCGCTTCGAATATTAGATTCAATTTAACATTTCGGATGTGTTCAAGGAATCTATCAGTAATATCGTTACGACAATTTCTGGTAGATTTGTAAATTATAACTTAATTTTAGGATAATTTTAATAAAGGATAATTATTAAAAAGTACCAACTGAAAAAACTTTTAAAACTTTCTACTTCTTTATTAAAGCTTTTGAGTTAAATTAGGGTGAAAAAAGCTTATTAAAGGTAATGTGCTATCGCTAGATGTTGTTAGCTGGCCTCGCAGACACGCCTCGTGGATAATTGAAGACTTATCATTTCGGCAATAAAAATACAATGTTTTATTGCTTGGAATATTAAATTCAATTTGCCATACAGATTATGGAAGTGTTCTAAGAATTTCTGGTACATTTGTAAATAATTACTTCATTTTAGTCGGTATTTTATAATATTTACCCATTCTTTAAACTTTTCAGTTAATTAAAAATGAAAATATCTTATTAAAGCTAATGTGCTATCACTGGATGTTGTTAACTGGCCTCGCAGACACACCTCTTGGATAATTGAAGATTTATCATTTCAGCAATAAAAATACATTGATTATATCGCTTAGAATATTAGATTAAATTTGCCATACAGATTAAGGATGTGTTGTAAGAAATCCATACGTAATACTGTTACGTAAATTTCTGGTAGATTTGTAAACAATTACTTCATAATTTACTTCATATTGTGTACATTTAAATAATTATCCATTCTTTAAACTTTTGAGTTAATTTAAGATGAAGAAAAGCTTATTTAAAGTAATGTGCTATGCCTGGATGTTGTAAGCTGGCCTCGCAGACACACCTCGTGGATAATTGAAGATTTATCATTTAAGCAATAAAAATAGAATATTTCATCGCTTAGAACATTAAATTCAATTTCTCATAGAGATTATGGATGTGTTATATGAAATCCAAAAGTAATACTGTTAAGCAATTTTCGAATTGATTTGCAAATAATTATTTCATTTTAGTTGGCACTTTATAATTATAATCCATTCTTTAAACTTTTGATTTAAATTAAGGTGAAAAAAGTTTTTTAAAAAATTGTTGCAGATGTACTTAGCTTAGCGGGATCTTCAAATTTTGCGATCTTCGTAACTGTGGTAAAGTTACTGGAAGCAATTAGAAGTTTGGCACAAGGCAATTATTAAGAACAGCAATAACTACATTAACTCCTAACTACAATAATAACTACAAATACATAACTACAATAACTACAATTAATAGTAACATATAAACTACAATTAATATAATTCTACATGATTTACTTCTGTAAAAGACTTGATAGAAGTAGTAACTGGGGAGTTTCCGTTTTGAGCACTGAAATTCACATTATAATCTACTTTGATGATGGCTTTGTGGGAGATCTATGCATTTCTTGGTGTTTGGATTTTGCCTTTCATTTAAGCAATAAAAAATTCCTTTCTGCATTATGCCTTTATTTTTTTTGTAAAATTTATACAGAAGGAAATCAATGAGTCCAAGTTTGTATATACACAGAACTGTGTATAAACACATAATATTCATTTCGTACCTTCTTTTCCGTCAATTAAATTAAAATGAAAGTTTTTGTGAAGTAAAAGAAAAATCTAAGAAATATGACAGATAGAAGGTTATGCTGGAATGGGTAAAGTGGAAATGGTTTTCAAAGGTGGAACATGTTGAAGGGAAAAAATGACTTTCGGAGAGATTCCTTAAAAATTTCTGCCCATTTAAGTTTCACCAGTAAACAAAAAACGATGAAGCTGTCAATCCTATTACAAACCGCATACGATACTTTTAAATTTAAGCTGTATTTTAAGAGTTTCTTTAAGATTCCTGTAGGGTAGTGGAATTCAATATCAGCACTGTAAGTAAGCGCTAATTTTGACAAAATTGAAAACTTATCCAATGTAAAATGCAGCATTTACCTCCAACTTCAAACCTATGAAATATTATAGTAATTTAATGGTTACTTCAACGACGCCATAATGTCTGCAGTAGTTTATTTTAGTACAGAATAGATTTTATGTTAAAATTGACAGAATAAAAAGTGTTGCCATTTTATAAAAGAAAAATTATTGTTTGCTATTTTATCCAATATTTTTAAAATATAACAAACTCAGTAAATGATTCAAATTTATTTAAGCATATACAATATCAATTACATTTTTCATAAGTGTGTCTTCATTTAAAATTATATTCAAATAATTTACCATTTGTAAGGATGAAAAAATCGAAAAAAAATTAATCTGTAATTCTTTTCTTTCACTTTGGGTGGTACTAAAAGTTTCCTTCTGCATTATGTACATTCAGGTTCACCGAATCGTCAAAATAATAGCCTGCTCGTAACCAATGTTGGCATCGTTCATCTAAGGATGAATCTGTAAAATAATAAATAGCATTTTAAAAGGTAGGTCAAAATTAACATTATTCGAGTTAATATGGACCAAGTTCACTGCGGATAAAAAAAATTCGCATTAACCGGATTTACTCAATTTCATGGGCCTAAATAACTAAGTGGCTAGCGCTCTGGCTCTCAGTGCCGCAGGTTTTGGGTTTGAATCCCGGCGGTGCCATGGATGTTTGTAGTGGTTCGGAATCCACTTTAAATCGTAGTTGCCGGTTTAAATATGATCCTAGAGCGTTCTCTCGAGGTTAGTTAGTCTTCAGCCCTCGTGGTTCCTCGCTATAAGTGAAGCTGCATATTACACTTAGCCATAGATATCGTCTGCGACGGGATCCTTTGGACCTGGTGTAGGCTTTCCTGCACCAGGGGGATTAGTAACACTTAATTTCATTAAATAAGGTTTGGTTTGATGCTCTATGGTCATTTTGGACACACGTGGAGCTAATTAGACTGGGACCTATAGTTTAAAGTGGATTCCGAATCACTAGCAAGCATCCGTGCCACCGCCAGAATCCGAACCTGAAGCTTGTGGTATCAAAGGCCAGAGCGCTAGCCAATTGGCTATCAAGCCTCAGGTTTATATAAATAGATATATAAATTTACACACAATATATTCAGTCTTCATTATTATTACTGCATGTATTTACAGTCCTTATAATGCGAAGCTTCAAAAGCATTCATAAAAATAGGGAATTAAATTTTCCGTTTGAAGAAGTCCGTGATATTTTTTATTTGTAGGATGATAAACGTTTTTTTGCTGCAATATTACGCCATCGTGGAAAAGTCATCAGAATCACAGATGTAGCCTCTTCTTGCTGATCCTATTATTCAATAGTTTTTCAACCGAATGTAACCTTTAAAATGTGACATTTTTTTATGATTTGAATCGCTTTCATCAAATGTCTTTGTTACTGTGTTGACTCCACCTCCCGAAACATGCACTACTACTACACCACACCACATAACTCATACCTAGAGCTGAGTTGCCTCTCTACATTTGGGAATGATGTGGGTGAGAAGACTGACTTGGGCTACGTGACGCTAGTACAGTCATATGAGACCGTGACTATGGCTTAAAGTGGATTCCGAACCACTACAAACATCCATGGCACCGCCGGGATTTGAACCCGATACCTGTGATACCGAGCGCCAGAGCGCTACCCACTCGGCCATTCAGGCCCCCCGATCAAAATTAACCACCAATAAAAAAGTAATTAAAAAATTTTAACAACGTAAATTTAAAAAAAATTAACATTGAAATACAATTTATTACTAAAGAATGCATATTGTCACCCACTTTTATCATTTTCTAGATTTGAATATTTCAGAGATGCTTTCTGAAATCGATCTAACACTTTTTCTCGAGCTTTCTGTATTCGGTGAACGGACCAATCGTCATTCACAGAGCTTTGTTCAGAACATGATGCAGATAAATCTAAGAAAAGGAAATAAAAACATGGAAATACTTTTGGTATTACTAAAGAACGCCACCTTAGCTCACAGATTTTATCATTTTAACAGCTACAGATTTGAATCTAACAGCTACAGATTTGGCGGTTTTTGAAATGGCGCCAGTCTAACAGCTACAGATTTGGGAGCTTTTTAAGTGGTGCCAATCTAACAGTTACAGATTTGGCGGTTTTTAAGAACATGATGCCAGTCTAACAGCTACAGATTTGGCGATTTAAAAAACAATCTAACAGCTACAGATTTGGCGGTTTTTAAGTGGCGCCAGTCTAACAGCTACAGATTTGGGGGTTTTTAAGTGGTGCCAATCTAACAGTTACAGATTTGGCGGTTTTTAAGTGGCGCCAGTCTAACAGCTACAGATTTGGCGGTTTTTAAGTGGCGCCAATCCAACAGCGACAGATTTGGCGGTTTTTAAGTGGCGCCAATCTAACAGCTACAATAAAGTGTATATTGGCACCACTTAAAAATCGCCAAATCTGTACCTGCAGTTGGCGCTCAAAAGATAACTGCGTGCGCGTGCGAACAACAAGATTGCGCTTTATTGGCGCAACTGTAGCTAAGGTGGCGTTAATACGTAAGTACCATATGTTTTTGATTAATATGTTTAAATCAATAAAAAATATTTGAGAAAAACTTATTTAGAAATTTTTGCATTTTTCTTTTTGTAAAAATGAAGTTTAGCTTACACGTTTGACGATTTGCCATTAGCCACACGATTTGACGTAAACGAAAATGCCATTCGAACGTATTAAATTTTTCTGTGGTTTTATGATTTTGATTTTGTTCTTGTTTTCTTCATTCATTTGATTTGGCTATGCAAGGAGATATTTTAGTGAGGCAATAAAAAGATTTATTTCCGCCTCAAACAAAGGATATATCAGCTTAAAATGTAAGTTATGTCTATTTTCTTCTGTTTTTAAAAAATAATATCGTTTTATTATTCGAATTCGGCATCGTAAACAACATAAAATATTTTGGGTTAGGAGCAAAATAATTTGGCGAAACAGCAAATAAATATCGTTGTTAAGAAATTACATTTTTGTGAGTTATCAAAATAAAATTCAACGTAATAATTTGGAGTTAAAGTGATAAAATTTGGCTTAAAAGTTAATCATTAAAATTTTGCCATGATAGTGGTAAAATTTTGGCCATACAGCGATATAATTTGGTGTAAAATCAATTTAGGCATACATTTTTGGGCATAGTAGTGATAAAAGTTAGCGTTAAAGAAATAAAATTTGGCGAAAAAGCATTTCAGGAATAAAATTTCTCTGTGATAAAATTTGGCTATAAAAGCTATTTAAGGAATAAAATGATAAAATTTTTGCATACCGGCGTAAATGCAATTTAAGAAATAAAATGTCATAATAGCTGTTTGGGTATTAACGTTGGCGTAATAGCGGTTTTTGGCGATAAATTTTGTTTGTTTGCTTGGAGACTTGGCAGCCTAGTGATGGATTTTGGCGTAATAATGTTTTACAGCGAAAACTAACTACAACATTCATTATTAAGTTTACTTGGCATCCTGACGATTCAATTGGCACAAAAGGTACAGGATTCTAGACTTTTACATCAAACTCATTTTTCGTAAAATATAGGAACGAAACAGGATAAATACCGAAACATTTACACTGAACACATGAATGTAGTAAAAGCATTGTGAGGCCAAATCGCAAAATAGGGTCCATTGGGATTTGGCGATTTTTTTGTTCGAACTTTGGAGAAAAGATTTTTTGACGCCAAATTCCAACGGCCCTTATTATGTGGATTAACTACAATAAAAAAACAATATTTTACCTGGAAAAGTGGATTGCTTTACTGGAATTTTTCTTTTTTTGCGAAATTTTAAATCGTTATTTCCTAAATATTCAGTCCGGCTCGAAATAATACACGGTAAGTGATTTGAAGTAGAATAGGATAAGCACTGTACTATATCTTTGGGAGAATTATCATTATTTTTTAAGTCGGAAGGAAGAGATTTTGAAGTCTGTCTGGCCAATATCATCAAGCAATTGTAAATCTGAATCCATTTCCTCCTTAAACTTTAAATAGCAATTTTCCCGTTTTTTTAATTTTGAATTCCGATGTTTTTGGGATGATAATTATTTTTGTAATACTTGTAAGAATACATCATGCACACAAATTTCCATTTAAAAATCAAAATATAGAATCTCAGCCAATCTTAAAATGTCCTTTGTATAAATAATTTTTGAAGCTAATGCAAGCAGTAAGATTGCTTTTTTTTTGCCTTAAGATAAATCAGGATAAGGATATGATAAAAAGATAAGATATGAATTTGTAATTACATTTATAAAAATTAAACCTTTAAATGATTTAAAATTCACATTTTTTTTTTTTTTAAATCACAGCTACTCTTGAAATTAAAAAACAAAATAATCAATCAAGAATCATAAATATCTCAATCACTCGTTATGTTTCAAAAGAATTGTTTAGTATGTTTGCTTTCAACAATCTTATTTTGTTTGTAAAATGCAATAGAGTTGAGATGTTTTTCTTTTAAATATTTTGAAAGTAAATAATTTTTTTAAGTATTTTTTCCCACTTCAAGACATACTAATAATTTCAAAAACTTCTGCGAGGAAGAAAGAGATAATCCAGTTTTTTTATATAACTAAATTTTATTTATTTTATTTTTTATTTATTAAACCATAATAGAGAAAGAATATATTTTTAAGAACACGGGCCTGAATGGCCGAGTGGCTAGTGCTCTGGCGCTCGGTACCACAGGTTCGGGTTCGAGTCCCGGCGGTGCCATGGATGTTTGTAGTGGTTCGGAATCCACTTTAAACTGTAGGTCCCAGTCTAATAGGATCGTAGAGCGTTGCGGGGGCTTTGTTACTCCGCGTCCGTGGCTTATCTTCAAGTTACACGCGCCCCCTGGGTAATGCAAAGTGAGTACGTCTGTGCAGCGCTTGCCTTAAAGCATCCAAGACCAAGCTGTCTAAGTGTTTGCCAGCTGCATTAGAGCAAAAAAAAAATATATATATATTTTTAGGAATATTGATTTGAAATGATAAGGAAAGTGTGTCGTGAGTTTGAGCTCCCAAACCCATAAGTAAAATGTATGCACATGTTCAAACATAAAACCACTTTCCACTTAGGCCCAATGTTTTTTTTTTAAGGTTTTTAAATACCACCGTGTCCAAAAAGTAAGACCAACTTTTAATTTAAATTCCCCGAGCATATGGTATTTCAATTGTTTCTTTTTTCTTTTTTAGGTTTCTGGTACTGTCCATGACATCTGTGTGAAATTTGACGTCAAAATCTTCATTAGTGCTTGAGTTACGCTTGATTTTGTGAGACGCTAAAACAGATTCCGGCGAATTTTGAAATGTCTTTTCAATAGACTCAAAACGGTGTCCCCATAGTGGTCTTTTGAGTTTAGGGAATAGCCAAAAGTCGCACGGTGTGAATAAGGTGGTTGTGGAACGATATGGGTTTCAGTTTTGGCGAAAAAGTCAAGTGAGTGTGAGCTGGCGCATTCAGTGTTTTCGGTACCAATTGAGATTTGACGCGTTTGAGGTCCAAACATCTTTTCAAATGGAATTTTGAAATTCTAACATCATCAGCGAGGTCTCTAATTATAAATTGGTGCTTTGCAGCACCAAATCTTTAATTTTTTGGGCGTGAGCTTCGTCGGTTGAAGTTGAGGGTCGACCAGAGGGCTGTTCATCTCCAACGCATTCTCTGCCTTCTTTGAACTGTTTATACCACTTGTAAACATTTCTTTCCGACATAGGAATGCTCACAGAATGCCTTATGCAACATTCTATATGTTTCCGCAAACAAAATGTAATGCGAGGTTTTTGCTCAATTAATTCAGACATTTCAAAAATCTTCGGAATCAGTTTGAGCGTCTCACAAAGCCAAGCGTAACTCAAACACTAATGAATATTTTGATGTGAAATTTCACACGGATGTCAAGGGCAGTGCCGGCAACCTAACAAAGAAAAATAATTGAAATTCCATAAGCATCAGGAATTTTAAATTGAAAATTGGTCTTACTTTTTGGACACAGTAGTATATGTACCCTGCCAATTGATGCAGCTCTAAATGCTGTGATAAAAATAACCATCATAAAAGAGAAGCTAAAATTTTAACGATACAACTTGATTTGCATAATTTTCATATCGCATCCTCATTAGGAATCTGAATTTTAATGTTAATGTTATTCATTGAAACAGTTGTAATATTACAAGACTTTATAAGGCTTATCAGCATTTTACAAGGTAAATGAAATGTCTGAGCTATCTTTATCAGAACAAGAATTTACCAAGCTATATAAGAAGGCTACGGTGTTGCAAATATATTAAATATAATTGATACAGATACAGACCAACATAATAAAGCCATTGATCGAGCTTTTAAATGCTGTGATAAAAGTAACCATCCTCTAACAGAAGCTAAAACTCTAACGATGCAATTTGATTTGTATCATTTTCTTATCGCATCATCATTAGGAATCTGAAATTTAATGATAAAGTTATTAATAGAAACGGTTGTAATATTGCAAGGCTTTATAAAGCTTATTAACGTTTTTATAAGTTAAATGAAATGTCTGAACTATCTTTATCAGATCAAGAATTTGCCAAGCTATATAGAAAGGATGAGGTGTTGCAGACATATAAAATATAATAGATACAGATACAGACCAACTGAATAAAGCCATTGATCTAGCTTTTAAATGCTGTGATAAAAGTAACCATCCTCTAACAGAAGCTAAAATTCTAACGATGCAATTTGATTTGTATCATTTTCTTATCGCATCATCATTAGGAATCTGAAATTTAATGATAAAGTTATTAATAGAAACAGTTGTAATATTGCAAGGCTTTATAAAGCTTATTACCGTTTTATAAGTTAAATGAAATGTCTGAACTATCTTTATCAGATCAAGAATTTGCCAAGCTATATAGAAAGGATGAGGTGTTGCAGACATATGAAATATAATAGATACAGATACAGACCAACTGAATAAAGCCATTGATCTAGCTTTTAAATGCTGTGATAAAAATAATCATCCTCAAACAAACAAAAAAATTCTAATGATTCAACATGATTTGTATCATTTTCTTATCGCATCGTGATTACGCATCATTAATTACGATTGAATTTTAATGTAAAAGTTATTCATTGAAACAGTTGTAATATCACAAGGCTTATCAACATTTTGTAAGGTAAATCAAATGTCTGAACTATCTTTATCAGATCAAGAATTTACCAAGGTATATAAGAAGGAGGAGGTGTTGCAGACATATGAAAAATAATAGATACAGATACAGACGAACTGCATAAAGCCAACTTATCTAGCTTTTAAATGCTGTGATAAAAATAACCATCTTCAAACAGAAGCTAAAATTTTAACGATTCAACTGGATTTGTATCGTTTTTCTTATCGCATCATCATTAGGAATCTGAATTTTAATGATAAAGTTATTCATTGAAGCAGTTGTAATATTGCAAGGCTTTATAAGGTTTATCAACATTTTATAAGGTAAATAAAGTGTCTGAACTATGTCAAATCAAGAATTTACCAAGCTGTATAAGAAGGATGAGGTGTCGCAGACATATGAAAAATAATAGATACAGCTACAGACGAACTTAGGAATCGCATCCTGATTAGGAATCTGAATTTTAATGATAAAGTTATTCATTGAAACAGTTGTAATATTGCAAAGCTTTATAAGGCTAAAAATAATAAAATGTCTGAACTATCTTTATCAGATCAAGAATGTACCAAGCTAGGGTGCGGTGTGATGACATATGAAAAATCTCATCAAAGCCATTTCTAACCATGAATGCGAAACGTAGGCAGAAGAAGTTGACACGTGCTCAGCCCGTTACGGTCACGGCCAATCTCCAAAGGAGATGGGGTGGTGTCTTCATGCAGACACATGTTCCAGAATTAATCGGAAAAAAGGAGAAGCCAGAAAACATGTGTAAGGTTTAAAATTAGAACCAGTAATTGCTTCGGGTGGTCCTGTCCAGCTTCTTCGTCTATCCACCCGCGTCCATTAAAAAACCTGGTCACTCCCACAACATGGCAAGAGTGACAGAAGGCACGGTTACAGCGGCAAAGAGTGACCACCGGGTTGCTAATAAAGAAGAGGCGTTGAACTGGAATCATTAATTAAACCATCTTTTAATCGAGATCAGGGCTGGATGGTATCTGGATCTGGGACAAGCAATTATCTCGGCATCTGCATAATTGAATACGTGACAATGCGAACAACAATGGGTGGGCTACCGTGTGTTTTTTAACCCCCTTCGGTATGCTCTTAATAATGTGCAGCGTATTCTGTTTCGTGGAAGATTGTATCGATGGCATAATATTTCATACGCCTCCTCAAGTACTATCTTCCCACATGTAGTATTCATACCACATTTCGTAATTAATTTATTAATCTTTGGTAATTTTTTAAATATGACGTGCACAAAACATCAAAGGTTCTCTTTAGTCTAAAAAAAAATTTTTTATTTACAAATATTACATAATAATCCATTAATTTTTTAAAAGTGAGTAAGATTGTGTTAGAGCAGTCATTTACAATGTTTTTACATCTTTGTGTTTTCTACACAATAAAAAGTTTAGTGTGTACACTTTTTTATCGTTAAATATCATAATAATTTATTCATTCTATTTTATATTAGCAATATATGCAGATTTTTAATTAATTTGAAGTATACAAAATATTAGTGAACAAAAATTATTAATAATTAAAATTAATACATATACTACTGTGCCCAAAAAGTAAGACCAATTTTTATTTTTTCAAAATTTCTTTATTTATTTTTCCAAATTTATTTCATCTGCTTCAAAGTAATTCCCTCCGGACACAATGCACTTATGCCAACTTTTTCCAATCCACAATGTATGCTAAAAAGTCATCGGTAGGGATGGCCTTTAAAGCGCGCCGATTCACGTTGAATCTCATCAATCAACTCAAAACGATGTCCCCGGAGTGGTCTTTTGAGTTTAGGGAATAGCCAGAAGTCGCACTGTGGTTGTGAAAAGATATAGCTTTCATTTTTGGTGAAAATGTCACGAAGAATCAATCTAGTGTGAGCTGGCGCATTCAGTGTTTTCGGTACCAATCGAGATTTGACGCGTTTGAGACCCAAAATGGAATTGTCCGATCCTTTTGAAATTGCAATATCATCAGAAAGGTCTCTGATTATAAATCGACGGTTTGCAAGCACAAAATCTTTAATGTTTTGGACGTGAACTTCGTCGGTTGAGGTGGAGGGTCGACCAGAGCGCTTTTCGTCTTCAAGGCGTTCTCTGCCTTCTTTGAATTGTTTATACCACTTCTAAACATTTCTTTTCGATGTAGGAATGCTCACATTTTCTCAACAACTTCTGCAACATTCTATAAGTTTCCGCAAACAAAATTTAATCCACGTTCTTTGCTCAATTAATCAGACATTTCAAAAATCTCCGGAATTAGTTTTAGCGTCCCACAAAGCCGAGCGTAACTCAAACACTAATGAATATTTTGACGTGAAATTTTACACAAATGTCGAGGACAGTGCCAGCATCAAAAAAAAAAATTGAAATTCAATAAGCTCCGAGAATATTAAATAGAAAATTTGTCTTACTTTTTGCACATAGTAGTATGTTTGTCACTCTGTCTTTAGGGTTTATTTAGTTTTAAGTTTTTGAAACGCCTTATCATTTCAAATTATAATGTTTTGTTTCGTTTTTCATTCTTGTTGTTTTTTATTTATTTAAATGTATATAATGGCATATTTTGGTGCTAATAATAGATGCTTTCTGGTTATCAAATGCTTTTTGTAACAAGTCAGATTCCTCTCAAGATTATATGCTTGTTTAGGTTACTGAATTCTGATTTAAATTTGACTTTTATTTTGTTATGAATTTGTTAAAATTGTGCTTGTGGCATTATAAGTCATTAAAATAAGCATGTTTCTTCAGGTGCAAATGACAGCTTTTTTATCGTGTCATCTTGTTTTGGGGATTATTTTCTATCTGTTTCTTTATTTGGACGTTGAATTATTTAAATAAATATAATATCATATTTAACTGCCGCTATGGGTGTTTATTAATATTCAAATTAGATTACAAAGCAGCAGATTTAAAGCAAGATTATATGTCAATTTAGCATTACAGTAGTTCAATTGAAAAGTTTGAATCTGTTAAGGTATTGCTGGTGGTAAAATACGTCACTAAATGGAATATGTTTTTCAAGATTCAAATGATAGTTGTTTTATTTTGTCACTCTGCTTTTTGGAGTAATTTCCTTTTTAATTTACTTAATGACAAATTTAAATAAATTTAATGATGCGTCAAGTTCCTAATAGGAAATGTTTGGTGGTTAACAATTATTAATTATAATTCATTTGATCTCATTAAAGATTATGTGCCACTCTTAAATCAAAATTCCGATTTTAGAATATGAAGGTTTTATTTGTGCCACAATAGGTGATTAAAATCAACACATGTCTTATGACATATGTCATAGTCAACATATGTAAAATAAGTCTCAAAAGATGACTCTTTTATCCTGCATCCTGTCATTTGTCCGTTTCTTTATTTGTTGAAATATTTGAATGATTATATTGATATATTCATTAGTTAATTATCAAATGCTAGTTGTATAACAAAAGATTTCATACACTATATGCATATTTAAAATTACTGCATTGGGATTAAACATTTTTATTGAGTTAAAATTTTGCTTATGGCTAAATATGTCACAAAATTGAGTTTGTATTTTCAGATTCAAATGATAGTTCTTTTATATTGTCACTCGTTTGAGTGACTCTTAAGAGGTTATTTCCTTTTCAGTATATTTATTTTGTCCTTTTACTTGTTGAAAAAAAAATATTTAATTGTTTACTTGTCAGCATATACCAACTGTAATTCAATAGATTTAATTTTTAATCTTGTAACAGTCTAAATTGCTTGATTCCAAATTTAAAAATTGAATTTATTCAAGTGTGTAGATTTTATCACAGTATGTTCTTAAATTGAATGTGTGTCTTCATACTACTGTGTCCAAAAAGGAAGACCAATTATTTTTTTTCATAAACTCTTTATTTATTCTTCCAAATTTATTTCATCGCCTTCACAGCAATCCCCTCCGGACACAATGCATTTATGGCAACTTTTTTCCCATTCCTCAATGCACGCTAAAAAGTCATCGGCAGGGATGGCCTTCAAAGCGCACGGCGATTCACGTTAAATATCTTCAGTCGACTTAAAGTCCCCGGAGTGGTCTTTTGAGTTTAGGGAATAGTCAGAAGTCGCACGGTGTGAATACGGTGGTTGTGGAACGATATGTGTTTCATTTTTCGTGTAAAAAGTCACGAAGAATCAATGCAGTATGAGCTGGCGCGTTCAGTGTTTTCGGTACCAATCGAGATTTGACACGTTTGAGGCCCAAAATGGAATTGACCGATTCTTTTGAAATTCCGACATCAGCAGCAAGGTCTCTAATTGTAAATCAACGGTTTGCAATCACCAAATCTTTAATTTTTTGGACGTGAGCTTCGGCGATTGAGGTTGGTGGTCGACCAGAGGGATCTTCGTCTTCAACACGTTCTCTGCCTTCTTTCAACTGCTTATACCACTTGTAAACGTTTCTTTCCAATATAGGAATGTTCACCGAATGCCTTCTGCAACATTCTATGCGTTTCCCTGAACAAAATTGAATGCAAGTTCCTTGCTCAATTAATTCAGACGTTTCAAAAATCTCCGGAATCAGTTTTAGCTTCTCACAAAGCCAAGCGTAACACAAAATTGTTGTCTCATTAGTAAGGATTTCTGATTTTAAATTTAAAATCATTAAATATAATAGATAAATTTTAAAAAGTACAAAAAATAATGTTGAAGAAATTTTATGTAAAATGTAGTTTAATGATTATGATTTTCAAAGGGACTCATAATTGCTGTCTCATTAATAAAGAATCTTGATTTTAAATTTAAAATCATTAAAGGTGCTTATTTCTTATATTACAAGATATATACAGGAGTGAGTTTATTAATTGGCCTGTATATCAAATATTTCTGTTATATAAAATAAATTATTTCTTAAATCTTTAATCTTGTTGCTCATTAAGCACAAAATATTTCTTCATATAATAATTCAAATATTCTACAATATTTAAACTAAACAGAACTTTCTGATTAGATATCAGATGGAAAAAAAAAGATTAAAAAAACTGCTAATTTTTTAATCACTGACATTTAAATTTTATATTATTTTTATGACAAGAATTTAAAATGTGTTAAATAGTTATTGCTATATTTAAAAATCTTTTTTATTTAATTATAACTAATAATAATTGTTTTGCAGATTAATATTCTGAATAGTTTTGGACAACGGGGTGTGGCAGATAATTATTATCATTAACTACCATTTATTCAGTAATCATTATAGATTTACAGTGGTAAAACCCACACACCTGAATAAATTCAATTTTTAAATTTGGTCTATTACATGATTAAAAATGAAATATAATGAATTACAGCTGATATTTTCTAAACAGTAAACAACAAAATGCTTTTTTAAATATTTCAACAAGTAAAAGGGCAAAATAAATATTCTGAAAAGGAAATAACCTCTTAAAGATAGAGTGACAATATAAAAGGACTATCATTTTGATCTGAAGATACAAACTCAATTTCGTGCATATTTACAAATTACTCCATAAGTAAAATTTTGACTTCATAAAAAGGTTTAAATCCCAATGCAGTAATTTTAAATATGCATATAGTGTATGAAATCTTTTGCTATACAACTAGCATTTGATAATTAACTAATGAATATATCAATGTACTCATTCAAATATTTCAACAAATAAAGAAACGGACAAATGACAGGATTGTAGGATAAAAGAGTCATCTTTTGGGACTTATTTTACATATGTTGACTATGACATGTGTCAAAGACATATGTTGATTTTAATCACTTATTGTGGCACAAGTAGAACCTTCATATTCTAAAATCGGAATTATGATTTAAGATTGGCACATAATCTTTAATGAGATCAAATGAATTATAATTAATATTTGATAACCACCAAACATTTCATATTAGGAACTTGACGCATCATTAAATTTATTTAAATTTTTCTTTAATTAAATTAAAAAGGAAATTACTCCAAAAAGCAGAGTGACAAAATAAAACAACTATCATTTGAATCTGAAAAACACATATTCTACTTAGTGACGTATATTGCCACAAGCAAAACCTTAACAGATTCAAACTTTTCAACTGAACTACTGTAATGTTAAATTGTCATATAATCTTGCTTTAAATCTGCTGCGTTGTAATCTAATTTGAATATTAGTAAAAACCCTCAGCTACAGTAAAATATGATATTATATTTATTTAAATAATTCAACCGTCAAAATAAAGAAACAGATAGAAAATAATCCCCAAAACAAGATGACGCGATAAAAAAGCTAACGCTTGGAGCTGAAGAAGCATGTTTATTTTAATGACTTACAATGCCACAAGCACAATTTTAACAAATTCTTAATAAAATCAAAATCAATTTTAAATTAAAATTCAGTAATCTAGACAGGCATATAATCTTGAATGGAATCTGACTTGTCACAAAAAGCATTTGATAACCAGGAAACATCTATTATTAGCAACAAAATATGTCATTATATATACTCAAATAAATAATGAACAACAAAAAAAGAAGAAAATGATAATTTGAAATGATAAAGCGTTTCAAAAACTTAAAAGAAAATAAACCTTAAAGATAGAGTGACAAAAACAAGAGAATTATCATATGAATCGTTGATGCATTATGCACACATTAAGATGTAGAACTTTAAAAAACATCAATCAAGAGCATACTTTTAAACGGACATTATAATTGGCATTTGATTATCGAAAACATCTCTTTGTAGCAACAAATATGCCAATGTGCCTATTTAAGTATTTTAACCAAAAAGTACGTTTACTACTGTGTCCAAAAAGTAAAACCAATTTTCAATTTAAAATTCCCGGGGCTTAGGGAATTTCAATTTTGTTTCTTTTTTATGTTGCTGGCACTGTCCTTGACATCTGTGGGAAATTTGACGTCAAAATATACATTAGTGTTTGAGTTACGCTTGGCTTTGTGAGACGCTAAAACTGATTCAGGCGATTTTTGAAATGTCTGAATTAATTGAGCAAAGAACTTGCATCCCTGCCAATGACTTTTTAGCATGCACTGAGGATTGGAAAAAAAAGTTGTCCGAAGTGCATTGTGTCCAGAGGGGATTATTTTGAAGGAGATGAAATAAATTTGGAAGAATAAATAAAAGTTTTTGAAAAAAAAATAATTGGTCTTACTTTTTGGGCACGGTAGTAAAAAATACATGGCAAAAAAACTTGAAATGATAAGACAATAAAATATTTGGACATGGACACTAGCTCATTTTAACGATTATCAATTATTTATAATAAAAGTCATTATCTACACTTAATTAAATAAAGAACAACAAAAAAAAAGAAGAAAAAAACTTAAAAAAGAAAATAAATCTTAAAGACAGAGCGAGTTAAGAGAATTATCATATGGATCTTTGCACACACATTAAGATGCAAAACTTTAAAAAACATCAATCAAGACCATACTTTTAAACGGACATTATAATTGACATTTGATTATCGCAAAGAACACTTTGTAGTAACAAAATATGCCAATGTACTTATTTTTAAATATTTTAACCAGAAAAATATTTTTAAAAAATACATGGTAAAGAACTTTAAATGATAAGGCAATAAAATACTATGATTTGAACGCATGCTCATTTTAATGATTTTAAATTATTAGTAATAAAATATGTCATTATCTACACAATGAAAACAACAACAAAAAAAAAAAAAAAAATAACCTTAAAGACAGAACGACAAAGTTATGATTCTTTGTGTTGCATTACGCACACATTAAGATGTAAAACTTTAAAAATCCCCATTCAAGACTTAAATAATACTATACTTTTAAACGGACATTATAATTGGCATTTGATTATCTCAAACATCTCTTTGTAGCACCAAATTATACCAGTGTACCTATTTAAATATTTTAACCAAAAAAATATTTTTTAAATTTACAAAGTAAGGAACTTTGAATGATAAGGCGATTAAATATTTGGACTTGAACACATGCTCGTTTTAATAATTATCTACTTAAATGAAACTTTAAAAAAAAAAAAAATTATTAGAACTTTTAAATTTGAATTTAGTATTTTCATACAAGTAATCTTGAATGTAATCTCATTACAATCGACATTTGATAACAAGTAAACATCCCAATTTAACGTGCTAAATATGCCATTAAACTCATTTGAATACTTGAACAAATAAAGTAACAGATGGTGCGAAAAACAATAAAAGACAGCTTGACACAATAACAGAACCACCAATCGAATCTAAAGACGCATGCTCATTTTAATGATTATCAAATACAATTAAACTTTTTAAAAATATTAATTAAACTTTTAAATTTGAATTTAGTATTTTCATACAAGTAATCTTGAATGTAATCTCATTACAATTGACATTTGATAACAAGTAAACATCCCATTTTAACGCGCCAATGTATCTATTTAAATATTTTAACCAAAAAAAAATTTTTTTTTTAAATATACATGGTAAAAACCTTGAAATGATAAGGTGATAAAATATTTGGACTTGGACACATGCTCATTTTAATAATTATCAAATCTAATTAAACTTGATAAAAAGTTTTAACTAAACTTTTAAATTTGAATTTAATATGTAATCTCATTACAATCGACATTTGATAACAAGTACACATCCCATTTTAACATGTTAAATATGCCATTAAACTCATTTGAATACTTGAACAAATAAAGAAACAGATGGTGGTAAAAACAATAAAAGACAGCTTGACATAATAACAGAACCCCCAATCGGATCTGAAGACACATGTTCCTTTTAGTGACACATCAAGTCATAAACAAACCGGAATCTTTAAATTGGAATTTAATAATCCAGACTTTAATTAATCAAGACTTTAACAAGATCAAAAAGCTTAAAAATCGTAAGACCATACCTTTAAACGGACATTATAATTAACATTTGATTATCGCGAATATCCCTTTGTAGCAACAAAATATGCCAATGTAAATATTTAAATATCTTAACCAAAAATATATTTTTTAAAATTACATGGTAAAGAATTTGAAATGATAAGACGATAAAATGTTTGAACTTGGACACATGCTCATTTTAATGATTACCAAATCAAATTAAACTTTAAAAAAAATTGTTACTAAACTTTTAAATTTGAATTTAGTATGTAATCTCATTACAATCGGCATTTGATAACAAGTACACATCCCATTCTAACGTGCTAAATATGCCATTAAACTCATTTGAATACTTGAACAAATAAAGAAACAGATGGTGGTAAAAATAATAAAAGACAGCTTGACATAATAACAGAACCACCAATCGAATCTGAAGACACATGTTCGTTTTAGTGATTATCAATTATTAGTAATAAAATATGTCATTATCTACATTTAAATAAATAAGGAACAATAAAAAAGAAAAAAAACTCAAAAGAAAATAACCCTAAAGACAGAGCGACAAAGATTATCATAAGAATTTTCATATGAATCATTGTGATGCAGTATACACACATTAAGATGTAAAACTTTAAAAAACATCAATCAAGAGCATACTTTTAAACGAACATTATAATTGGCATTATTATCGCAAACATCTCTTTGTAACAGCAAAATATGCCAAAGTACCTATTTAAATATTTTAACACAAAAAATATTTTTAAAAAAATATATGGTAAAGAACTTGAAATGATAAGGCGATAAAATATTTAGAACTAAACTTTTAAATTTGTAACTAAACTTTTAAATTTGAATTTAGTATGTAATCTTGAATGTAATCTCATTACAATCGACATTTGATAACAAGCACACATCCCGTTTTAACGTGCTAAATATGCCATTAAACTCATTTGAATACTTGAACAAATAAAGAAACAGATGGTGCTAAAAACAATAAAAGACAGCTTGACATAATAACAGAACCACCAATCGGATCTGAAGACACATGTTCGTTTTAGTGACACATCAAGTCATAAACAAAGTTATATTTTTAAATTGGAATTTAATAATCGTCGAACAGATGGTCGTTGAGCCCACCGACCAAACGACCGGCCGTGACCCAATCACTGTCGAGCGTCGTTTAGCAGGTGTCGACCGCGTCCTACGATAAACAACCGCGCGCGACTCTGACGGATTCCGCATCGAAGAAATGTGCAAATTTGCCGAGCGCTTCTAAAAAAGGGCATCTCAAAATGTGAATGGGAGTATTGAGTAGTAGTAAATTGGAGGCGTAGGGTTACACAGATCTGTGTGTGTGTGCGACCTACGTCCGAGTACACGAGTGTTTGTACTCGCGTGGCCCACTAGGTAAGTCCTACTCTCAACACCCAGTTTTTTTCTGCGTCGATTTACCCATTCCTTGCGAGTGCCTCCTACTACACTGATCGGGTTGTTAACTCGTGAAGGGGTTTCGGACTCAAGTGATGTAAGTCCAGCAAAGTAAGTTAGCATGCACACATACAAATTTAGCATGCTTACAAGTTTATTATTGAATTAACATGCATGCATACACTTTTATAGATAAATATACATGTCATCAGATTGTGAAAGTTGTTGTTCTTTTGAATGGGTTAAATAAATTACATTAAATTAGCTCTTTAGTGAAATTGAAGTTGGAACCATCTTAAATTAGTTCTTTAGCCAGGTTCAAGTTGGAACCTTGTAACATCCACTGCAATCTCTGGTTTCAGAAACAAGGAGACTTTATGTGACAATGTATTCAAGCTCACATCAGTAATCAGCCTCATGGTGATAGTTTTCTGAGTTTACTCTCATACAATATGCAAATATGTGGTAATTATTCTTAAAAGTCTTCTTGGAATGCTATATTTAAATTCATGGCTGAGTACACATAAATGGAACTCACCGCCCACCGATGTCAAACATGTGCCCCCCATCTTAAATAAGACTCAAAGACGATTGGTTTGGTTTGTAGCTCTAGCTATCATTTTGTGCACACTTTGGGCTAATTAGACCAGGGCCTACAGTTTAACGTGGGTTCCGAATCATCAACAAACATCCATGCCACCTCCAGGATTAGAACTTGAAGCCTGTGGTACAAATGGCCAGAGCGCTAGCCAATTAGCCATCAGGGTGCAGACACAAAAACGAAGAAACTTTAATAAGTAATAAGCGTCAAAGGCGATTCTGACTGTTTGTGTATAAAACATCTGTAATTAACATTCAGGTTCTTGGTGGGAGTTTTCTGAGTTTTCTTCTATATAAAAAGTAAAGAACAAAACTGATATCTCTAAAAGTTTTCTTAAAATTCATAATTTCCCCATATCCATCAATGAACTGTTAGTGGTATGCATTAATAAGGTTCACTGATGTCTCACAATAAAGCAAAATAATTATTTATTGTTATTTATTAACTATAAATTAGATATTACTTTGACTTTTTACACTCAATTAATAGTGCATTACTTTCTTTTACAAGATTATTTCTTTTATTAGAATCAACATTATTTTTATTGATATTGCCTTGAAATGATAAATATACTTTTACTGAAGAATATTGCTTTTGATTAAGATCCAAGAAGCAAAACTTCATAAAATATACTAATTTATTATTTTATACGTGTATATATATATATAGACACTTCTTAATTTTTATTAAACATCAAAAAGAAAATCAAAATTCCTTTTTTGCCATAAATAAATAAAATTAACTTAATTAAATTAACTAAAATTCCAAACTAAACCTATAATCAAGTGCTGCTAAATTTGTACAGATATTTTTTTAAATATTGTAAGTAAAAACATTTTTTAGAAAATGTCAGTGTTCGAAATGAATAGAAATGGCTTATAAAAAGATTTTTAAAAAATAATAACAACAAATTAGAATTCAGTACAGGTCACAGAAATTAGAATTCAGGTACAAAACGTACTTAAAAAAAATGACGACTTTATCATGCTAATAAGATTCACAAAAATTCTATTATTTTCTTTTCTTTTACAAGGTTTTTTAAACTGAAGTTGACTTACGCCACTAATGATTCCAGTCTTGTTCATTTTAAAATAGCCATCTGTGCTTATTTATTATTCTATTAGAGAAAAAGGGTGTTGTCGAGCATTATGGGTGTGAAAAAAAAGAATTTAGAATGATAAGAGTTGGTGACATTCGCCGAATTCTTTTGCAGATGGATCGAGTTTGTTTTGTTTTTCCCCCCCTCATTTTGCGAACAAGTTCTGTTTGGTTGGACAAAGATGAGTAGGTTTGGGTGCTTTTTGTCCATCAAAATATTTATTTATTCTTTTATTTTCCCTTGAAGATTATGTTCTCTGTACGCACGTGCAGCTGGTTTTTGTGGTTGTTCCAAACCAAGCATGAATGGAAATTAACCGCAATAGAACACAAAACAGAATAAAATAATGAACAAATCACATGCAGTCGAAGTAAATGTCAGATGGTAAGATAAACTGATACAATGTATTCAGTTTTCTTTTGTTCTGAAAAAGAATTGTAAGTGATGTAACAGCAAAAAAAGAACAAATGTTTTTTATGAGAAACAAAATCTCCCGTTTGAATCTGTGTTTGAAAGAATGTTTTAAATATAAATTCTAAGAATGCTTATCATGAAATTTTTAGTTGTTTTTATTTGCATATTAATTCATTAAGTTTTTTTTTTTTTTTTTTGTTCTGAAAAAGAATTGTAAGTGGTGTAACAGCAAAAAAAGAATTACTTTGTAACTATGAGTTTTATGAGAAACAAAATCTCCCGTTTGAATCTGTGTTTGAAAAGAATGTTTTAAATATAAATTCTAAGAATGTTTATCATGAAATTTTTAGTTGTTTTTATTTGCATATTAATTCATTAAGTTTTTTTTTTTTTTTTTGTTCTGAAAAAGAATTGTAAGTGGTGTAACAGCAAAAAAGAATTACTTTGTAACTATGAGTTTTATGAGAAACAAAATCTCCCGTTTGAATCTGTGTTTGAAAGAATGTTTTAAATATAAATTCTAAGAATGTTTATCATGAAATTTTTAGTTGTTTTTATTTGCATATTAATTCATTAAGTTTTTTTTTTTTTTTTGTTCTGAAAAAGAATTGTAAGTGGTGTAACAGCAAAAAGAATTACTTTGTAACTATGAGTTTTATGAGAAACAAAAATCTCCCATTTGAATCTGTGTTTGAAAGAATGTTTTAAATATAAATTCTAAGAATGTTTATCATGAAATTTTTAGTTGTTTTATTTGCATATTAATTCATTAAGTTTTTTTTTTTTGTTTTTGTTCTGAAAAAGAATTGTAAGTGGTGTAACAGCAAAAAAAATTACTTTGTAACTATGAGTTTTATGAGAAACAAAATCTCCCATTTGAATCTGTGTTTGAAAGAATGTTTTAAATATAAATTCTAAGAATGCTTATCATGAAATTTTTAGTTGTTTTTATTTGCATATTAATTCATTAAGTTTTTTTTTTTTTTTTTTTTTTTTTTTTTTGTTCTGAAAAAGAATTGTAAGTGGTGTAACAGCAAAAAAGAATTACTTTGTAACTATGAGTTTTATGAGAAACAAAATCTCCCGTTTGAATCTGTGTTTGAAAGAATGTTTTAAATATAAATTCTAAGAATGTTTATCATGAAATTTTTAGTTGTTTTTATTTGCATATTAATGTATTAAGTTTTCTTTTGTTCTGAAAAAGAATTGTAAGTGGTGTAGCATCAAAAAAAGAGCAAATGTTTTTTATGAGAAACAAAATCCACGTTTAAAAAGTTATTATAAAATAAATTCTAAGAATGTTTTTCATGAATTGTTTAGTTGTTTTTATTTGCATATAAATGTATTAAGTTTTCTTTTGTTCTGATAAAGAATTGTAAGTGGTGTAATAACAAAAAAGAATTACTATGTAACTATATGTTTTATGAGAAACAAAATCGGACCTTGAATATATGTTTGAAAGGATATTTTAAATATAAATTTTAAGAATGTTTTTTCTTGAAATTTTTAATTTTTTTAATTTGCATATTAATTAATTAATTAAATATTTATTAAAAGTTATTTGCTAAATTAAAATTACAAGTTCTTAGTATTGTTTTGAAGGGAAAATGTTTTTTTATTGACAATATACATATGAATTTTTAAGCAAATATATGTCTGCTGTTTTGTCCCTCTTTAAAAAAGAATAAATAATAAAACTTGGAAATAACATTATTAGGAATTGATTTATAATATAATTTAATATTTATATTACAATTAATAATTTTAGAAGGGACAAATTTAAATACACAATCAATGTTCATGTGACAATTTATTCTCACCTCTGAATTTTTTATATTAATTTTCTTTCAACTAATCCCACAATCAATAACAAATATAAAAAGTACTGTTAAATTTATATAGTTATTTTTAAATATTTTAAACGAAGAAATATTTTAGAAAATATCCCATTCTTACTCGTTATTTTTTTTTTCTGAAGAAAATTAAAACTTAATAATAATTCTTACATTTAATTAACTATTTTAAATTAATTAATAGTATTTAATCAATAACATTTAATTAATTAATGATTCTTACATTTAAATGAAAGAGTATAAATTTTAGAGACTTTTGAAAATTTTATGATAAAAAATAAAAATTAAAACATTTTTTCCATTGGTTTATTAATAAAATTTACTTTTTTTTAACAATTTCATTCTTCAACTTTTTAAATTTTGAATGTAAAACTATTCTAGATTTTTCAAATGTAACCCACGAAATTAGGCTTCTTGAATAAAATATAAATTTAATTAAAAAATATTATTGCTTTCTAAATCTTCAATTTTTATTAATATATAGTTCTGATAGTAAAAGTAAGATTATAATTCTATGTGCAAAATGTAATCAGATGTAACCTATGAAATTGAAGTTTCTAGAATATAAATTTAATTAAAAAAATAATATTGTTTCCTAAATTTTAAATTTTTATAAATATATATTTCATTTAATAAATTTAAGAGGAAATATATAGTATATATATATAATACATATGCCTGCATAATTCTATGTACAAATGTTACCTATGAAATTAAAGTTTCTAGAATAACCATATAAATTTAATTAAAATAATATTATTCGTTTCTAAATCTTCAATTTTTAGATTTTTATAAATATATATTTCTGATAATAAAAGTAAGAATACATATATATCACGATTTTTCATTAATATCAGCAATTCTGGGGGGGCGTACAAATGATGTTATTTAATAAACGAAATAATTTAATGTTTTTAACATGAAAAAATAATTATCCAGGATTAACCTAAAACATAATCATGTATTTGCATTATTCAGTTAAGAATCCAATACAAAAAATAAACAAAAGATCGCATTTTTAAAAAAAAAAGAATAATAATTAAAATAATGATTACATAAAAAAATCTGATTAATGGAACTCTTGATTATCTTAAAACTTTTATCTCATTAAATTTTGTTTGTTCTTCTAATCATCTTTTTAAATTTTTTTTTCTCTCTTCTTTTCTGTGCACCTTACATAACCTTATGTTAATTATTCCTTGCGCGGTAATCCACGGGATGGTACGAACGAACACACGCAGACCCAACTTCGTGAGAAATATTCCCAAAATAAAAAAATGCCCTTGGCACCAGGTTAATGAATAAGGTACACAGCGAGTCAAGCAATCTCTTATTCTATTATGCAGATCAGCTACTTGAAGCAAGAAACTCCAATTTGTTAGTAGTTTTATGGCTATTATTTTCAAATAATGAAGCTTCTGCTTCCATAAACGGCTCAATTCATCACTCCGTACTCAATAACGAACATTTTTACTTCACGTCAATTAAAATAGTGCACGCGAACAACCAATGAAGACAGTGGCGGCGACTTCAAAGATAAGTCACTTATAAACACATTTTCCCAGTGGACCTCCCCTTTCAACATGGGTGGTAGGACTGATATGGAACATGGGTACCTCCAGCCCCACGGAGGGGGTAGGTAAACCCCTCTGCAAACGATTCTCCACGACTGGACCCCACCCAAGTAATTAGCAGAAAGCTCGTATAAGAAAGATCCCAGAAAAAAAAATGTGGGCCCCAATTTTTTTTTAACTATGATTATAAGCTTTTTGCCAAAAGATATGTTCCTCTACAAGAACATTTTATCATTTTTAATGGTCCCTTGGAGCACAAATTGAGCTGTTATCCTGAGTTATAAGTCTGGGGCAGATGGCTGAGAAGAATTTTGCTGAGGACTTGTACAATAATTGTGACACATTGTTTGAGGTGAAAGCGACAAAGATAGTGCTCCAGAGGTGATTGTCCATTAGTTCGGGGAGGATTCGAATGTCGGAGAGAGAAATTATTTTTTACTTTATTTGTTTGTTCCAACTTCCTCTGACATGGTGGTCTCCACAGGTGGGATGCATAATCTTTGTCCCATAGGTGTGCGGTATGTGAAAGACAGGTGTTTTGTAAAAGTCTTTTAATAAGCCATCGTTAAAAAGCGAAAAGTAGTCCCTGATGAAGACCCCTGTTACTTTTTGGAAGCATACTTTGGTACATGCCATTTGCCGTAGGTAAGATTCTAATTTTGCTACGGTTTGTCACTGGAGTTTGGAAGCAGATGGTTTTTTCATGATAGTTTAATTAAGATGGAATGAAAGTAATTAATCCAAAGATATGTAAAATGAAATATATTATTACAAAAAAGGTAATGGAGAAGAATTACCCTTCAAATAAATATCAATAAACAATACACGTAGAACATATTTTCTCAATAAAAAAAAAAACAGCTTCCCCACGATCCAGTCTATCAGTTATTGTAGAAAATATACTTAAAATGCTCGCATCAAAAGATAGAATATTCTAATCAATTCAAGTTTTTATATATTTCTCTGTATAACTCTCCAACTCATCTACAAAAATTTATACTTCGTGGTTTTAATATAAACAGCAGTAAGACAGAAGTGCTTCCCTGATATACATTACACAGTTGTATACCATATGGAGTATAGTAAACAAAAAAGCATTCGTAAAGTTTGCCGAATTCTGGTAAACATATTGTGTATAGATTAAATTTTCTTTTGGAAACATAATTTGGGCCATGCCGTTTGCCGTAGGTAAGATTCTAATTTTGCTACGTTTTGTCACTGAATTTTAAGAAGCAGATGGTATTTCAATGATAGTTTAATTAAGAGGGAAATGAAAGCAATTAATCGAAAGATATGTAAAATGAGATATATTATTTTTTTTTTTAAAAAAGATAATGAAGAAGAATTACCTTTCAAAAAAAATATCAATAAATAATACACGTAGAACATATTTTCTCAATAAAAAAAATAGTTTATCCACGATCCAGTCAATCAGTTATTGTAGAAAATAGACTTAAAATGTGTGCATTACTAGAAAGAATATTCAAAGCAATTCAAATTTATATGTATTTCTCTGTATAACTCCCCAACACATCTGCAAAATTTTATACTACCTGGTTTTAATATAAACAGTAGATGGCATAGAAGTTCTTTCCTGATATACACTATTTCTTCATTTGTACACCATATGGAGTGTAGTAAACAAAAAACATTCGTAAAATTTAATCGAATTCTGGTAAACATATTGTGTATACATTAAATTTACTTTTCGAAACATACTTTGGTCCGTGCCATTTGCCGTAGGTAAGATTCTAATTTTGTTACGTTTTGCCACTGGAGTTTGGAAACAGATGGTATTTTCATGATAGTTTAATTAAGATGGAATGAAAGTAATTAGTCGAAAGATACGTAAAATGATATATGTCATTTAAAAAAAAGGTAATGAAGAATAATTATCCTTCAAAATAAGTATCGATAAATGATAAACGAAGAATATATTTTTTCAATTAAAAAATTTTAAAAAAAAATAAAAAAAAAAACAGTCAACCAATTATTGTCAAACATTGGCTAAAAATGTTCACTCTACTAGATAGCATATACTGACCAATTCAAATTTATATACATTTCACTGTATAACTCTCAAACTCATCTACAAAATGTTATGCTTCCCAGTAAGATAGTAATGGTAAATAATTTAGATTAATTGAAAGACATGTAAAATGAGATATATTATTAAAAAAAAGGTAATGAAGAAGAATTACCTTTCAAAAATATCAATAAATGATACATGTAGAATATATTTTCTCAATTAAAAAAAAACGTTGATCCTGGACACAGTTAATCAGTTATTGTCGAACATCGTCTTAAAATGTTTACATTACTAAATAGAATATTCTAACCAATTCATATTTATATACAATTTCTCTTTATAACTCTCCAACTAATCTTCAAAATTTTATGCTGGTTGGTTTTAATGTAAACATCAGAAGGATAGAAGTGTTTTCCTGATATACAATAAACTGCACATTTGTATACCATATGGAGTGTAATAAACTAAAATTCCTCTGTAAAGTTTTCCAATTTCTGGCAAACATATTGAGTACATATTAAATTTAGCTTTGGAAGGATTCTAAAGATATGTAAAATGAGGTATATTATTAAAAAAGGATAATGGAGAAGAATTATCCTTCAAATAAGAATCAATATACGATACACATGGAACATATTTTCTCAATTAAAAAAAAAGCCGTTTATCCCCGATCCAGTCAATCAGTTACTATTGAACATCGACTTAAAATGTTTGCATTACTAGATAGAATATTCTAACCAATACAAATTTATATACATTTTCACTGTATAACTATTCCAACTCATCTACAAACTTTTATGCTTCTTGATTTTAATGTAAACAGTAGAAGGATAGAAGTGCTTTCCCGATATACATAATTTGTGTACCAGATTGAGTGTAATGATAAAAAAAAGCACTCGTAAAGTTTACCGAATTCTGGTAAACATATTAGAGTTTTTGCATAACGTATTTTGGACCTCCGTTTCCTTTTTCTCCCTAGCGCGCATGCTCATAGGAAGTTTACCGAATTCTGGTAAACATAATGTGTATACATTAAATTTAATATACGAAATACACGATCGTATTCATATCTTGTATTTAATTGCCTTAAGCAATGATGCAAAAAAACCTTAATTGTAGACAATTTTTTGATTTACTTTTGTTTCTATATGAGTTTTCGAAAATAATATATCAGTAATATCTTCTATCAGATACTGTAGTAAGCATTATAAATCACATCGAAAACTAAGGACCAAGCAAAGAATTTAGTAATCAAATAACCTAGTTTGTGATCAACAGTGGCCGTAAAGTGACTTTTTATAATAGTAAGCATTTGTTTTTGATCAAAGTAAAAAAGTTTTAATAGGAAAAATATTTTTTTTATGTAAAATATGGTAAAATTTTTTTTTTTTAAGGAAATGGGCGATTTTGATGAAAGAACAAATACCAAATTGAGATAATTATCCTATTATGAATATCTAATCAGTTAATAGTTTCGTTTTGTAACGGTATATAGCAAGAGTTGAGAGTTGCTGCAATTGAAGAAAGTCCAAAAGCTGGAGCTCGATGTTATTAAGATTGCATCTGATTTTTCAACACTGGCTGTATCTAGAATTCTATAGATAACTCAAAAACATTAAAATAAGGTAATATCTAACGGTTTTAGAAATGGGACGATTTTGATGAAAGCCCAAATGCTAAATTAAAACGATTAACTGATTAGGAGAGTTTCTAATCAGTTAGCTAACTAATTAGTTCCAGTAACTCTTGCTGTACATCAATCGTTTTGTAATGATATATAGCAAGAGTTACTGCAACTGAAAAAAGTCCAAAAGTTGGAACGCAATGTTATTAAGATTGCATCTGATTTTTCAACACTGACTGTATCTGGAATTCGATAGATAGTTCAAAAACATTGCAAATAACATCCTAACCTTTTCATTATTATTATTTGAGGAGGGGGGCGGGGTATTGAAAACTCGTATAAAATTAATATTGGTTGAAAGATAAAACTTTTTGCAAGATTCCTTATATGGATTTCATCGTGGGGAAATGTTATCGGCAAATTTTGGGTACTCCTAAAAAACAAGCACAAATTTGTAGTCAAGGCCTAGATAGGGCCAAATTTCCCTTTAATCGAAATTACTAATGCATTTTCAATTTTGTAAATTATTCCATCAATAAAATTAATTGAAATTGCTTGTTGATGTATACCATCAATTGAGACAATATTGGCTTTGGAAAGTGTGCAATACTTTTGGACAGAGGGATTATACGTTCCTCATGGTAAACAATGTAGCAGGTCCATCCCACTTCTGTCAAACCCGTCCGTCGAACAAAATTAATAGAACTGACACACTAAGCCCAACGTGATAAACACAACCTTTCCCGCTAAATCCGTGTTCCATACACGTATGGGAAGACCACCTGTAGCTGGAACTCCAACGAAACGTAAATACCTCTGGGCCATATCAAAACACCACCAGAAAGTGACTGAAAACCCACTATGGGACCTCCCAGAAAGATAAATGGGGAGGGAGAAGAAATTCGTCAAAGTTAAGTTCACATAACCAAAGAGAACGAAAATAAAAGAACAAAAAATTGGAATGAAAACAGGGCGGGAAAACGAAACATCACGAGAAACAAGTACTACAATAGTGAATGGATAGAAAAGATGGCGGCCATGTTATTATTATTATTACTACTTTTTTATATCCTAATCCTTTACTGTTTTTTCTTGGCCGAAAAGAAAAACGTTTCTTCCAACTGATGAGTGATTGAACGACCCGGGAGATCTGCAATGACGAATCTCAGATGGAACTGATCTCTTGAAGAAAGGATTAGACACGCTGTCCACTGTAGTAAAAGCATGGGCAGCTGTTTCTGGTTTTTGCAAAAATAGAAGGGAGGGTTTCGTTTGTTGTTAATGTATAATTTGGAGGGTGACTCTTCGTGTGGTCTGGGTTCCGCCTTACGTGAGTTTCAGAAAGAAAAAGAAATGGATTATCGTGAGCTTCAATAGGTTTTCACCTCGGCCATTAGTTGATGGTGGTATTAAAAGTCGTTCTGGAGAAGAGGAGATTTAAAAAAAGATGCTAATTACCATTAGGATTTTTCATTTCTTTCGCATAAAAGCACCTGCTGATTTTGCGAAAACTGACTAATGTCAATAAATAAACACAAGAATGTTTATAGTAATTAGTTAATATTATAAATAGATTATTAGTTCATTTCATATTATGTAATAAGATTTGCAAGTCTTTAAAACTATTACAAATCTTGAGAGAACACAATATAAATAAATACGACACACTATAATAAAATAACACAATATGATGAAATAACGCAATATAATAAAATATTTTTATATCAAAAGTATATTATAAAATATTTTATCATATATTTTTGTTATTTTTATGTAAAAATATTTTATACTCATATGATATTCTACTGTACAAAACAATTCCACTAAAATTATGTTTCAATTCAATTAGAAATTTATAAAAACTATCACGAATTTGAATTCCCATGATTTAATGTATAAAATCATATGAATCAACGTATACAATCACATGATTAAATGTATAAAATCACATGATTGAATGTATAAAATCACATGATTCAATGTATAAAATCACATTCAATGTATAAAATCACACGATTCAATTTTTGAAATCCCATTCAATGTATAAAATCACATGTTTCACTGTAAAAAATTCGTGTTTCAATGTTTAAAAAGCACAGGATTCAATGCATAAAATCACAGGATTCAATGTATAAAATCACCTAATTCATTGTATAAAATCACCTGATTCATTGTATAAAATCACATGATTCAATGTATAAAATCACCTAATTCATTGTATAAAATCACCTGATTCATTGTATAAAATCACATGATTCAATGTATAAAATCACATGATTCAATGTATAAAATCACATGATTCAATGTATAAAATCACCCTAATTCATTGTATTCAATTCAATAAAAATCACATGATTCAAAATCACATGATTCAATGTATGAAATGCCATGATTAAATGTATAAAGTAACATGATTCAATGAATAAAATCCCATGATTCAATGTATGAAATGCCATGATTAAATGTATAAAGTCCCTGATTCAATGAATAAAAATCCCATGATTCAATGTATGAAATGTCATGATTAAATGTATAAAGTCCTATGATTCAATGAATAAAATCACATGATTCAATGTATGAAATGCCATGATTAAATGTATAAAGTCCCATGATTCAATGAATAAAATCCCATGATTCAATGTATGAAATGCCATGATTAAATGTATAAAGCCCTGATTCAATGAATAAAATCCCATGATTCAATGTATGAAATGTCATGATTAAATGTATAAAGTCCCTGATTCAATGAATAAAATCCCATGATTCAATGTATGAAATGCCATGATTAAATGTATAAAGGCCCTGATTCAATGAATAAAATCACATGATTCAATGTATGAAATGCCATGATTAAATGTATAAAGTCCCATGATTCAATGAATAAAATCCCATGATTCAATGTATGAAATGCCATGATTAAATGTATAAAGTCCCTGATTCAATGAATAAAAATCCCATGATTCAATGTATGAAATGTCATGATTAAATGTATAAAGTCCTATGATTCAATGAATAAAATCACATGATTCAATGTATGAAATGCCATGATTAAATGTATAAAGTCCCTGATTCAATGAATAAAATCACATGATTCAATGTATGAAATGCCATGATTAAATGTATAAAGTCCCATGATTCAATGAATAAAATCCCATGATTCAATGTATGAAATGCCATGATTAAATGTATAAAGTCCCTGATACAATGAATAAAATCCCATGATTCAATGTATGAAATGTCATGATTAAATGTATAAAGTCCTATGATTCAATGAATAAAATCAAATTCAATGTATGAAATGCCATGATTAAATGTATAAAGTCCCATGATTCATTTTGCGGCTCATGAATAAAATCACATGATTCAATGTATGAAATGCCATGATTAAATGTATAAAGTCCTATGATTCAATGAAATGATTCAATGTAAAATGCCCCTGATTCAATGAATAAAATCACATGATTCAATGTATGAAATGCCATGATTAAATGTATAAAGTCCCTGATTCAATGAATAAAATCACATGATTCAATGTATGAAATGCCATGATTAAATGTATAAAGTCCCCTGATTCAATGAATAAAATCCCATGATTCAATGTATGAAATGCCATGATTAAATGTATAAAGTCCCTGATTCAATGAATAAAATCCCATGATTCAATGTATGAAATGTCATGATTAAATGTATAAAGTCCCATGATTCAATGAATAAAATCCCATGATTCAATGTATGAAAATGCCATGATTAAATGTATAAAGGCCCATGATTAAATGTATAAAGTCCTGATTCAATGAATAAAATCCCATGATTCAATGTATGAAATGCCATGATTAAATGTATAAAGTCCCATGATTCAATGAATAAAATCACATGATTCAATGTATGAAATGCCATGATTAAATGTATAAAGTCCCTGATTCAATGAATAAAATCACATGATTCAATGTATGAAATGCCATGATTAAATGTATAAAGTCCCATGATTCAATGAATAAAATCCCATGATTCAATGTATGAAATGCCATGATTAAATGTAATCCCTGAAATGAATAAAATCCCATGATTCAATGTATGAAATGTCATGATTAAATGTATAAAGTCCCATGATTCAATGTATGAATTTAATGTATAAAGTGATTCAATGAATAAAATCCATGATTCAATGTATGAAATGCCATGATTAAATGTATAAAGTCCCATGATTCAATGAATAAAATCCCATGATTCAATGTATGAAATGCCATGATTAAATGTATAAAGTCCCTGATTCAATGAATAAAATCCCATGATTCAATGTATGAAATGTCATGATTAAATGTATAAAGTCCCTGATTCAATGAATAAAATCCATGATTAAATGTATAAAGTCCCTGATTCAATGCCATGATTAAATGTATAAAGTCATGATTAAATGTATAAAGTCCTATGATTCAATGAATAAAATCACATGATTCAATGTATGAAATGCCATGATTAAATGTATAAAGTCCCATGATTCAATGTATGAAATGTCATTTTTGTATAAAGTCTCAATGAATAAAATCCCATGATTCAATGTATGAAATGCCATGATTAAATGTATAAAGTCCCTGATTCAATGAATAAAATCACATGATTCAATGTATGAAATGTCATGATTAAATGTATAAAGTCCCTGATTCAATGAATAAAATCACATGATTCAATGTATGAAATGCCATGATTAAATGTATAAAGTCCTATGATTCAATGAATAAAATCACATGATTCAATGTATGAAATGCCATGATTAAATGTATAAAGTCCCATGATTCAATGAATAAAATCCCATGATTCAATGTATGAAATGCCATGATTAAATGTATAAAGTCCCTGATTCAATGAATAAAATCCCATGATTCAATGTATGAAATGCCATGATTAAATGTATAAAGTCCCTGATTCAATGAATAAAATCACATGATTCAATGTATGAAATGTATGAAATGCCATGATTAAATGTATAAAGTCCTGATGAATAAAATCATTCAATGAAAATGTCATGATTAAATGTATAAAGTCCTATGATTCAATGAATAAAATCACATGATTCAATGTATGAAATGCCATGATTAAATGTATAAAGTCCCATGATTCAATGTATAACATTTTGCGGCTCAATGAATAAAATCCCATGATTCAATGTATGAAATGCCATGATTAAATGTATAAAGTCCCTGATTCAATGAATAAAAATCCCATGAATTCAATGTATGAAATGTCATGATTAAATGTATAAAGTCCCATGATTCAATGAATAAAATCCCATGATTCAATGTATGAAATGCCATGATTAAATGTATAAAGTCCCTGATTCAATGAATAAAATCCCATGATTCAATGTATGAAATGTCATGATTAAATGTATAAAGTCCCATGATTCAATGAATAAAATCACATGATTCAATGTATGAAATGCCATGATTAAATGTATAAAGTCCCTGATTCAATGAATAAAATCACATGATTCAATGTATGAAATGCCATGATTAAATGTATAAAGTCCTATGATTCAATGAATAAAATCATCATGATTCAATGTATGAAATGCCATGATTAAATGTATAATAAAATCCCTGATTCAATGAATAAAATAAAGTCAATGATAAAATCCCATGATGTATGAAATGTCATGATTAAATGTATAAAAGTCCCATGATTCAATGAATAAAATCCCATGATTCAATGTATTGCCATGATTAAATGTATAAAGGCCCTGATTCAATGAATAAATCCCATGATTCAATGTATGAAATGTCATGATTAAATGTATAAAGTCCCATGATTCAATGAATAAAATCCCATGATTCAATGTATGAAATGCCATGATTAAATGTATAAAGTCCCTGATTCAATGAATAAAATCACATGATTCAATGTATGAAATGCCATGATTAAATGTATAAAGTCCATGATTCAATGAATAAAATCCCATGATTCAATGTATGAAATGCCATTTAAATGTATAAAGTCCCTGATTCAATGAATAAAATCCCATGATTCAATGTATGAAATGCCATGATTAAATGTATAAAGTCCCTGATTCAATGAATAAAAAATCACATGATTCAATGTATAAAGAAATGCCATGATTAAAAATGTATTAAATGTATAAAGTCCCATGATTCAAAACATTTTGCGGCTCAATGAATAAAATCCCATGATTCAATGTATGAAATGCCATGATTAAATGTATAAAGTCCCTGATTCAATGAATAAAATCACATGATTCAATGTATGAAATGCCATGATTAAATGTATAAAAAAATCCCATGATTCAATGTATAAATTTTTGTATAAAGTCCTATGATTCAATGAATAAAATCACATCAACAAAAAGAAAACATGCCCCATGATTCAATGTATAACATTTTGCGGCTCAATGAATAAAATCCCATGATTCAATGTATGAAATGCCATGATTAAACGTATAAAGTCCCATGATTCAATGAATAAAATCCCATGATTTAATATACAAATCCTATGATTCAATGCATAAAATCATCTGATGTATAATGTATAATTTGGAGGATGTCTCTTGTTGTGGTCTTACGTGCGTTTCAGAAAGAAAAAGAAATGGATTATCGTGAACTTCAATAGGTTTTCACTTCGTCCATTAGTGATGGTGGTATTGAAGGTCGTTCTTGAGAAGAAGAGGTTTAAAAAAAGATGCTAATTACCATTAGGATTTTTCACTTGATTCGCATAAAAGCATCTTTTGATTTCAATGCAGAAACTAAATATTGTTAACGAATAAACATATGAGTATTTATAATAATCAGTTAATTTTACAAATAAATTATGTTTTTATTTTATATAATATAATAAGATTTTCAAATCATTAAAACAATTATAAAACCTGAGCGAACATAAGTGAATAAAAATATTTTATACGCATACAATATTCAACTGTATAAAAAAATCTCACTAAAATTATGTTTAAATTCAATTAGAAATTTATTTACCCTAACACGAAATGGAACTCATATGATTCAATGTATAAAATCCCATCATTTAAGTGTATACAATTCCATGATTTAAGTGTATAAAATCATATGATACTATGTATAAAACCATATGATTCAATATATAAAATCATATGATCCAATGCATAAAATCATTTGATTCAATGTGCAAAATCATATGATTCAATATATAAAATCATATGATCCAATGCATAAAATCATTTGATTCAATAAAATCATATGATTCAATGTATAAAATCACATTATTCAATGTATAAAATCACATTATTCAATGTATAAAATCACATGATTCAATTTGCAAAATCATATGATTCAATATATAAAATCATATGATCCAATGCATAAAATCATTTGATTCAATAAAATCATATGATTCAATGTATAAAATCACATTGTTCAATGTATAAAATCACATTATTCAATGTATAAAATCACATTATTCAATGTATAAAATCACATGATTCAATTTGCAAAATCATATGATTCAATGTATAAAATCATATGATTCAATGTATAAAATGCCATGATTCAGTGTATTAAATCACATGATTCAAAGCATAAAATCATGTGATGTGTAATATATAATTTGGAGGGTGATTCTTGTTGTGGTCTTACGTGCGTTTCAGAACTAAAGAAAAAGAAATGGATTATCATGAACTTAAATAGGTTTTCACTTCGGCCATTAGTTGCTGGTGGTACTGAAGGTCGTTCTTGGGAAGATTTAAAAAAAAGACGCTAATTACCATTAGGAATTTTTCATTTCTTTCGCATAAAAGCACCTGCTGATTTTGCGAAAACTGACTAATGTCAATAAATAAACACAAGAATGTTTATAGTAATTAGTTAATATTATAAATAGATTATTAGTTCATTTCGTATTATGTAATAAGATTTGCAAGTCTTTAAAACTATTACAAATCTTGAGAGAACACAATATGAATAAATACGACACACTATAATAAAATAACACAATATGATGAAATAACACAATATAATAAAATATTTTTATATCAAAAATATATTATAAAATATTTTATCATATATTTTTGTTATTTTAATATAGATACATTTATTGTATAAAATATTTTTATGTAAAAATATTTTATATGCATATGATATTCTACTGTACAAAACAATTCCACTAAAATTATGTTTCAATTGAATTAAAAATTTATAAAAACTATCACGAATTTGAATTCCCATGATTCAATCTATAAAATTATATGAATCAACGCATACAATCACATGATTAAATGTATAAAATCACATGATTCAATGTATAAAATCACATTCAATGTATAAAATCACATGATTCAATTTTTGAAATCCCCTTCAATGTATAAAATGACATGTTTCACTGTAAAAAAAATCACGTTTCAATGTTTAAAAAGCACAGGTTTCAATGCATAAAATCACAGGATTCAATGTATAAAATCACCTGATTCATTGTGTAAAATCACATGATTCATTGTGTAAAATCACATGATTCATTGTGTAAAATCACATGATTCCATGTATAAAATCACATAACGAATATTACTAATAAGAATGGGAATGCTAACGTGTAAAATCTTGCCACTAGCCTAAAACAGTAATTTTCGGGGAATTTATTGAATTATTTTTTGAAACCAAAAATTATTTGAATCTTATCTACAAAATCTTAATGAAACAAAAGTTTCTTTTTTTTTTTCACCTAATGCAGCTTGACAAAATCACTTAGACAGCTTGGTCTTGATGCCTAAAATCACAAGCGCTGCACAGACGTACTCACCTTTCATTACCCAGGGGGCGCCTGTCACTTGAAGATAAGCCCCGACGCGGAGTAACAATACCCCACAACGCTCTACGATCACATTAGACCGGGTTCTACGGTTTAAGAATGGGAATCCCGAACCACTACAAACATCCATGGCACTGCCGGGACTCGAATTTTCGAAAACCATTGAATTATCGAGCGCCAGAGCGCTAGCCACTCGGCCATTCGGGCCCCATGAAACAAAAATCGGTGCTGTAATAACAGTTTTTGATTGCTACTAAAATAAAATAAAAAATAAAAAACAAACCAGAAGTTTTTGAAAATAGTATGTTTTAAGTAATAATAAGCAATCATAAAATTCTACTAAATAGAACTTCTTTATGTTTAAATGAATTATAACTACTTTATAGAAAGTGATATATAATACAAATAAATTAGAATAATCTGTTTAAGTTCTTATTAAAATTTGAAATAGAATAACGATAAAATATAAATATAAAAATAAATGTGAAATAATATATTTCGTATCATAATATTTATATGTTTGAGGACTTGGTTAATAGCAGATTAAGCGTTATTCAGGGTGCATCAAGACACAATTTAGAAATGGAAACCTAGGAACAAGCGAAATCAAACTGTAATTTTTCATGATACAGCCGAGAATGAGCACAAAATATATCGTAAGCAAGTAAACTTATCATTGGATTCAAACTGAGGAATCGAAATAGCTCACTTTGGATAACGCTGAATTTGCTACATAAAACCATGGCAATGAACAATAACCTCAGATCATATTTCACAGCATTTGAAAATAGCAATGTTTTTTACTAGAATATAAATAAAAATAGGGCCTGAATGGCCGAGAGACTAGCGCTGTGGCGCTCGGTGCCACAGGTTTCGAGTTTGAGTTCCGGAGGTGCAATAGATGTTTGTAGTGGTTTAGAATCCGTAAGTCCCAGTCTAATTTAAGCAGTAAGTCTCTGTTTTATTAGACTGTAGAGAATTGTGGGTAGAGCTGACAACCCTACCCCGTAAAAAAATCAGCTTCACGGAGCCAAATCAAACTTCTACCTACGGATGCTCCATTACAACAGAAGCTTCAACCGGACGACCACACGGGCTTGTGGGCTTGGTTTAGATGTCTAACAAGTGGGTTAAGAAACAAAAAACAATATTAATTAAAATATATAAATAAACTTCAACATATTATTTATAAATTTATTTACTTTGTTTCCTTTTCTCAAAAGTATTTTTATTTATTTTTTATTTTTTTGCAGAAATGGTTCAGTTGTAAAAAAAAAAAATCAGAATGCAGGAAAGAATAAAAGAAAAAAAAAATACAAAATTCCTGCACAAATATTTCTGAAAAAAAAAGCATTACATTCAGAAAAACAAGAAAAAAATGCCCCTAGAATTATTAAGTAACAATCGTGGGTACAGACAGCCATCTTTTTTTGGAGGGGGAAATGCAGTATTAGCATAAAATGATGGAAAGCTCGCATTTCAGAATTGAATACCAATTCACTTCTCAGCTATCAGTCAGTGGGCAAGATGGGACCCACGTGGACACCCGCTGTGTGCCTCTGGATCATACACACGAAAATTGAGGTGATTCGGAAAGCATGTGACTGGAATATTGAATATTCGGAGGCACGCGGCTACATGATTCCATATTCAATTTACTAAGTTAGAATACCTTTAAATTTAAAATTCAGTTTTGGATTATACTATATATATAAAAAAGTATCCTCTTCACTATATTGCGTGAATCGGGTGAGAAAAAAGAGATATATAATCAACGACTTCATCTAGATTCTAAAGTTACTCGAATTTATAACAGTTATAATTATGAACTGGGCCTGAATGGTCGAGTGGCTAGCGCTCGGTACCACAGGTTTCGGGTTCGAGTCCCGGTGGTGCCATGGATGTTTGTAGTGGTTCAGAATCCACTTTAAGCCGGAGGTAACGGTCTCCTATGACTGTAAGAGCGTCATGGAGCAAAATTCAGACTTCTACCTACAGGTGCTCCATCACAACAGAAGCTGCCCCCTTTTCCTCCATCCATGAGTAAATCACTCATGTTATGTCCGTCCCGGACTGCAGGACATTGAGGATTAGTCACAAACAATAATTATGAACTATATTGTTGTTGTTGAAATGCTAGACCCTGATAGATTCCATTCACAATAATTATTAACTATATTGACAAGGGCCTGATGGGGGAGTGGCTAGAGCTTGGCACTCGGTGCCACAAGTTTCGGGTTCGAGTCCAAGTGGTTCCATGAATGTTTGTAGTGGTACGGAATCCACTTTAAATCGTAATTTTAAGGTCCTGGTCTAATATGGCTGTAGAGCGTTGGGCGCAGGACAGACAACCCTACTCCTTAAAATAGTCAGTATAACGGAGCCAAGTCAGACTTCTACATGCGGGTGCTCCATTACAACAGAAGCTACAGAAGAAGCATCCCTCCTTCCATGAGACCACACGGGTTCTTGGACTTGGTCTCAATGTCTACCAAGTGCGATAAGAAACAACAGCAATTTTAATAAAAAAATATAAATAAACATATTATATATATATATATATACATATATATTGCAGAAATGGCGTTATTTAAACATACTATTTCACAAATACAAAAACAACAAGAAATAGAGAATGCAGGTAAGAATTAAAAAAAAAAAACACAAAAATTCCAGTACAAATATTTCTAGAAAAAATGCATTGCATTTAGAAAAACAAGAAAAAAAAATGCCCCTAGAATTATTAAGTAACAACTCTAGGTAAAGAAAGATAGCCACCTTTTTGGGGGGGGGGATGCAGTATTAGCATAAAATGATGGAGAACTCGCATTTCAGAATTGAATACCAATTCGCTGCTCTCTGCACGGAGCTATCAGATTCATTAGGCGAAGCCAGTGGGCAAGACGTGGACACCCGCCGTGTGCCACTGGGCATCATACACACCGGGCACGAAAACTCAGGTGATTCGGAAAAGCATGTGACTGGAATATTGAATATTCGCAGGCACGTGGCTACATGATTCCATATTCGATTGACTAAGTTACAATAGCTGTGAATTTAAGGTTCAGTTTTCGATTATATATGTGATAAAAAGTGACCCTTCACTATATTGTGTAAATTGGATGAGAAAAAAAAGCGCGATATATGACCAACAACTTAATTTAGATTCTAAAGTTACTCGAATTTTTAACAGTTATAATTATGTATTATATTTGTACTGGGGCTTGATAGCTGAGTGATTAGATGTCTGGCGCTCGGTGTTTCGGGTTCGAGTGCTGTCGGCGCCATAGATGTTTGTAGTGGTTCGGAGTCCATTTTTAACTGTAAAATAATATGACTGTGGTTGACGGTCTAATATGACTGTTGGGCGGCGGACGACAACCTACCACGCAAAAAAAAAAAAAAAAAAAAAAAAAAAAAAATGATCTCTTGTTTCGAAATCTGCCAGTAAGCAGACGACCTTGGCTCACACCACGGAGCTGTTGCACCATTGATGATGATGATATTGTTAAAATGCTAGGCCCTGATTGATTCCATTCACCACTAGAACATCAGATGTTTAGCAAATTCAATGTTACCCAGGGAACATTAGAATTTAAAGTGCTCTCGGGCTCTTTCAATTCTAAAATCCGCTTCGTTATCCACAATACATAAATCAAAATTATAAAATTCAGTGTTTGAAATAGATATAGTTTAAACTAAAAAAAGACAAATAGAAATTTATTCTTGTATGCGTACATTAATTTTTACTAATGTTACCCACCACCTGCGTTATTATAACCTTTAACTGTATAGCAGATGCAACTTTATCCAGGGAATTTTAAAAGTAAGCCTGCTACCTTGCATCTGCGTTATTATCGCCTCATGATGTATTGCAAATGCAACGTTACTCAGGGTGTAATAAGGAAAGCCTCCTATCCAGGATCTACATTATTTTACCTCAATCTACTTGCGACTAGGTGAAAACTTCCAAGAGTGAAATCTGGGTAATTTCCAATATCTTCTCTATTCCAACGGAAATACTTTCCGGTCTAAATATTTATTAATATTATCCACAGCATATAAATTAGAGTTTATCGTGTTCTCTTTCAGTTCTGAAATTCACTTCGTTATCAGCTAAACATAAATCAGAATTACAAAATGCAATGTTTAAATGCTGCATGCAAATTTCCCGATTCATATTTTTTAATTCGCATTTACATTGCAATATTTGGATTTATGGTTTCAATTTTCATTTTGAATATGTATTCAATATATGCTACATGAAAATTTTCTGATTTGTTCTTTTAATTTACGCATACATTGTAATATGTAGATTTAAGGTTAAATTTTCATTTTGAATATGTATTCTATATATATTGCATGTAAATTTCCCGATTTTTTTTTTTTTTTTTTTAATTTACATATACATTGCAATATTTAGATTTAGGATTCAACTTTTATTTTAAATATGCGTTGCATATATGCTGCACGTAAATTCCAAATTTAATTTTTAGATTGCATATGGATTGGAATTAAAATAACTTCTTAGTATTTCAGCTTTCATTTCAAATGTACAATATATTATATATTTTTTATTCAATTTTCAATTTGCAAATATGTTACAAATTCTGAACAAATTCTCAGAATCCATTAGGCTTTTGAATTCTTCCTATTGAGAATCATTGCAAGTTTATTCCTCACATTTGTACTTTACAATAAAATAAGTCACAGAAGATTCGATAAGAATTAAAAATGGTTGAAAACATAAAAAGCAGAAGAATTTATTCCAAATCCTACATGATTTCCTCACAAAAAAAAACAGATGTAGATTTAGGTTACAGCTTTCACTTTAAATACGTATTGCATATAGTATGCTGCGTGTAAATTTAGCGATTTATTTTTTAATTTAGATTTAACTTTCATTTTAAATATATTTTGCAAATATGTCGCAAGCACATTTCAGATTACATACGGATTAGAATTCAAATAACTTTAGGTTTCAGTTTACATTTTAAATGCGCAATACATTAATTTATGATTCAAATTTCAATTTTTAAATAACAAATTTTCAAGTAACAAATACTGAATAACTTCTCAGATTCCATTGATACAGATTTTTGAATTCTGCTTATTGAGAAACATGGTAAGCTGATACCACATACTATATGTACTCTACAATAAAATAAATCGCAGAAGATTCGATAAGAATTAAAAATTGTATAAAACCAAAAAAGCCGACGAATTTTTTTCAAATTCTACATCATTCTAAAAAATAATTTAAAAAAACCCGATTCTAAATAAGTGTTGCATATATGTTTCATGTAAATTTCAGATTGCATATGGATTGGAATTTAAATAACTAGATGTTTAAGTTTTCCTTTCAAATGTACAATACATTAATTTAATTCAATTTTCAATTTGCAAATATGTTACAAATTCTGAATAAATTCACAGATTTCATTGTTACCGTCTTTAGAACTCTTCACATTGAGAATCATTGCAAATTTATCTCTCATATTTGTACTTAACAAGAAAATAAGTGGCAGAAGATTCAATAAAAATTAAAAACAGTATAAAACAAAAAAGCCGAAGATTTTTTTTCCAAATCCTACATCATCCCTGCCCCCAAAAAATGTGTATTGAATATATGCTACATGTAAATTTACCGATTTATTTTTTAATTTACATCTAACTTTCATTTTAAATATGTTCTGCATATACACTTAGTCGCAAAAGTAAGTATGCAGAGTGTATGTGATGATGTCCTATGAAAAAAAACAGGCCTACAATATTAGAGTTTTCAAATTAACGATTAATTTCGATTACAGCAAAATCGAGCTTAATAACAAAATGAAAAGTAATTAAAAAATACAAATATTTAATTAGCAAGATAAGCTTAACTTAAAATAGGATGTAATTTACTTCATAAAAGTAAGTATGCAAACAAAAACAAAGACATTAATATTGCAAATTTTACAATTTTTCAAAACAATTAGTAATTTGTTGGATAGCCTTTGGCCTTTATAACAGCTCTCAATCTAGATGGCACTGATTTTACTAAATTTTGAGTGACAGAAGATGGTATTTTCTGCCACCCCTCCAAAAGGGCTTTGCTTAGGTCATTCTTAGCTTTGATCTCTTGCTTTCTAATTTGGCGATCGAGATAATCCCTCAAGTGTTCAATGGGATTAAGATCAGGTGACTGCGGTGGGGTTTTTAGCTGTTTTCGCAATATAGCAGCCATTCCCGAACAACCCGAGCAGTATGTTTGGGATCATTATCTTGTTGGAAAGTGAAGGATCCATCGAGTCCCAATTTAGAAGCACTTTGGCTTAGATTATTCTTTAAAATATTCAAATAGCTATATTGATTCATTATTCCGTCGATTATAACTAATTTCCTACTCAGTTGCTGCCATGCAACCCCAAACCATAATCAAACCACCACCGTGTTTTGCAGTTCCTCTCATGTTCTTTGGTTCTAGAGCTGCATTTGCTTTCCTCCAAACTTTTTAGTGTCCATCTGACCCGTGGATGTTGAATTTACTTTCATCCGAAAAAATCACGGAATTCCAAAAATTTGTGTCCTGCTTTAATTTTCTTTTGCAAAATCTTTTCTCTTTTTGCGATTCACTTTGCTAACAAATGGTTTTCTTCGCATATTTCGACCATGGTATCCTGCCTTCCGTAACACATGGCGAATTGTTTCAAGATTGCATGACTTCGCAAAATTGTTTTTTACATCAATTGTCAATTTTGGTGCGTTAAACGTCGGATTTTTTTTCACATTTCCAACAATAATTCTCCTTTCTCGATCCGTCAAAATGGGCGGTCGTGCTGCTCTTGGCTTGTTTAGAGTATTTCCCTCATCCTGGAACATTTCTATGATTTTTTGCACTGTTGCAGGACTTTTGCCTATGATTTTAGCGATTTGTCTTTGGGACTTGCTTTCCTTATAGAGCTTTATTATTGCATCTTTTAGATCTCTTGATAATTCTTTTCCACGTGGAGCCATTGGTGAATTGTTGATGTACTTAAAGCTCAAACTTACAAGCTTTGTAGCAGAACTTCTAAACTTATCACTGAAATACGAAAAATCACTCGAGAAGTTTCATTCAGCCTATTTAAAAGTCAGAAATTCAGAGTGCATACATACTTTTGTGATTTAAATTTCTACTGGTAGTTAACAAAATTACTCTTAAAGTTTTTTTAAAATATAATGATTTGGTTTATTTTTCATTACTTTATGACTTGAATCAGAAGCTATAAACAACACTCTTCAAAATAATATTTTTCTTATATTTATTTGAGAACTAGAGCTTTTTCACTTAAGCTATGAGTTGCATACTTACTTTTGTGACTAAGTGTATGCTGCATGTAAATTTCAGATTAAATATGGCTTGGAATTGAAATAAATAATTTATAATTCAATTTGCAATTTGCAAATATGTGACAAATTCTGAACAAATTCTCAGATTCCATTGGTACAGGCTTTTGAATTCGTCATATTGACAAATATTGCAAGTTTATTCCTCATATTTGTACTCTACAATAACATAACTCGCAGAAGATTCTATAAGAATTAAAAATGATATAAAACTAAAAAGAAGAAGAAGAATTTTTGTCCAAATCCTACATCATTCCGCAGAAAAAAATAATAATAAAATAAAAACCTCTGACTTTTGAGTTCCACTGACTTTCAATGGGTGGGTGAGCTGCAGTTAGTTCCTGTTGCATAAACATGCTTCCCAACGCCTCAGCAGCGAGCCGATGCATTAAACATCGGGATTTGGCGATGCTCGCATGCCATCTGTTCACATAAATCCGGCGTCCTTATTAAAAATGGCACTTCATTACATGCCACCCACGCTCCCCGCACGAATTCCTTGAACTTGGGGGGTCACCAGAGCCATCTGGATGTCAAGAGGGGGCTTCGAGAGGAAAAAAAATTGGAAATCCGAATCATTCCTGTAGACGCCATTTTTAACCACGGTTTTCAATCATTATCGATCTAATACAGTGACAATACCTGTAATTTGGTGCAACTGAGACCCTCAGGATATCTTTGTTGGGTTGGCATTTGCACAGTGGTTATATTTTGATTCAAACAATGCAGATTTAAACTGAATTTACGAATTTCCTTTGGCTTATTATTATATCGTTTATAATTTTTTATTTTTTAAATTCATTATTACTATTATTTTTTTTTTACATTTTAATAGTTATTTGTGTTATAGTTATTATTTTAATATCTTTTTTAAATTTTGTTGCTATTTTTTATTTTTATAATTATTTTTTTTTTATATTTTAATAGTTATTTGTGTTCTACCTATATATTTTCCAGTCTTCCGATAATTAGGCTAAAATGATGTTTTCCAGTAGGACTTTAAATTTATTTTTGTATCAAGCCTGCATTTATGTAGCATGCAGAAGAAAACCAATTGCCACCAAACTATGACTATGATTACTAACAATCTGACTATGGTCTATGACTATGAAATGCGAGACTTTTTTTTTTTTTTAAATATTTTAATAGTTATTTCTGTCCTACTTATGTATTTCCAATCAATAAGTCCTCCGATAAAATGATGTTTTTCAGTAGGACTTAGGTAGGACAGTAGGACTTCAGTAGGAACCAATTCCTACCAAATAACCTGACTATGACTATGACTATGCGCGACGCTTTACACATTATCACAATCGCCATGGAATCTTATACTTTCTGAAACCGCAAATTCGGCTACTTGCTGAGTCGAATTTGAACCCTACTACACGTTACTACGATTTGGACAATTTAACATTTCTTTTAGTATTCGTTTTTTATTTCTCTCAATTAATAATATCGTTTAACAAGTCCCTAATTATAACAGAATATTCTGGATATTTTTATTCATGAACCTATTTTTTTTCTTTAATTCTTTTATTTTTCCTCACCCTTTGACATCTTTGTTAAGTTGCCATTTGTACAGTGGTTACATCATTCACGGTTCAAACGATGCACATTTAAACTAAATTTATGAACGTCTCCTTGATTATTATTATGTCTTTTATTTTTTATTATACTATTATTTTTTAGCATTTTAATACTTATTTGTGTTCTGTTGTTACTAATCCCCCAGGTGCAAGAAAGCTTACACTAGGTCCAAAGGACCCGTCGTATATGACGTCTAAGGGTGATATGCAGCTTCACTTAGCGAGGAACCACGAAGTCTGAAGACTGACTAAACCTTAAGACAACGCTCTGCGATCCTATTAGGTCGGGGCTTACGGTTTAAAGTGGATGCCAAACCATTACAAACATCCATGTCACAGCCGGGACTCGAACCCGAAATCTGTGGCACAGAGCACTAGACACTCAGGCCCCATTTATACTCTACTTATTATCTTTCAATCTTCCGATAATTAGGCTAAAGTGATGTTTTCCAATAGGACTTTTAAATTTATTTTTTGTATCACGCCTGCATTTACGTAGCATGCAGAAGAAAAACAATTCCCACCAAATAACCTGACTATGGCTATGACCATGCGAGACGCTTTACACATTATCACAATCGTCATGGAGAACTTTATACTTTCTGAAAGCAGTGACTGCATATTCAAAAGTAAAATCATTAAAAGTAAAAAATTAATCCTTCAAAAGTAAAAATGCATTCGGCAATTTTGTGGTGATAAAATTTTTTTAATTTGCTCTAAATTAGATTTTATAATTAGGTATAGTTATTATTTCATGTCTAATTATAAAAACGGTGTTTTAATTGTTTAATTATGGTTATTTTTGATATACATATCTGTATGCTTTAATATTATGTCTTGAAAAGTATAATACCAGCAACGTAAAAAGCAATAATAAAATTTGTAGTGTGCAGATTGGGCAACCAGATTGTAACTGAATGTGGTAGGGTTGAGATGCTAGAGACACAGGTTGGAGAACTCGCAGCTTTATTTACGCATGCACAAACACCACTCACATATACATAGACTCACAGAGACATATACTATTTAGCACATTTAAAGACAGATAATCATAGATTTCTGAAAGAACTCCCCTTCTAAGTTAAAATTAAGTTGGAAAACCCGAAACTCTTCTACGCGCAGGGTGCGCGAAATATACTTCCTCTCCGGTTCATAGTCTGTAGGCCAACTAATACACAGTGTTGAGATAAAATTATTTCCTTTCGGGGTGAGGACTGCAAGTTAAACGTTTCTAAACAGAAGCGCGTGGCTGTGTTGTACTTCCTCTCGGGTAAGAGTCTGGAATTCAGCTATTTCTCCTGAACGCCACAGGGGGCGCTTTTGCCAGTGTGAAGGAGGAAGCATGGTTACAAACAATAATTGTTATTATTTCCTTCATTATTATGAGTATACTTTAAATAATAAAGTGTTGTTGTTTGTTGTTTCTTATCCCACTTGGCTGGCCAAGCCCACGAGCCCATACGTGCTCATGATTGAAGGGGAAGGAAGCAGCTTCTGTTGTGATGGAGCACCCGTAGGTAGAAGCCTGACTTTTGCTCCGTGACGCTCTTACAGTCATAGGAGACCGGGACCTACGGCTTAAAGTGGATTCCGAACCACTACAAACATCCATGGCACCGCCGGGATTCGAACCCGAAACCTGTGGCACCGAGCGCCAGAGCGCCAGACACTCGGCCATTCAGGTCCCAAATTTGCCAACGGGCACGCGGTGTTCCCAGGTGGTCACCCACCCAAGTACTGACCGCGCCCAATGATGCTTGACTTCGGTGATCTAACGAGAACCGGTATATTCAGCATGGTACGGCCGTTGGTCAATAATAAAGTAAATAATAATAAGTAATAATAATAACTAATAATAAGTAATAATAAGTAGTAATAGTAGTAATTTTTTAATATAAATATGATTTTGCTGAGATCAGTCCTTAAAATACATAATACTAAAATATCAATCTTTCGCTGATGGCATATGGCTTGTTAGCTATTATTTATTTATTTATTATATTTATCTTTTTTAATATTTCGATTTATTTACGAATGCTGGATTACTGGTTATTTTACTTCATTTATTTAATTGCTTTATTTTGTCTTTCGAATTTTAAGTCTTTTTTTATTTTTTATTTTTGAACTTTAGTTGTTTTGTATAATGAAACATCGGATGGAATATATTTTTTTGCAATAAAGAATTATCATAATTGAGTAAAATTCTGGGTAGATTATAAAAAAAAAATATTAAACATTTTTATAAAAAAAAAAAAAAAATATTAAACATTTTCCTTTTGGATAGTTTTTGAATTTTAGTTTTGAAATCTGTAATTATATTTTTCTTGAACAAGGCCTGCCGTAACAAAATACATTTGTGTTATTTTTTCGAAGCCGACTAACAGCTGGCCATTCTTCATTTCTTTGAAACCGAGTAACACCTGGTAATCAATTAGAAACAATAGAAACTAATATTTTCTGTTATGTTAGGGGTTTAATTTCATATTGGACAAATGCAGTAACATCTTTCATACAAAAACCGCGTGATTATTATTATTATTATTATCATCATCATCACCATTACGATTCCGAAAATAATTCACGTTTTTTTTTCTCGAATTGACACCGATTTCTTCAGATTGAATTACTTTGAGTATTCAGACTTTAATCTTTTGAGCAAATATATTGTCATACTTATTCAATTCCTATTATTAGTTCACATTCTCCCTATATATATCTTGTTCAAATTTTCAATCGTTCATAAAATATTTTTTATTCATCCACTCAAATTCAAATACATTTTTTTTAACTTGTAGTGGATGACACTGAATGTTAATACAGTTTTTTCAAATATTAATTCAGTAATTAAATTTAATTAATTAATTTTAGTTTTTTTCAGATTTAAGTTGCATATATCTACCAATAGATGGCGCCAGATGTAAGAGGAAAATTTCAACTTTATTTGTAAAGGACTTTTCTGCAATAGAGTGAAAAAAAAAAAGTAGGAATTGACTTTAATTTTTTTTTTTTTTATTACTTGTTTTTTGTACTAAATTCCCAACATACAGGTGTGATCTTTTATCTAATACAAATAAATCTGTGAAAAGACATCAGTTACACAAGAGATTATAATAAAACTAATTTCACATAAAAAAATATATGTAATGTCAAAGGTTTAAAGAAAAACCTCCGCACTTTAACAAAATGTTATTAAAAAAAACATTTTGATTTATTGTTTTAAGATTATCAAAATATTTATTTTTAAGATTAAAAATTTTCTAATCTAAAATTAAAAATTTTCATAAATGATACTCAATAAATTGTGATAGGCTTCAAATTTCAATCTTCGCGGTGGCATGGATGTTTGTAATTAGTTCGAAATCCACGTTAAATTGTAGGTGCTGGTCTAATTAGTCTAAAGTGTGCAAAAAATGATAGTAGAGCGACAAACCAATCAGTGAGTTGTGAAGAAATAAGTTCTGTGAACATAATTTCATAACAGCAGCACAAAATCTTAATTGAATCCATAAATTTTATTATCAACTTTATTCACATAAAAAGTATGATTATATAATAGATGATTATTATCAGAATTATTATTATTATTATTATTATTAGAGTATTATAATTATATTATTGTTATATTATTATACTATAGAATTATTTAATAATATTAAACTTCTTTGAAAAAAAATATCGCAACTTGTCTTTTGTATACTAACAGACGGTGGTCATGTTGAATGGTTTTAAAGATTTCAAATTGTTATCTGAAAATAAAACTTAATTTAAATGTATGAACATGTTTCAATTAATTTTTCTTTTGCAAAAAAACTGTAAAAAAAGAGCATTTTTTTTCACTTATCACTCATCTTTGGTTGATCGTGACGTACATAAATAATTAACAGGAGGTCCACAGGTGTTCAATAACAAAAATTAGTTCATCATTAAAACGAAATTTTAATTCACTATTAATATTCATGTTATCTTAATTCTAAGCCATTGCTCTATTTCTTCGATTTTATCAAGAAGTTTTTCTTATTAATTTCATTCCGATTTCCTTTTTAAAATTAGGCTTATAAATCACAATTATTCCAGCGCGTTTTGATTGAGTAAAATATTCAATGTAATCAACATTTTCTTTTTTTTATTTTCTTTGTCAATGTTTGTTTCAAATGTTGATTTTTTCATAAAAGTAGAAAAAAAGTGGAAACTTTTGGAATTCTTTAAGGAAAATTGCTTGTCTTCAAAATAATAGTGGAATATTTTAGAAGGATTAAAATGTTAGATAACATTATAGAGGATTAACTGCTAACCTTTTATTAAATATTTTTCTAGTCATTTTATTAAATATTTTTCTTCTTTTCTATTTCCCTGATTATCAAATATATTTTTTTTCAAATGTTGATATTTTTATAAAAGTAGAAAATTTTAGAATTCTTTAAGGAAAATTGCTTGTCTTCAAAATAATAGTGGAATATTTTAGAAGGAGGAAAATGTTAGATAACATTATAGAGGATTAACTGCTAATCTTTTATTAAATATTTTTCTAGTCATTTTATTAAATATTTTTCTTCTTTTCTATTTCCTTGACTATCAAATATTTTTTTTTTTTTTTTTCAAATGTTGATATTTTTATAAAAGTAGAAAATTTTAGAATTCTTTAAGGAAAATTGCTTGTCTTCAAAATAATAGTGGAATATTTTAGAAGGAGGAAAATGTTAGATAACATTATAGAGTATTAACTGCTAATCTTTTATTAAATATTTTTCTAGTCATTTTATTAAATATTTTTCTTCTTTTCTATTTCCTTGACTATCAAATATTTTTTTTTTTTTCAAATGTTGATATTTTTATAAAAGTAGAAAATTTTAAATTCTTTAAGGAAAATTGCTTGTCTTCAAAATAATAGTGGAATATTTTAGAAGGAGGAAAATGTTAGATAACATTATAGAGTATTAACTGCTAATCTTTTATTAAATATTTTTCTAGTCATTTTATTAAATATTTTTCTTCTTTTCTATTTCCTTGACTATCAAATATTTTTTTTTTTTTTTCAAATGTTGATATTTTTATAAAAGTAGAAAATTTTAGAATTCTTTAAGGAAAATGGCTCCTCTTCAAAGTAATAGTGGGGTATTTTAGAAGGTGGAAAATTACAGAAGTGCAAAACTATTAAATATTTGTCTTCTTTTTTAATTTCCATTTATAGTCAAATATTTTTTTCAAATAGTGATTTTTTTCATAAAAATAGAAAAAAAAAAAAGAGGAAAACTTTAGAATTTTTTAAGGAAAACGGCATCTCTTCAAAATAATGGAATATTTTAGATGGTAGAAAATTTTAGAAGCGCAAAATTATAGATGATTGACTGTTTAAAGAGCTGCCATTTTATTAATTTTTCTTGCCATCATATTAAATATTTTTGCGCCATTTTATTAAATATTTTTCTTCTTGTTTTATTTCCTTTATTGCCAAATATTGTTTTTAAATGTTGATTTTTTCATAAAAGTAGAAAATTTTAGAATTCTTTAAGGAAAAATGACTTGTCTTCAAAATAATAATGGAATATTTTAGAAGGTGGAAAATTTCAGAAATGTCAAAATTATTAAATATTTTTCTTTTCTTTTTTTTATTTCCTTTATAGTCAAATATTTTTTTTCAAATGTTAATTTTTTCATAAAAGTAAAAGTGGAAAATTTTAGTGTTCTTTAAGGAAATTGGCTTCTCTTCAAAATAATAGTGGAAAATTTTAGATGTGCAACGTTATAGAGGATTGTCTGTTTAAAGAAATTCCATTTTATTAAATATTGTTCTTCCCAAGAACTTTCATTTTATTATTTAGCGTTTTTGTTTTTCATTACATAAAATTTTAAGGCATATGTAAGCAAATTATACCTCAACTTACTCAATTTTCATCGAACTTTTATCACATAACTTCGGGATATTATTGTACGGCCTGAAAAAAAATGGCGACGATATCGAATTTGACATTCTCACAATCCCTCCTCCTCCACACAAAGCACAATGGAAGAGGTTTTCTTACAGAAAAACCACGTGTATTTTTTCTGCCGCCTCACCCCCAACCACCTCCCGGCACATCCAGTGTTTGTTCTGCGTGACAAACCAGCCTTGTTTTAACACCTGCGAACCCCGGATAATGCTTTGTAACGATTTGGCACCCTGTCATGAATTATGAAAACAGGTAATGGATGTTGGACCACGTGCGAAAGAGCACATTCTAGTGGTCGCGGCTTATGTAAATACCCTGGCGTGAGCTCGTGATTTGTGCTCGGAGATGTTTTTGTCCTGATAGGTTTATGGATTTGCCCTACATCCTGCACTGTTTTTTCTATATATATATATATTATTTTTATTATTGTGATTATTTTATGTGGAGAGGGGAAAGTGCAAATCCAGTGTTTTGCTCCTACAGATTATGGGAACTTTGGAATGTTGCTCGGTATGTAGAATGGTTGCACATATTTTGTTGAGACCATGAGTAGCATATTTTCTCACCAAAAAAAATTTAAGAAATTTACCATATATTACTTGCTTAATTTTTAGATGAGCATTAGCAGATATGATAATCTGATCAGAATTTTTGAGACTTTGATATTTGATTGATATCATGAGATATGGTTATACAATTCGCTTTATCATCAGATATGGTTACATAATTTGCTTCATCATAAGATATAGTCAAATAATTTGCTTTATCATCAGCTATGGTTACATAATTTGCTTCATCATAAGATGTGGTCACATAATTTGCTTCATAATCAGATATGGTCACATAATTTGCTTCATCATAAGATATGGTCACATAATTTGCTTCATCATCAAATATGGTTACATAATTTGCTTCATCATTAGATATGGTCACATAATTTGCTTCATCATCAGATATGGTTACATAATATGCGTTATCATCAGATTTGGTCACATAATTTGCTTCATCATAAGATATGGTCACATAATTTGCTTCATCGCAAGATATGGTTACACAATTTGCTTTATCATGAGATATGGTTACACAATTTGCTTTATCATCAGATATAGTAGCAAAGTTAAAATAAAAATAATAAAGTAAAGACACTGCTAAACATTTCTTTATTTTTTATTTAATTTTATTTCAGGTGTATTTTCAAACAGACGTTACCTAAATATGGCGGTTTGAAAATCAAAAATCGAAAAATTCTGATGTTAAATTTTGGTTAATATTATCTCATGTTAAATTATCAATTAATTCTGATGTTAAATTATCAACCATTTCGATATCGCTGATAAATGGTGTTCCAGCAAATCATTAGTGTGCCACATGCAGCCCGCGGGATACAGTCAATCGGTGCTTTCCTGAAATAGCTTCTGAAATATTTTTAACAAAATATTTGTATAATTTTGAAAATAAGCTACTGTTGATTTTCCAAATTAATATATATATATATTTTTTTTTAGTTTTTAAAAATTAAATTATCACCAATCTGTCAGTTAGTAAAGTATTATATAGACATTCTATCATCTCGAATGATAAGATTATAAATTTAATGGTATTATGCTGGACACAGTTTTACTGAAAATGTTCTCTTGCCTAATATTTTATCTTGACTTCTCATATTAGAACAAATATATTATGTTAACAAATTGGAAATAAATAAAAAAAAAATCGAAATTGTGGAAAAAATATTAGATGACAGTCACACAAAAAGAAAAAATTCAAATCATATGATTACATAATTTCTAGATGATGAATTTGTTTGCCAATTTTAATTTCTCCAATAGAAAAACAGATGAAAGTTAATACTAAGTACGTGCCAATCAATATTTAAATACCAATTAAAATTGGGGGCCTTGTTAAAATGAGTAATTATTCAAAATGAGTTATTCATTTTTAAACGTATCAAATTGAGAAGTGTTAATGAAAAATTGCAAAACGTGTAGTTTTATAAAATGCTAATTTTTTGTTTATAAATGCTAATTTTAAAGTTTTTTGCTTACATTTTTTATTAAACAATTTTTAATATGTATTATTGCTTTTATTTATGCATAAGAAGTTCATTAAAAAATATTTCTGAAAATAGGGGCATTTTAATAATCAAATATAAATGTAAAACTTTTTTATTAGTTTTTATCAATAATAAAAGTTTAGTAAAATAAATGTTGTTATGCAATTATTAAAATGAATAGGGGTTTTCCTAATTGAGTATATAATGTTTAATTTAAATTCATTCATAATAAATAAATTGATTGATAGTTTGTGATTAATATTTTTAAAACTTTTTAAATCTCGCTTTCGCTTAAAACTTTTTAATATTCGCTTTTCATAACTAAAAATTGAATAAAGAAAGAAAAATGTAAGATTTTAAAGATAATGGTTAATAAATAATAGATAATAATGGTTAATAGATAATGGATAATAAAAGATTTTTTTAAGATTAAATTTTATTATCAATTTTTTTTTTAAATTTTGAAAAATGAAAATGTTTCTTAGCGGTTTGTTAGTAAAGGATCATATAGGCATTCCATCGTCTAAAAATTATGCTAACTCAATGCTATTATACTGAATATAGATCTCTGAAAATTGGCTAATTTTTTCCTCAAATTAAATTTACAAAAGTGGAAAATATATTATTTACAGAAGCACAGAAATTGCTGGAATAATTATTAGTTCTATTAATTTATTATAAACATATATTCATCATCATCAGTGGTGGAACAGCCCCATGGTGAGCTAAGACCTTATGTCTACTGGCAGATTTCTAAACGAGAGATGTTTTAATTTTACGGGATAGGGTTGTCAGCCCTACGCCCAACGCTCTACAGCCATATTAGACCGGGACCTACCATTTAAAGTGGTTTCCGAACCACTACAAACATCCATGGCATCGCCAGGAATTGAACCCGAAACATGTGGCACCAAGTTCCAGAAAAAAAAAATATTAGTTTTATAAAAATAAAAAATAAATTGCGAACAGTAAATATATTTCCTTTTAAGAGTTGCAATGTATAAAAAAATATGTATATTATATCTATTATGTAATATGTACATTATGTATAATATACTTTTAATATATACACTGAAGTGACAAAAGTCATGGGATAGCAATATGCAAATTTTCAGATGGCAGTAGCATCGCGTAGAACAGGTATAAATGCGCAGTGCTTTCGCAGAGCTTTCATTTCTGTTCAAGTTATTCATGTGAAGAGGTTTTGACGTGATGATGACCGCACGACGGGAATTAACAGACTTTGAACGCGAAATGTTAGTTGGAGCTAGACGCATGGGTCATGCCATTTCGGAAATCGTTAGGGAATTCAACATTCCCAGATCCACTGTGTCAAGAGTGTGCCGAGAGTATGAAATTTCAGGCATAACATCCCACCATGGACAGCGCAGTGGTCGACCGCCTGCACTTAACGACCGAGACCGGCGACGTCTGCAAAGAGTCGTAAATTCTAACAGACAAGCAACACTGCGTCAAATAACCGCAGAAATCAATGTGGGACGTACAAGGGACTTGTCTGTTAGAACTGTGCGGAGAAATTTGGCTTTCTTGGGCTATTCCAGCAGAAGACCGACTGGAGTGCCTTTACTGACAGAACGACATCGCTTGCAGCGACTCTCGTGGGCACGTGAGCATATCGGTTGGTCCATAGATGAATGGAAAACCGTGGCCTGGTCCGATGAGTCACGATTTCAGTTGGTAAGAGCTGATGGTAGGGTTCGAGTGTGGCGCAGACCCCACGAAGCCATGGACCCAAACTGTCAGCAAGGCAGTGTTCAAGCTGGTGTTGGCTCCGTAATGGTGTGGGCTGTTTTTTCATGGCATGGACTTGGTCCTCTGGTGCGACTGGACCGAACATTGACTGGAAATGCTTATGTTCAGCTACTTGGAGATCACTTGCAGCCATTCATGGACTTCATGTACCCAAACAACGATGGGATTTTTATGGATGACAATGCGCCATGTCACCGGGCCACAACTGTTCGCGATTGGTTTGAAGATCATTCTGGACAATTCCAACGAATGATCTGGCCGCCTAGATCGCCCGACATGAATCCCATCGAGCATTTATGGGACATCATCGAGAGGTCTGTTCGTGCCCAAACTCCTGCACCATCAACGCTTTCACAATTATGGACGTCTATCGAGACAGCATGGCTCAATATTCCTGCAGAAGACTTCCAACGACTTGTTGAGTCCATGCCACGTCGAGTTGCTGCACTTCGCCGGGCGAAAGGAGGGCCGACACGATATTAAGAGGTATCCCATGACTTTTGTCACTTCAGTGTATACTGATGAATAATATACTCTTAAAACTACTTAAAGCAACTTACTTTAATATGCATATTAATAGAAATATTGTTTTCCTCTCGAATATCTTTTTATAGAAGCATGTGGGATTAATGGAAGCCTGTAATTAAAATAGGTGTGGCAATAGATAAGTTGTAAATAGGCAATTAAGAAAAAGAAAGAATATTGAAAGAATTGGAAGAAAGCTAAAGAAAAAATATTAATAACGTGAAAGTTTTCGATAACAGATTAAAATCCTCGCACTTTGTAAGAATAACCTTCAAGTTAAAATTTTCCATAAATTATTTTACAATGTGTTGCCAAAATAATAGTAATTAATTAATCAGTTAATATTCTGAAGAAAAAAAACATAATGAAAACTGAAATATATAGACTTTGTTTGCTATAAAGCTGAAAATTTACCAGATTTAAAACAGTAATAAACATTATTTTCAATTAAATGTAATTATTTAGAATATTTTTTTCATCATTCTTTTGTTTAGAAAATTTTTAAAGTGAATGAATATGTTATTTCCAATGGGAAAAAAAAAAGCTGCTCTGCTATGCTTAGCCAAATAATTGCAAAATTCAATTATATAAAAGGAAATTATAAAATATCAAATTTATATTCCAGTGCAGGGGTGGCCAGCCCGTGTCCTTCCTTGAATATTTTTCCGACCCGTGAGATTTATCCCACTTTCACAAAATATATTTATTTTAGAATGGCCAAAGTAGTGGAAACCAATGTATTAAAAAAATACATTATGCGTGAGTCCATGTTCAAAAATGGGCCTGAATGGCCGAGTGGCTACGCTCTGGCGCTCGGTACCACAGGTTTCGGGTTCGAGTCCCGGCGATGCCATGGATGTTTATAGTGGTTCGGAATCCACTTTAAAAATGTAGGTCCCGGTCTAATAGGATCGTAGAGCGTTGCGGGGGAATTGTTACTCCGCGTTCGTGGCTTATCTTCAAGTTACACGCACCCCCTGGGTAATGCAAAGTGAGTACGTCTGTGCAGCGCTTGCCTTAAGGCAGGGGTCGGCAACCTGCGGCTCGCGAGCCGCATGTGGCTCTTTGGATGTGAAACTACGGCTCTTTAGTTCCATACGCAAATATTATTTATTTTATCAAAAAGAAAAAAAAAACATTTTAAAATCGTTCTGAATCGATTAACGAGGAATCTGAAGAACTGTTTCGTGATTTCAAAAACAAACCAGAAATCTTGAAAAAAATCAAAGATTTGCCACTATCCATGAAAACAGTACAAGATAGAATAGCTAAAATATCTTCAAATGTAACATATTTGCAGGTGGAAGATATTCAACTTTCTTCTGCCTTATCACTGGCTATAGATGAGTCTTGCGACATAAAAGACACGGCGCAAGTTGCCCTTCTTGTCAGGTATATATATCTTCCCAAGGTCCAAAAGAAGAACTTCTAGGATTGCTACCGCTCTCGGGACAAACTAGACGGGAAGATATAGCGAATGCCGTGCAAAAATGCCTTGAAGACAATAAGATCGATTTAAATAAAATCATTTCAATAGCAACTGATGGAGCCAGAAGTATGACAGGAAAAATAAAGGGGCAACAACGATTCTTCAGAGCAAAATAAACCGCGAAATTCTTACATTTCACTGCATAATACACCGCTTTCCTGCCTTAAGGCATTCAAGACAAAGCTGTCTAAGTGTTTGCCAGCTGCATTAGAAAGAAAAGAAAATATATATTCAAAAATTAACTGTCGAAATGATGAGAAAAAATGAACTTCTTACGAATGTAAGACAGATATTGCTTGTTTTATTTAAGAGTTTACTGTTATGAGTTGGCAGAATAATTAAATTACGAGTATATTCTGCGAACTGATGATGCGCGCGCATCGATTTGCAAAATCTAAGTGAAAGAGTGGAGAAGCAAATATCGCACTAGTAAAATAAATATTTTTGAATGATTTCATTTATATTTATATATTTTTTATATTTCATTTTTAGTGTTACATATTTCTTTACAATGTGCCTTTAATGTTATTATATTATCTATGTTTATCTGTAAGAATAATAATAACTCATCACGTTTCCATTTTTCACTCCCAAAAAAAGTCTATAGTGGGTCTAAATCTAATAGGGGTATATATAATTTTATATGTCTCCTGCGGAGTGAGGATGCCTTTTCAAAGTGGCCAGCAAGATCATTTGGGTTGGTCACCCCTGTTCCAGTGTTTAATCCTGTAAAACATTAATTCTATATAATAATATTATTATTAATGATATCTAAAGTTAAAAAAAAGAAAAGAACTAATTTTCTTGTATATTTAATATGAGAAACTAATATTTATTTTATTATATTTAATTGTTTTATATTTATTAATTTTATTGTTTATATATTTAATTTTTTTTTGTAATTGTATAAAAATGAAACAAACCAGCAAATTCAACTTTATTTAACATAACGCATTGATTTTTAACCGCTTTATCGCAATATAAATCTTGTGTGTGTCTTAGAATAACTTAAAAAAAATTCAAGTCTATAAACTATATATGTATATATATATATATATATATATAACGATAATAATAACGATAATAATAACGATATATATGATATCGTTATCGTTATATTATAGATAGATGGGTGCGCAGAAGATCTACCTCCCCGTGGTGCACCTGGTAACACTTTTTAGTGGCTAAAAGATCTGCAACTTGGCATTATTGTTAGATTAATGAACTCTGTTTCAGCATGTTTTGTTGTATTTGTTGTATTATTTTGTTGTTGTTATATGTCGTATGTTTGTTTGTTTTTTTGTTGTTCTTTTTTTGCTGTTCATAATCTGCCATTGGAAATAAAAAATAAAAAAAAAAAAAATATTATAGATAGATAAATATATCAAAGAAAAAAATTATATGAATAATTAAATTTTGTTCCTAATTAAAGACAAAAATTAGAAAATTGTTATTCAAATATAATTGATTTAATGTATTGCTTAAAAAATAATTATTAATTATTACTATTATTATTAATTTAATTATAAAAATACTTTTTGTCGTAATGTGTCTTAATTTATTATGCACTGTCAGATGCATCATAAAGATAATTACAACTCTAAATTAATAAAGCTTTTTGACATTTAAATTTAATGTTATCAGCAGTAAATAACATTTCTTAACAAAACGAGAAGCAAGTATATTTCATAAGCGCAGAGACAAAAATCCATCAACGAACAGATCCTTAACGTCAAGAATAAGTTATGCAATAAAGTATTCGAAAAGAAAAGAACGAACAAAAAGAAAGGAAAATACTTAAGAATGTGATGCTTTTATCTCGATTTCACGCTTTTCAAATTCGGCGGCACTTCCTTTGTTTTCAAGTGCGGCAGCGGGCCTGAGTGACAGTTAACAGCAAGTCAATGGGCGTTTCCTAAACACTTGATGTCTTTATGTCCGAATTAACGTTTGACAAAGAATGGGTGCCGCCGACGTTTCGAAAGATCGTCTGCCTGAAGCGACCGAATATCGTCTGCAAACCGCCCGATGGAGTGAAAACAATAATAACTATGCAGGTTATGCAGGACAAAAAGGATAATAACAATGGACTTCTACAACACAATCGCAAAGACTTCCCGGAACATCTCTGTTTTGTCTGCATTGAAATGATTCAAGGTTAATGAGCTTGCTCTGGTAAACAAAATCGTTTTTCCAGATGTTTGATATCGCATAATAAATATGTTAAGTTTATATTTTTTAAATGATGAAGACGAAAGAACTAGCTGAGAGAGAAGAAAAATAATGGTTTTGAGATGGATAAACTTCGATATAAATAAAATATACTTTGCATTAATATTAATATTTGCGCAAAGTAATTTTTAAACTTAATTCTAAATCAGGGGTGGCCAACCTGCGGTCCACCTTGAATATTTTTGAGGCCCGTGAGATTTATCACACTTTTACCAAATATATTTATTTCACAATGGGCAATGTAGTGGAAACCAATGTATCAAAAAAATACACTATGTGTGCATCCATATTTTCAAAAATGAACTGGCGAAATTATGAGAAAAAATTAACTTTGATTTCAAAATAATATTCTTGCGAATATAGGACTGATATTGCCTGTTTTATTGATGAGTTTACATAAATAAAACAGGCAATATCTGTCCTATATTCACAAGAATATTATAGTTATGAGTTCTCAGAATAATTACATTATATTCTGCGAACTCATGATGGGCCGCAAGTGGCCCGCAAGATCATTTGGGTTGGCCACCCCTGCTCTAAATGTTCTAAAAAGGGAACATGATAAAAATATTTGATAATGTTGATGCCGATTTCATTTGAGTCAACATCAGACACTGATTGAAAAAAGATTGATTACCGCAAAGAGGTTAGATTCAATATAGAATTTAATATAAATAAAATATACGTTCTGTTAATATTAATATTTGCAAATAGTAATTTTTAAACTTGATTAATTCTAAATGTTCTAAAAATGGAACATGATATAAATCTGATAATGATGATGTCGATTTCATTAGAGTCTGATGCAGACTGAAATTGAAGAAAGATTGATTACTTCAAAGAGGTTAGATTCAATATAGATAAAATATACGTTCTATTAATATTAATATTTGCGCATAGTAATTTTTAAACTTGATTAATTCTAAATATTCTAAAAATAGAACACGATATAAATTTGATAATGATGATGCCGATTTTATTTGAATCTGCATCAGACTAAAATGGAAGAAAGATTGATTGCCTCAAAGAGGTTGGAATTCTTGTGTTCTCCAAAATATGAATCGAATACACACACCCTAGTCATCTGATGGATACGCATTCTGCCTGGAACAAAATAGAAAGACATCCAGCATACAGGTTTGTCGTATGTATTTCCAAGCAGAAGCACTTTTCGGTCGAGTTTCGAACTTAGTCCTTCAACTTCGGAAACTGAACACTCTATCTTCCAGGTCTAACAAACTCATGATCATCTTTAAGATACAAATTCACTACTACTACACCACACCACATCACTATGCCTAGGGAATAATGTGGGTGAGAGAAGTCTGATTTTGCTCTGTGACGCTCTACTGTCATATGAGACCGGGACCTACGGCTTCGAATTAACGTTTGACAAAGCATGGGTGCCGCTGCCGTTCGTAGTTTCGAAAGATCGTCTGCCTGAAGCCGAATATCGTCTGCCAACCGGCCGGTGGAAAAGTAGGGAGTGAAAACAATAATAACTATGCAAGTTATACAGGACAAAAAAGATAAATATGGACTTCAACAACACAATCGCAAAGACTTCCTGGTACATCTCTGTTTTGTCTGCATTGAAATTATTCAAGGTTAATGAGCTAGCTCTGGTAAACAAAATAGTTTTTCCAAATGCTTGATATCGCATAATAAATATGTTAAGTTTATTTTTATTTTGATGTTTCTTTTTTTTAAAATAATGATGGAGATGAAAGAACTCGTAGAGATAGTTTAATAGTTTTGAGATGGATAAACTTCGATATAGATAAAATATACGTTTTATTAATATTAATATATTTTTTTAACTTGATTAACTCTAAATTTTCAATAAATGGTAACATGATATAAATTTGATAATGATGATGGCGATTTCATTTGAGTCTGATGCAGACTGAAATTGAAGAAAGATTGATTGCCTCAAAGAGGTTAGATTCAATATAGATAAAGTATATGTTCCATTAATATTAATATTTGAGCAGAGTGAAAACAATAATAACTATGCAAGTTATACAGGACAAAAAAGATAATAACAATGGACCTCTACAACACAATCGCAAAGACTTCCTGGTTCATTTCTGTTTTGTCTGCATTGAAATGATTCAAAGGTTAATGAGCTAGCTCTGGTAAACAAAATAGTTTTTCCAACTGCTTGATATCGCATAATAAATATGTTAAGTTTATTTTTATTTTGATGTTTATTTTTTTTTTAAATAATGATGGAGATGAAAGAACTCGTAGAGATAGTTTAATAGTTTTGAGATGGGTAAACTTCGATATAGATAAAATATAAGTTTTATTAATATTAATATTTGCGCATAGTAATTTTTAAACTTGACTAATAGTAAATGTTCTAAAAATGGAATATGATATCAATTTGATAATGATGATGCTGATATCATTTGAGTCTGCATCAGACTCAATTGGAAGAAAGATGGATTGCTCAAAGAAGTTGGATTTCTTGTATTTGTTCGCCAAAATATGAATCCATCATAATTAATAACTCTTCTTATAAAAGACTTGATGCCGACTTCAATAGAATTACAGAGCTAATTTATAATCCCTATACTAACTCCTCTAATACCATTAAAAATAAAATATTAGGCTTATTCCTTGCTAACGCAAAAATCCTTTCCATCGAAAGTAACAGAACATAGAACTGCCAATTTCTTCGCTATTCACATTCCAAAAATATTTACAATAGGGCACAGGCCTTCTACATGCAATATACACTTTTACGCAAAACTCCTGGGCTGATAGAACTCCTTTGATACTTCTGTTTGTTGTTGTTTCTTATCCGACTTGGCTGGCCAAGCCCACGAGCCCATATGGACTCATGATTGAAGGGGAAGGAAGCAGCTTCTGTTGTGATGGAGCACCCGTAGGTAGAAGCCTGACTTTTGCTCCATGACGCTCATACAGTCATAGAAGACCGGGACCTACGGCTTAAAGTGGATTTCGAACCACTACAAACATCCATGGCACCGCCGGGATTCGAACCCGAAAAACCGAGCGCTGAACTTTTGGAAAGCAATACGTCAGTTGAAAAATTAAAAAAAAAAATACAAGGTTGTTAATCTGACTTCTAATTCTTCTCTGGTCACTAATGTTAAAGTAGAAATTCTTACTGTCTTCAAGATCAGTTGCACGGGCTCATGGATTGGTCTAGATCAGGGATCTCCAAACTATGGCCCGCCAGTGTCATCAATCCGGCCCGAGACAACGAATAGTTTATTGTTGCTGTAATAAGTTGGATAAACAAACACAGAATGATAATAACTCGGTTTTATTGACTTACTAGGTAAAGCTTAATGGCAAGCATAAGACGCAAAATATTTAACTTAAGCATAACAACTAACAAATAATTGAAATGAATCCCACTAACATTGTAAACTAGTGAACATCCCTCGGTAGTTATGTTGGGGTAAAGAGTATCGCATATGTATGTATATCGATGTTTGGAATGTATATATCATGAATCAAACATATGATTTTTTTTCCTGACAATCCCCCAGGAACGGATTAGTCTAGAAATTATAGATAATGGCAGAATAACTAAAACGGTTTTGGCCCTTGGTACTTACTGGAGTAAACAGTATGGCCCTAAGGCTGAAAAGTTTGGAGAACCCTGCTCTAGATGATTGCCAAATGGGATAAGTAGCAACAACAGCATATGACTATATAAGAATTTAAGACCCCTATGGGGCCAAACAACTCCGTAAACCCAGATTGGCAACTGTAAATTTGCTTTAAATGTTCTACTTTTTTTCAATGCACATATTTTTTTTGCTCTACTACAGCTGGAAAACACTTAGACAAATGTCTTGGATGCCTTAAGGCAAGCGCTGCACCGACGTTACTCACTTAGCACTACCCAGGAGGCGCGTGTAGCTTGAAGATAAGCTACGGACGCGGAGTTACAATACCTCCGCAAGGCCCTACGATCATGTTAGACCCGGACCTCTTGAATTACTACAAACATCCATGGCACCGCCGGGACTCAAACACTACGGTACCGAGCACTAGCCACTCGGCCATTCAGGCCCTTCAATGCAGATGTTAACACAGATTTTTTTTCTCTTCAAAAAGTCAAATCTGCATAATCTAAAGTGTATTGAAAAACGCGATAAAAATAAATTATTATCATCTTCTTTTCTTCCCTGCAAATTAATTATTAATTCACGAGACATATTTTTTTTTTCAATGAAAGTTTCTCAAAATATTTATATTTCACGTGCAGAATTTTTCTCGTGCTTTTTTTTTTTTATTATTTAAATTTGATTCTGGTAATTTTTGAGATTTTATTTAAAATACGATTGTAATACCCACGAAGTATCTCGTAAATTTTGCCACGTGAGCTATATCACGCGAGCTTATCTTTGGAATATCGTAATTCATTTATAAAGTAAAATAACTTGTTACAGAAACTGTGTCAATCTGTGTAATTTATTGAAAAGTTGTCAAATTATTTAAAAATTGTAAGTACTATTTTATTAATAAACTGAAAGCAAATAAACAAATTAAAGCTTTAAAATCTTTAATGTAACCTATAATGTATTAATGAGTTAAAAATATTCATTATGACTTCGGAGTCACATACCTTCGAATATTTATTAATCATACAATTTATTATTTTCCATTAATCTTCATAATATTTGAAATCAATATCAGTTATTTAGTACAAAGCCTTCTATGTTCTTGATGATAAAATTTATACATTTCCAAGACTAGGATGAAATTTGAGAAAATAGCAATATTTTTTAATGCTTAATAATTTGTGGTACATTATTCCGCAAGTTTACTCCAGCTAAGTATGAAAACCCTTAAATATCATCATTTATAACATAATGCATCAAGAAGTTTGGCGAAATTTGGCATAAAAGATTTTAAATACATGCCGCTATCGCTTACATTTTCTCTGGAAAGTACTAATTTTTTTTTAAACATTAAGGAATGCAGATAACAATATAAATCTTAATGTAAAATAATTAAAAAAAAGAATTTTATAATTTGTTAAATTTTAATTAAATTAGTTTATCACTATTATTTATTAATATTTGTTACAATTTTTAAGCAATCGATGAGTTGGTATAATAAACTGAAAAAGCAATTGGCCAAATCGCAGCATAGGAGTCATTGAGAATTGGCAATTTTTTTGTGGCGCCAACTGACTGATAAATCGCCAAATGTGGTTCTTTTAATGTTTACAATTCACTTCATTCTTCTTCTTACAGTTGCAACCTGTTACTTGGTGGACTTCGCGAAAATTTCTTAAACATTCGATTGAATTAAACGATAGATTTCTTCTTAGATTATGATATGAGATCAAGGATCAAATATAGCAATATCGATTTTGGCAACCAAATTGATGATTATTTTTTAGAAAAAATTATATATTCCCCAAATGTTTCGGTTATTAAACCAATTTGGCGATTAAATTTTGGTGACAAAAAATCTGTGTCCCTTAATACTGTATCTGTTCTAAAATCAATTCATGTTTATTTGGCGAATATTATAGTTGCATCAGTTTTTAAATAAAATAAAATTTCAGGTTTATTACTGCATAATAATTCTTCAAGATGCGTGAGTGCATTAGTATCCATGTCGGTCAAGCTGGAGTGCAAGTGGGAAATGCCTGTTGGGAGCTCTACTGCTTGGAACATGGCATTCAACCTGACGGACAGATGCCCAGCGACAAAACTGTTGGCGGAGGAGATGATTCTTACAACACCTTTTTCAGCGAGACTGGTGCAGGAAAACATGTGCCAAGAGCCGTTTACATCGACCTAGAACCTACTGTTGTGGATGAAGTTCGCACAGGTATGATTTAATGATTATATTACATGATTGAATAATATTTGAAAATGCTTCTTACTTTAAGCAACATCTTCTGACCAAATCGTAAAATAGGGGGCGATGGTATTTGGTGAATTTTTTTGGGGCGCCAACTGAGTGATTAGTTGAGAAATGTAGTGAACCGGGTTTCTTGTACTTTTTGAAATTCGCTTCACTTAAAATCTCAACCTTTTACTTGGCGGACAATGGCGAAAAGAATTTTGGACGCCAAATCCCAACGGTCCCTATTCTGTGATTTTACTCATCTTCATAATTTATTTTTTATCTTGCTCAATTTTTTAAAACTTTTTTGGTAAATTCCTAGTTTATGGTATGTTCTTGGAGACTTGTTTATCATGACAATTTATCAGAACTTAATAGCCAATGAAAGATATTTTAAAATGTTGCTTCTCACAGATTTTTATGCGACATCTCTTATCCGACTTTGATTTTGCCATTTATTGACACCGTAGTAAATCTCATTCCTCCTAGCCAATTCGTTTGGACATTAGCTTAGATTTATTTCTCGTCTTCAATGAAATTTGATGCCAATAATAAGAGAAAATTAATATTCGGTCTTAAAGAATGATTAATTAAATTTTTTGTTACATACTATGTAACAATAATTAATATTAATGATGGGTACTTACGTATGGGTACGTTACCAATTATGGGTACTTACGTATTAACGCCACCGCAGCTACAGATTTGGCAGTTTTTAAGTGACGCCAATCTACACTTAAAATTTTTGTGACAAATCATATATATATAAAACACTTTATTTAAAACCAAAACACTTTCAAAATTCAAAACACTTTATTTAAAAACAAAGTAGTCAATCGGATTTCGGTGGAAAATGGGCCGATATAGAGTTTAACATAAATTCAAAACAGTCTTTATTTTGGCGCATTAGCGCAGCTTCTGCTGCGGTGGCGTTAATACGTAAGTACCCAATTATGTCATATAATTTCCCCATCCTGACAACAATTTGACTTGACGACAAGCAAGATACCCGTGTCACCACATACTTTGCTATTTTTCTATTATTAAAGTGAATAAAATTAAAAAGAATATTTGTGACACAAAATTTTCACTAAGAATATATAGACAAAATTGTCATTGACACTAAGGAAGATTATATGGCTAAATCGCAGAATAGGGCCGTTGGGATTTGACTCCAACTGAGCGATAAGACGCCAAATTTTGTAACCCAGATTTCTTGCACTGTTTACAATTCACTTCACTTATAATTGCAACCCTTTTCTTGGCGCACTTTGACGAAAACAATTTTCGAAGCCAAATCCAAGCGGTCCCTATTCTAGGATTTTGCCGATTATATGATACTTATTCCAATTGATTTTACTTTCTAGTTTACTATACCTATCAATTCAAACTTAATACTATTTGTAAATAAACGAAATTGCAACATGATATTTTATTTTTTTATTCCCAGGCACTTATCGCCAACTGTTCCATCCCGAACAACTTATCACTGGCAAAGAAGATGCAGCCAACAACTATGCTCGTGGACACTACACCATCGGCAAGGAGCTCATCGATTTGGTGCTGGACAGATGCAGGAAACTCGCTGACCAGTGCACTGGATTGCAAGGATTTCTCATCTTCCACAGCTTCGGAGGTGGTACAGGCTCAGGTTTCGCTTCCTTGCTCATGGAAAGATTGTCTGTGGATTACGGCAAGAAGTCTAAATTGGAATTTGCCATCTATCCCGCTCCTCAGGTGAAATTCAATTGCATTTTGTTTCCCAAAGAATATTTTTTTACATCGAAGTTAAATAAAAGATCTATAAAATTAATTTATTTTAAAATTTATGTGTTTAAAACAAAAGTTGGCTCATATTTTGAAGACAGATAGTAATCTCATTTCTTGAAATTTATGAATTTTTCTCGTATTATAAATTATTATTATTTGTTAGCAATCATAAAGTTAAAAAAAATTACTTATGAATTTTAGTTTATGTCGTGTAAATATACTATTTTCATGAACTGTAAAAGGCCAAATCTCAAAATAGGGACCGTTGGGGCTTGGCGAGTTTTTGTGGCGCCAAACGTGCGATAAATTATCAAATGGTCGTTAAATTTGTAAAAAATACCTCTCTTGTCTCTTGTTGTCTCTTTTTCGTCATTTCTGTGTGAGTTTTGAAATAAATTATTCGTTTCCAACAGGTTTCAACAGCTGTCGTGGAACCATACAATTCCATCTTGACCACACATACTACCCTGGAGCATTCAGACTGTGCTTTTATGGTGGACAATGAAGCCATCTATGACATCAGTAGACGCAACTTGGACATAGAAAGACCCACCTACACCAATCTGAACCGCCTTATCGGACAAATCGTTTCTTCCATCACAGCATCCCTCAGATTCGACGGTGCCCTCAATGTGGATTTGACGGAATTTCAGACTAACCTGGTGCCTTATCCTAGGTAGGAGACATTATTTAAAGAACAATTTGCAATGTAAAGCTAAGAAATTAACCGCGCAGAATTTAAATGAGTAATTACTGGAATATCATTAATTCAGAAATACTGACACTTAAGTATTTACCCTATGTAACGAACTTCTAAATTGTGTGGTGCCTTGTCTTTGTGTCTTAAATAATACCAGCCAAGCTTTTAAAATTTTATACTATAAATTATTTTTAAACATTAAGATAATTTTACATGTAGTTGATTCATTTCTGCATCCAGTACAAACAAAACACAAAACAAAAATTGGATAATGAATATACATGTTTAAAATCTAATTATTAGCAATGAACTTTACATTAAACTCAAGCATGGTTGCATAACACATTTTGTTTTCTTTCTTGAATAGCACGAATTATTCAGTAAAAAAAAATTGGTGCGTAAATTATCAACACATTTATAATTTGTTTAAACTTGTTGCAGTGTTAAATTTGACTTTGTGAGTTTTTTAACGGTATTAATCTTAAGTGAAAATATAATTTTGTAGTTCATAACCTTATAAAAAGTTACATCTAATTGCTGTTTTTTATAAACGTGCATTTTATATTTTAAATATAATATTTTATTTTAAATATTATAATTATCCTTCATGAAAAAGTGCAATTATGGTGTGTTATTAGTTTATGAATATTACTATTTATACAGATTAAATATTTCAGCAGACTACCATAAAAATGTTATTTAGTTACAATAGTTTTTTAATTCATTGTTTTGCAAACTTTTATGTAGGATCCATTTTCCATTGGTGACCTACGCCCCTGTTATATCGGCCGAGAAAGCCTACCACGAGCAACTGACTGTGGCCGAAATCACCAACGCGTGCTTCGAGCCTGCCAACCAGATGGTGAAATGCGATCCCAGGCATGGCAAATACATGGCGTGCTGTCTGTTATACAGGGGCGATGTCGTGCCCAAAGATGTGAATGCTGCAATAGCGGCCATCAAGAGCAGAAGGACCATCCAGTTTGTAGACTGGTGCCCCACTGGCTTCAAGGTGAGCAGAGAATCCAAATCTTAACCCATGTAAAGCTAACGTTGCAAAAACGTAGTACTACATTAACTATTTTTTTTATCTCTACTTCCAAAGTTAAAAATTTTTCATCTGAGTTGTATAGAGAAAGTTTCTTTGATTATGAGAAAAAATATATTTGGTCTCGTTAGATAATTTTTTACAACGATTAATTGTTCTTTTCAGGCAATCATACGGATTTCTTTTTCTAGTCATTCTTGTAGATGTCAATATCAATCACATCATTTTAAGAAACAAGATTTCATTCAACAAAACTATAACTATATAAATATATTTGATATAGCTAGATAATTTTTTACAATTATTCGTAATTTTTAGACAATCTCACAGATTTGTGTGTGTGCGTATGTATGGTATTCCTCTAAATGTCAAGTATCATTCGAAAATTTTTATGAACCTATGTTCTTATTCTACCAAGCTATAACTACGTATATAAGTATATTTGGTCTCGCTGGGTAATATTTTTACAATGATTAATCGTTCTTTTTAGACAATCTTACAAACTCATTTTTTTTTTAAAGTTATTCTTCTAGATGTCAATATCTATGGAAAATTGTATAAAGCCAAATTCTACCAAACTATAACTAAAAACATAATTATAGGTTCCATTATAGCCATTTTAGTGACATTTAAAAATACAATGAATAGCTGACAGAAAAAATTATCTATTACTGTTCTTCGATAAGTATTAATTTAAATTACAAACATTGAATTCATTTTTTGCATCATTCTACTGAACAATGTTCTCATTCCTTAATTATTTCACTTCTCTTTATAATGCTTAATCCTTTTGGAATAAATTTAAATACATTAATTAATTAAGTAACAGGAAGTACAAGGATCCTATTCTTCAGGAACTTTGAAAAATAGACTACCTTTACCTTTTTTAGTACTTTTTAATTTTTTTAATGGAATCTCATTATGCAAAAAAGAAAAACAAATTCAAATGTTTACATTTATGCAATTATATAAATTTGAATTGCTTTATTTCTTGCTTTTAAGACTTTTGTTGCATTCAATTTCATTATAAGTTGTAAATTTTACTTTGAATAAATTATTATAAAGACATGATAAAAATATTGTATGGAATTGGTATTGGTATTGGCAATTGTCATGTGACATACAGTTTGGAAAATACAATTTTAGTTATTATTTTTTTTAACTTGAAAGATTTTTATTTTTGTATTGAACTTTTAGAATTATTTTCACTCCAACATCTGAATATTAATTTTGTAAAAAATATTTAGTATTATTTTTTTTTAAATTTTTATTGCAACCAAAACAAACAACTTGAGGATTCAAATTAAAAAAAAAAATGAAAATTAATTGTTAATTTTATTATATACACACAATATTTTTACCTGCAATTAATTAAAAAATTTGCGCCATGACATCGGAATAAATTAGTAAAATAAACAGACAAGTTTTTATTATTTCGCCTTTAAAATATGAATCATAGTGCAAATTTAATAAAAAGCAAAAACAGAATAAAATGTTAAAGAAACAATTTTAAATGCTTTTAATACAGATGAAAATAATTAACTACATAATATTAGTTTAAAAGTACGTTTACTCTAGAAAAATTCTACGAATATTTTGATGAAAATATAAACATTTCAATTTGATTGATATACTTTTATTAAAATTACATCTTATGTATTTCATAATTATTATTCCATAAAACATTCGGCGTGTTTCTCAAAACAAGGTTATTTATGATCGATTGCATTTAAATAATGGGGAAAATAAAGATGTAATCCCTGCTGAAATGTTTGTAAACATGTATATGTAAATATTCTCTTCATGATTTATAGTACTCTTAAATTTTAAACAACAGCAGCTGTGGAAGGAGACGAAAAATAAATATCCATTCATCAGTTAAATAAACAAATGTATGTTTCCCATTCTTTGTGTTTACTTTGATGCATTTGATTTTTAAATTGTTGAATAAGAATAATCAGCAGCAAATAGCCTATAATTATTTATGCAAAATTATACTTCATCTCTCTGAAGGCTTTTTATTTGTTATTTTATACAACGTGGATATATGTATTATACATTCATCAGAGAAGTCTTCGAAAAACTAATATGCATTGCATTAAATCAGAGGTGTCTTCGAAATAGAGCAACAAAACACGATAATTTTATATATCTATTTCGAAGACAACTCTGATTTAATGCAATGCATATTCGATCCTCGATCTCCCTCGATCATCCCCTTGCATTATGGATAGCCATTTATCTTGTGCAAATGTATGTTTGTTTGTTCTTGTAGCTTGTTTGCTCTTGTTCTTGAGGTAATGTAGTCAAATTCTATTCTTTAAATTCTAGTAGGATGCATATTCGAATCGAACAAATCGTCTTAAGTTTACCTGTTTATTTATGCATGAAACCTCTGGAGGCAAGGAAACTCGATGTCTAATATGTACATGTCTTGCATCGGCAATAGAAGATTTCACGGTTTGATCCCATGCAACACACAAAAGATTGTTTAATTCAAACAATTATCTTAAGATTATACGTTGGGTGTCTGTTATTACATAAAAGCTTTTGGGAACAAAGAAATTCATTGGTTATTATGTAAACGTCTTCCATCGTCATTTAAGCTACCTTCGTAAACGTATTCCATCGTATTCCATAGTCACTTAAGAAGTTTTCACGGTTTGCTCCTATACAACTTGTAAAAGGAGAATTGTTCTCTTGAAAGCCTTCCAGAAAGACATCACATACCCTTTTTACCCGCCATTGGGCTGTTGACTGTATACATAAATAAGTCCTTGATGTATACAAGAGTATGCACACAAAGGTTTTTTATACATTTATTTTGTATACTTTGCTGAATAATCAATATTGATAATTGGAATACTTTGTTTTATTTTAGGTTGGCATCAACTATCAGCCACCGACCGTTGTCCCTGGTGGAGATCTCGCCAAAGTCCAAAGAGCCGTGTGCATGCTGGCCAACACCACAGCTATCGCCGAAGCATGGTCCAGATTGGATCACAAGTTCGACTTGATGTATGCCAAGAGAGCCTTTGTCCACTGGTACGTCGGCGAAGGAATGGAAGAAGGGGAATTCTCGGAAGCCAGGGAGGACTTGGCAGCTCTCGAAAAGGACTACGAAGAAGTTGGGCTCGATTCCACTGAAGGCGCTGAAGAAGAAGGAGAAGAAGAGTATTAACCGCCTACACTGCTACACGTCTATGCAATGTTTAAACTTAAAAACTCATTTTGAACTTGAACATTTTTAAATTTATAAGCATAATCCTAGTTGCTATAGCTTCATTCTGTATGGATTTTGATTCATGGAATTTAAAAAATTGTTGACACTGCTGATTATCGACTAGAGGAACAGTGTTAATATTTGGTCAATTTCGGAGTGATGTATTCAATAGTTGCAGTGTGGGGTTTTTGATTGTATTTTCATATTAATTGTAGCAAATTGGTAAATAAAGAATAATTCTTACATTTATTTATTGTTATTTGAAATTTCTTTTACAGATTTTGAAATATTTTATTTATTTATTTAGTGGTAGTAGTATTTTCATTATTATTAATGTTTTTTTCCTGCTATTTTCTACAAAATTAATCGTAACAGCATTAAAAGTTACTTTTAGATTCATCATTCATTGATACATCATTTATTAGGTTCATTATTCAATGAATGAAGAAGGATTCCATAAGTTACATTAAAATTCTAAATTCTTTTTAAAAATTTTCACTCATCGAAAAAGAATTTTCACGTTTCAATTTACAAATAAATGATAGCAATAAAAATGCATTTTTAAACTTTCTCTTTTAGTACTTAAAGTTCCCAATAGATAGCGCCACGAACCCAAAGAGTGTTTTAATACAATTTTCCGTATTACTAAGACAAATAATAATTATAAATAATAATAATCTAATTTTTCTTATGAAGATTTTTATTTGAGAATTATAAGTTTGTATATTTAAGAAATAAAACTTATATAGAAAGAGAAACATAAATATTTTGAATGTTTGCAAATGTTCTCAAATAAGCAACTGAGAAAATATTTTCGAATTTTATTTTGTCGATTTTATTTATTCGAATTTTTTTCTCAAAATTTAAAGAAGGAATATTCTCTAAAATTTAATTTTATAAATATTCTCGAAATTTTATTTTCTCAATTTAATATTTGAGAAATGTAAAAATTTAATTAAAATACTCAATTACAGCAAAGAAATCAAAACACGAGTTTTTTAATACCTTTTTAAATGATTATTATTTATAAATAATTAATACTATTTCTATATTTTTATGTAATAAGCAAAATGGGTGGTAAAATTACAGAATTTTTTAAATTTTATTCCTAAACTAATTTTGTTTTTAAAATATACAGAAACACAGGTGGACAAAATACTATTCCTACAAGAGATGAGATGATGACACTATTTTGTTATATTTCTCGTAGAATAAGAAAGATTTCAATTAATTCAATGTGCAAATTGTATTTTGAAATCTAATATTAAAATAGTAGTCCCTTTATCAGCATAACTAAAACTCTATATCAATCTATAATAATTATATGCGAAATATTAAATTATCTATTCATTTGTTTCATGAAAAATCTGTTATGAAAACCTTTGTTTTAGTAAAAATATGGTATACTGGATTCAGCAAGATGCCGAGAATCGAAGAAAAAAAAAAATTGCTAACCACTGTCTTATTTAAATTTTTTTTAAAGTTTGATTAAACATATAACAAATTATTAAAATTAAACCTATAATTAAGGAATAAAAATATTTTGAAAGCGTTTTGATTTTAAATGAAGTGTTTCATATATATTTTATTATTTGGAACAAAAATTTTAAGTGTAGATTGGCGCCAAATCTGTAGCTGCGGTTGGCGCGTGTGCTCTTTATTGGCGCAACTGTCGCCAAGATACCGTTAATACGTAAGTACCAAAAATTTTAATAGGACAGTGGTTCCCAATTATTTTCGATTCTTGGAACCTTACTGAATCCAGTATATCATAACGTCACTAAAACAAAGGTTTTCGATCAAGTTTTTTTTATCAAGAAATTATATATTTTTCATGAAACAATTTAATATATATATTTATTTATTTCATGACAATTTATTATAATTTGTAAAAGACATTTAATTTATATATTAGTGCCTTTTATTTATTTTTATTTAACCCTATAATTAAGCATATTTATATTTCGTAAAATTTTCTTGGAATTTGATATTGGGAGCCTTGGCCTGTATTTTCATATACTGCCTCTAAAACAGAACATGAGGCAGTATATATACTGAATTGGAGTATGTATATAAACTAATGTTTGTGAAAATTGCAACACCATGAAGGAATCGTCATAATTGAATGAAACTTAATACACAGTTGCGTGATAGTGGTACAAATAAATGATTAAATGTTCAAAGCAAACAAACAATAACAACAGATCGGAATCAGTATTTTGTGTAGCCACCACGCACCGAATTAAGTGCTGCTACACGACGTGGCATGGAATCAAACAAATTTTGAATGTCTGCCTGAGGAAGAGCATTCCATATTGTTTGTATGCGCACCCAAAGTTCGTTTGCAGAAGTAACAGGACGAGGATCACGAGCGAGACGCCGACCAACGAAATCCCACACATGTTCAATCGGCGACATATCCGGGGAATATGCAGGCCAAGGAAGAAGCTGTACCTGCCGCGTTGCAAAGAAGGATTGAACAGTCCTAGCGATATGAGGGCGGGCATTGTCCTGTTGAAATACAGCGCCTGGCAAGCTTTGAAGGAAGGGAACAGCTTGGGGCTGTAGAACTTCACTGATGTGCTGGTTGCTGCTCAGATTGCCCACAATTCTTAGCAATTGAGATCGTCCATGATATGCTATGGCACCCCAGACAATAACTCCGGGTGTGTCGTCCACTGTGGCGTTCGATAATGCACTCCGGAAGGTGGCGTTAACCGGCATAGCGTCTGACACGAATGCGGCCATCATGGTACCACAAATTAAAGCGGTATTCGTTAGAAAACACGACATGCTGCCAATCAGCACGCCAGTCTCTATGCTGAGCGGCCCATTGTAGCCGCAGGAGGCGATGGTTTAGCGTGAGAGGGATCCTGTGTAAAGGAGTCCTTGCGCGCAGTCCACGCTGCAGCAGACGTCTACGAATTGATGAAGCACACAACGAAACACCTGTACCTATTGACCACTGTGCTGCCAATTGTCTAGAGGGAGCTATACAGTCCGTCAGCGCCATGCAGACCGGGTGTCTATCACCGCGAGCTGACGTCACATTTCGTGGTCCACTCCCGGATTTCCGAGTTGTCCGACACTCGTCCGTCCACTGCTTCCAAAGACGCATCACTGTGCTGCTGTTACGCTGCACACGAGCGGCTACTGCACAATAAGACAATCCAGCTTCACAAAGGCCGATGATTCTACCCGTTCAAACTCCGTAAGTTGTTCAAATCTCGCTCTCTTTCGTCGAAGAGGCATAAGTAACGATTGAGCTAACGTTTACCACTAGCAGATAACCACCGATAACCATACAAGCCTCGCTACAGCAGCCTATTTATTCGGATTCATCCGCCGTTCAGAGGGTGCTGCTCAGCATACGCATGCGCTACGGATTTGAAATTCTAATCATTCGCATATCATGCGCTAATTTGCATTTCCTGGGAGCTCACTCTAGGTCCTTCATGGTGTTGCAATTTTCACAAACATGAGTATATATATATTAATGAGGCAGTATATATATATATATATATATACTGCCTCATGTTCTTTTTTTTCGAAGTACCAAGGCTCCCAATATCAAATTTCAAGAAAATTTTACGAAATATAAATATGCTTAATTATAGGGTTAAATAAAAATTAAAAAAGGCACTAAACTAAAATATATAAATTAAGTGTATTTAACTAATTATGATAAAAAAATGGATAAATTCTTGATCACCTCACATTTTCTCATATCGTGGCAACGAATTGCACACAGCCACACTCATTATTTTCCCCATTGATAAAATTATGTAAAAATAAATAGTATAAATCCATAATAATTTATAATAATAAATGATAAATTTATAAATTCCCAAGACACTGAATTAATTTTAATGTTATTTATTAATTATTACTCAATATTTTTTGGATAAAAACGTCGAGTTTATAATTAGTTTAGTTTGTCGATCTACAATCATTTTTGTGAACGCTTTAGACTAATTAGACCGGGAGCTACAGTTTAACGTGGATTCCAAATCACTAATAAACATCCGTGCCACCGTCAGGATTTGAATCCTGAAGTCTATGATACCAAAGGCCAAAGCCGAGTTTATAAAGATAGGCACAATACATTTTTTATTGCAAGGGCTGTAGAAACTTAGTTTTGCATAAGTAAATCAAAATTTTTGAACATTCCATCACATTGAATTGAAAATATATGTGAACCTTTTATAATATCTCGCAGTGTCTCTTTAATGAAACCCAGGACGCCAGTGCTCGCAGTTTTGGAACTTCTAATATAAAATACTTGAAACTGACTGCACTACCTCCAGATTGAATAAATCACATCATTTTGTTTATTAACGTGGATTTTTATTATTATAATCGATTCTTTAATAATCATATTTCTGTCAGTATTGACACAGAGCCCATAAGTTACGAGTATTGTTCATTTTTCAGGAAATGTAAGACGTAGTATTTGTTGTTGTTTTTATCCCACTTGCTAGACAGCAACATCTAGACCGAATTCAAGAACCATGTGATCTCATGGGAGGAGGGGGCTGCTTCTGTAAGGATGCAGCACCCGTAGATAGAAGTGTGACTTGGCTTCGTGTCGCTGAAGGACAGTGGCTTCCAGGAAGGACTTTTCTAGGGGGAGCTATCCCACATTTGCGTAGCGTATGGAAGAAAACCCGGAAAAGTCTCATCCGGTAGTCATCTGACTAATGAGTGGCGTTTGTGATGTTCAACATCTGACTAACGAGGCAAGATTTTGAACATCACAAACGCCATCGAATCTCCTCGTTTTTAAACCAGTGTCTACAACAAAGCCACCATCAGATGAAACCTCCACCCTAAAGGTTCGTGCTCACCAAGGCGACAAGATGCAAGCGAAAAAAATTTGACCCATCACTAGCCTCACCGCGGTCGCCTGAAACCGGTTTGCAGTCCTCCGCTTGGAGTTGCCCAACTTTCAACTCGAAGCGGTTTTTCACTAGGCGTAATGCTATTTCTGACGTTTCGCTGTGAAGGGGTCGAAAAAATTTTGTCGCTTGCCTCTTGAATCTTCACGTCTCTCGCCTTGGTGGGAACGAGCCTTAATGCTCACTAGCGGCGCGCGTTACCACTGAGCCCCGAGTGGGGTTACCAATATGTTATTATAGTTTTTAAATGAGTATCACTTTGACCTGGAATCATTTACGAGTAGTATAGCAGATATAAAGCCAACTATGAATTTTTTAGGTTTCACCATGAGGAACAAACAATAATAAATCTTTATTTTAACACAACAATCAAGATAGAAACCCCCTAAGCAGGGCATCTGATGAATATATCACCCTCCTCAACTTGGTCTCGAGCAAAAGCTATTTCTTTTTCTATTATTAAAAAGCTATTTCTCAAGTTAAAGAGGTTTTTCCACAAGCAGAAAAGTGAATGTGATGGCCGAGAGACTAGCGTCCTGGCCCTCGGTGCCACAGGTTTCGAGTTCGAATCCCGGTGGCGCCGCGGATGTTTGTAGTGATTCGAAATTCACTTTAAGCCATAGGTCCCAGTCTAATATGATTGTTGGGCGTACAGCTGACAACCCTACCCCATAAAATAAAAAAAAATTCATTCAGAAATATTAATTTTTAATGAATACAGCACAATTTCACTAAATTCTTGAGTGAATGAAAACTTTTAGGGGCCACTTTATAAAGAAATGATATATATATATACATATTACTCAAAGTTTAAGTATGTGTCCACCTATACACGCTATAATTTACCAAAATGGCATGGATACTTGTAATATAAAACTTACTATATGTCTGCTGAAAATTTTTTTTTTTCAAATTGTATCAATATTCATTAAGAAATTACCCAATTAGTTTTTACACCAGTTTAGTGAGTTTTTGTTGTTGCCATTATTTTTTACTTTGTTAAACTGTTCATAGACAGGCTACTAAAAAATCAATAAAAAAACTTATGTTTAAAAACAATGATTGAATTTTATAAAGATGGATTCATTTTATAATAAATTCCCTAAAAAGTTTTATGTATTCTTACAATATTAATTTCTATGGGAAATAATGAATGAAATACAATTTAATATTTAAGCATGCAACAGTTCAAGTAATTTCAATATATTATGTTCAAATTTATCCTAACATAAATTTTATTTTAAAAATGATATAATAATTAATACCTATATATATACAACAATCATGAAAATAAGGTGGCTTTTTTTTTTCCCATAAATACAGATACACATTTTTTTATTAATATACAAGTATTAAAAGTAAACCCATTAATATAAAATTAAAAATTTTTTAAATTTTATTTTATGTTTAAAAACTTTTAGAACTTACATAACTTTAGTGAATATTTAACTATTAATCACAGCAAACTTAAAAAATTATTTTTAAAAGCTATTTTAAAATTTTGACATATTTAATTAGCATTAAAAAGTATCTAAACATTTTTTTATACCAATCACAAAAATTGCAAATTTAATTTTAATGAAATTTATATCATTTTAAAAACATTTGCACATTCAATGCTTTTTTTCTTTCTTGCTCCTCTAAGAAAAAAACTAGCTTTTATTTATTTAAATTATATTGTAATAATTTTATTTTTGAAATATATTCCACAAAACCTATAATAAAAAAAATATCACAATGAAACGAATTTTTTAGAGAAATTATAAATATTTGCTAATAAAATAAAAATTATATATACATCTTCGAAGCATAGTTGATTTAAGAATGCAAAAATCAATTAATTTTTCAACTCACCATATACAAATATAATTTAATTATTGATGTTCATTTAAATTATTTTTAATACATAATTTATTATTCAAATTGAAAATTAAATTAGGATAGTACCATCTTCTAAAAAATATTGCAATACATTGTTCTTATTTTATAGTTGCATTTTTACTCTTTTCAAATTGGTAAGTATGAATGCAATTACTGTAATTTAATAAAGACAATTTTAATATTTTGACACAAATTGATTTCTGATATTTTTTATAAGAATAAGAAAATGTTCATAAAATATAACTTAAAGAATTATATAATAATAATGTTTGTTATTTACAAAACTATTTTAAAGCAAACTGCATGAATTTAGTGTATGCAATCTTTGTACTAATTTGACCTTCAAGAAAAGGACATTGCTGTGCAATAGATCATATTTTTTTTACAGAAATAATTATGTCTATCAGCTAAATTTTTTTCTATTATACAAAATTTTTATTAATCATTAAAAATTTTTAATTATTGCCAAAGTATATAACTAAAAATCAAAAAAATTAAAATACAATTCTATTATCTTATTTATAGCTAATAAATTTTCCAATCTCTAAAAATGTAAGAGATAAATAAATAAAAATTTGTTAAAAGTTAAAAATAAAAATAATTAAAAAACTTTAAAAAATTATTATTAAGACAAAAACGCATTTTTTTTTCAAAACTTGAAATAGTTTTATTCGTCATATAATTTATGATTATTTCAAGTTATTCAAATATTTCTTAATAGCTTAAAAATATTATGCATCTTATAAATATTTTTTGAAATTTCAGACAGTAAAGTAAACAACCATTAAATTCTATAAAACTATTATAAAATATACTATTTTCAAGGATATAATTTTTTTTTAATTTTCCTTTCAAAGGTTAAAATTTTATAAGAGATCAAAGCCTAAAGATATAAAAGAACTAAGATAACTTGAAGATATAATAATTAATATGCACAAATTTTAGAAAATATTCTATGTTAGAATATATGTTCAAAATAAATCAAAAACTGAATACCATAGTATCAATCATAAAAAAAAGTACAAAACAGGTATGAAAACATTTTATTTAGTTAAAACTAATCAAATCACACATATAAGAAAGAACACAATGAAAAAAAAGAACAATAAGAAATCACAATGATAAAAGAACAATAAGAAAGAACAAAACGAAATACAATGAATTAAAATCATAGGAAATACAATATGTTATACAATGAATTGAAATAACAAGAAATACAATGTGTTAGTATTTTTATTTCTCCAATAGTTGCAATTATTTTATCCAAGAAGAAAAATATTACAATAACAAACAAATTATAAAAAACTTAATGGAAAAGCACACAATATAGTAATTATTTCAATTTAGAATAATAAACATTATAAATTGATAAAAACTTTTACTTAGATGTTAATTTCATAGAAAATGGTGTATAGCATAGATATTTGTAAATCATATAAATTTTTAAGAAAAACCTCTTCAAATTCATAAAAGAAAACCATTATTTTTTTAATTAAATGTAGGAAAACATTTCATGGTTTATTAAATTTAGACTATTACAATAAATAAAAAGGAGGAAAAGTTCATTTGTTTTATTTTAAAAAATTTCAAAATGAAAATTTAAAACTATTGCATGCAAATGGTTTATTTCCCTAATTTTGTGACATGCATGTCACAGAATTAAAAGAAAAGCACACATTTGCATATCTGAAACCTAATAATATAAAATATACTATCAAAATCTTAAACATGTTTGTATATGCAAATACATTATATGCAAATTTTTGAAATTCATAAAATCCTATTGTCACCATACAGATGTACCAATAAAAGCATTTCATGAAAAAAACAGCTTTAAATTTCTTACAAATTAACAAAGAAAAGAACATCAGAGGTCAAGATATTTTTTGACAATAAAAAACATTTGAGCAAATCAAAACTTTGAACTAGAGGAGTTTTACATAATACTTTTATAAACCAAAATTTAAAAAAATATGTTTGCATGTATGAACTGTCATTCATGATTAATGCAACAGCAAAAGGATTTCTTGCTTTCACAATCAATTTTAAAACAGTTCAATTATGAAATTTTGAATTGAAAAACATAAAATAAAAAATGACATAAAAACACAATGACATGACAAAGTAATATAATAAAAGAATGAAATTGATGTGTATAATGTTATAAAACATTTTAACTTTTTATTTTTGTAAATTCACGTTGGCTAAATTGGCAGCCACAGCTAGAAGGTTGTAAACATTATCATCAGGTTCATCTAAAAATAAAAAATACAGTTATTTAAACTATTAGATTTTTGTCGTGATAAAAATAGCAAATATACATATTCCTACAAATTAATAGTTTCTATTTACACAATCTCTAATCTTCAAACTTTGGAAAATAAAATGATCTTTTTAGATATTAGACAACTTTCATTTATACTCAGGAAAAATATTATATTCTTTATAATTCAAATTTTTAATAAATTCAAAAATGTCTTTACATTTAAGCATTAGAAAATAATTAGATATTAGTCAAGTTTTTAAGATAAAAATAATAATAATAATACTTTTATTTCATAAATAACATTAATTATTTGAAAAATACAAAGATGAACAATAATTGTAAAAAATGTATTTAGAACTTCTTTAATTTATGAAAAATTTCAGAAAAATCAATGGGTAATATACTATTAATTATAATTATTATAAAATGCATTCTTCAAGAATATTTGGTTGTTAATTGTAATTAAAATAGTCATAAATTAAATGAAATATAAATATATTTTTGGTACTTACGTATTAACGGTACCTTGGCAGTTTTAAGTGTCGCCAATGTAACAGCTACTAAGGTTACCAAACCAATAGAATAGATTGGCGCCACTTAAAAACCGCCAAATCGTAACTGCGGTTGGCGCGTGTGCTCTTTATTGCCGCAACTGTCGCCAAGGTACCGTTAATACGTAAGTACCATATTTTAAAAAAAATTGTAATTTTATATACCTGTTGCATTAGGAACTTCATCATTTTGAAAATTTCCCTGTCGAGGGAAGACTTCATTTTCCAAATTAGGATTCACATTTTGTCCAACATCCAAGGTACATGGTCCATATACATTAGGAACTGGTGCAGAGAAAGACTGGTTTATAGCTAAAATAAAGTGAGTTTATTAGGATTCTGGTGCCAGTAAAAATAATCATTATTTGAAAACATAAAATTTTAGTGTAAGTAAAATGTTTTGATCTGTTTATAAAAAAAATATTTTCGAAAAAAAAAAGAAAGAGCAGCACATAATTATAAATGATTTGTAATATATAAAAAGAAAAGATTCCAAAGATTATTTTCCACAGATGCTGCAGGTTTTTTTTTTTTTTTTTTTTAATCCAAAGAAATCAACTGGGCATATATATCCAAGTTAAAGATATTTAGTACCAGAAAAAAATATTTCTAAAATTAGTATAATACAAAACAAAGATGATGGATTAAAGAAACAGATTTTAAATATTGTAATTACTTGTTGAGAAAGACAGCCATTTAATAAAGAACATGGCAAGAATTGGAATATAGTCTTTATAACTACTACATGTATAAACGAAGGTATTCTATATGAAAATAAATAGTTAAATTTCAAAAATTAAAACTATTTAAATAAAAAACTGCTTGTCTACATTTTGTATTTTGTTAAAAGTACTCCTTTTGAAACATATCAAGATTTTTGCAGTCACACTATATAAATAACAATACTTGCAAAAATAGTGTTATGAATTAAATTTCTTAATCTTGAATATATAAAATCAATAGGTAATATGTGTAAATATATAACACAAAAAGATTCTAATTTTATTGAAGCTGTATAAAATATATAAATTATTTCCTATTATATGTGTAAATACATAACACAAAAGGATTCTAATTTTATTAAAGATGTATAAAGTATATAAATTATTTTCTGCATTTTATAAAAATTAATATGGTATAAGAAATTAATATTGTTTAAAAAAGGATTGTTTATTACTAACTTAGAAGAGATGAAAACCTGCACATAAATTGAAATTAAGTAATTATTGTTTCATTTAAAATCTAAAAAAAAAAAGCACATTAACACACACACAGATAAATCTATATCTACAAAATTTATATAACAAAATTAAACAATTGACAAGGTGTGAATTAGAAACACGACTATTTTGCATGACAAAATGACAGACTATGATGATTACCATGGCAAACTATTGCATGACTATTTTGAATGACAAAAATTACTATTAACATAAATTAAAATTACTAAACATAAATTATATAGCAATGCAAAAATCCTAAATTCTGTCACATTCTAAACTTTCAAAAAAAGAAAGAAAAATGTTCAAGATACAAAATGTGCATAAGCTGCAATATATATATATATATATATACACACCAGTTATATTAGATAAATTAGCCAACATTTGTATTTTTAATACCAAAACTTTTTTTAAGATAAAAATCCTTTAAAAATAACAAAACAATTTAAATACCATAGAATTTTGGTAAACTTAATTCAGGAAAACCAAGTTTCTTTTAAATTAAGAAAAGTTTTTTACTGCACTTTTTCCCAGCAGATTTGAATCCACCCTATTTTATGCTGAGGAATGTGGAAAATTTTGGCATTTGACAAGTAACCCTATCTAATGAGCACATTATTATGTTATAAAATACAATATAATTGTGAGCAGGAAAATGAGTAGAAAAAATTATACTTTTTTCCTTAGATCTTAAGATAAAGGAAATTGATGAAATAAAAGATTGAAAACAGTGAAAGTAACACATTATCTTGCATGTGACATAGCATGTTTGGTATACAAGAAACAGTAAACATAAGAAATCGGAATGTAATATTGTTTGTAGTTAAAAATAATCTTGATTTTGATTTTAATATAGTTTTTGTCATTTTCAATTTGTGGCAGGATGATCTGTAAATATGTTTTTAATAACGCAAGTTGGTTCAGAATCCTGAATAATTCAAATTATAAGGATTTTACAGTATTTTTTTATTTAGAAGTAGAGCAATATTATTCACCAGGACATTATTTCAATATTATTCACCAGAAAATATACAGATGAACATTTAATTTATAAAAAATTAAAAATGATTGCAATTATATTATTACATCTTTTATTGGCACATAACATAAGGGAAATCTTTTTTATTTAAATATTTATTACAAATACATCAGAAAAATTGCAGTTTATTAATTATTATTAAATAATTATTGTTCTTCTACAATGCACATCTTTATTTTATATTTAATACAATACGGAAAGCTGAAATAGGGACTAAAAGGTGGAAGAAATCAAATTGAGTTAAAATTCCCCCAAAATTAATACTTTTCTAATAGTGATAATTGGAGAGGAATTAGCCTGATACCAATACTGGCATAATCGTTTGAAAAGTACTGTCAGCAGATAGAAAATGAAGTTTAAAAATAAACGAAGCTGCGTTTAGAACTGAAACTGGTGATGCTCAACAGATATTAACATTAAAAAATATTATCAAACAAAGCAATGAATTTAATGCAACTCTTTACATGAATTTAATTGATTTCTAAAAGACTTCTGATTTCATAAATTGTAAAATGCTATTGAAAATATAATGCTTATAAAATTTCACTCAAGTAGATTAATATCATAAGATAAAGGCAAATATTTTATAGAAGCCAATGGAGATTTAACATAATTATTCCTGACCCATATTAAACAAGGGCGTGTTTTATCATGTAAATGTTTATAAATTGAATTTATTGGAAAATAAATAAAATTAAAGACAAAAATTAAAATAAAATTTTACATACCTCTTTCAGCAAGAACTTCGTTATCACTTCGTATAGTTCGTTGATCAGCACGTTCAAAACTAGGCATTGCACGTTGACCACCACCCAAGTTGTATGGTCTGTACATCTCAGGAACTTTCGTTAGAGATAGACTTGTTTGTGGCTAAAACAAAACAAAAAAATAATTAGAATTCTCGAATTTGTAAAAATAATGATTATAAAAAATATTCATGGTAATTAAAAAGTGGCCTATTTTGATTAAAATAATAATTACAAATTGTAAACACAAAAACAGTTTTTAATATACAGAATATAAGATTTCAAAGTTTTATTTTCCTAGTTTAATGAAATGAATTTGAAAAGCTGTATCAGAGCTTGGATGCATCCTAGACAATGTCTACAAAGCTGACATACAGAGCAAAGATGATAACTTGACCAGATTGTAAAATGCTATACCATTTAATACCACAAATATTTAAAGAACATAGCAAGAAATGAATATAGTCCTCATCTCTATCAAGCATCAAAAGTGTATTCTTTGATATAAAAAAATGCATCCAATGGAAAAAAAATCTCTTCTGAAATTTTTCAGTTTGTCTTCAGTATTTTTTTATAAATATTTTTCTTTTAAAGTGGTCAAAAATATATAACCATTTTGTATGACTGATAAGATTATTAAAAGAAAGAAAAACATTTTTTATATCATATATATAGAGTTTAAAGTAACTTTATATAAAGTTTAAAGTAACTTTAAGATTAAAATAACTTTAAAAATTACAATTAGAAAGAAACTTTATATCATCCAATGCTTTACGTGCAGCTGATTCTTGCGCTGCCATAACTGAAGCAAAAGCTCTAGCAGATCCATACTTCTTTTTCCAATGTGGAAAGTTTCCAATAGATACCTAAAAAGAATTTAGTTTTTATATATTTTAAGATTAAATTTGAAAACTGGTATTCAAATACATTATATAGGGAAAAACTGAAAATAAAGTTATAAATAAAACACAAATGAAGAAAAAAAAAATCAAAACTTTATTTTAAAAAATCTCAAGATTCAACATAAAAATTAAAACAGAATGAATATATTTCTGAGCTCAACAATATTATTAAGTAGACAGCGTCATATATTGATAATTCATAAAACATTAATATTCGTATAACTTACAAAATTTAATTTATATATTTTAAACTTATGGTCATATATAATTCATAATTTTGTTTTTATTTAAATGGGAGATAAATAAAATGTAGCAGTATAAATATAATGAACAAAAAAAAAATTTTTAAACTCAAATATCATAAAATTCTGGGATCTAAATAAGCATTCCTTATGTTTGAGCATAAACTATAAATTCAAAGGATCAAATTTATGGTAATATAAGAATTTGTTACAGTCTAAACAGATTTCAATAATTTTTACTGCCACTATGCACTGAGTATTTCTTGCTTAAATCGATTTTTCTCAAAATTTGAATTCATTTTGCTCTTAGTTTTGTAAATGTTAGTTAGTTAAAATTTGCTTTTTTTTTTTTTTTTTATCCTTTTGTCAAATTAGTTAAAGGTTGGTCAACCTACAAACAGCTTATTTGTAAAATAAAATGCAATTTAGAACCATTTTAGATTGATATTTAATATTACCAAAAAGATTTTAAGCAAATGATCAGTTTCAAATAAAAACAAAAGTATCAGAAATCTTGTATTGTACCAGCCTTTGCAGTACATAGATTTATTATTAAAATGAAATCATCTAAATAGATTTAATTCTGTTTACAATAATAATGAATTAAATAACATCTACTTCAAAATATCTCCATCTCAAATTTACTGAAAACTCATACGAAAATAAATATATATATATATATATTTATATAAAAATCATCAACCTTTAGATTCAATTACTAATTCAAATGCATTGGCAGTGTTATGAAATATACTGCAGCATCAATATAATCTTAAAAATTATACAGAATTTATCATTCATAACAATAGTTGAATATAGAAGTTCCTATCTGATTTAATTAAATGGAAATATGTTTCATCTACAGTAGTTCCTAAATTTTGTAAAGATGTTAAGGAATATCTGTTGACACACAATATCTGATTTCTCTCACAGCATATGTATCCAATGTGTGATTGTATACAATTGCATATCATTTTAATAATAAACACTGAAATTCAGCTGTATTCATTTTGAATTAAAAAAAAATATCTAAATGAAATAATTTCTGACATATTTCATTGATGAGTGATACATAGAATTGTAATATATACACATTTTACAACATATAATATAATTATTATCATTATAACATGCATAAAATTAATATAGAAAATGTAGTTTAAAAACTAAGTATTATAAGCAGGAATTTTTTTGTAGTAGTTGTAGTAGCTTTTTACAATAGCATAATGTATTAATTAAGGATCAGAAACTACAGGGTTATAAATATACTTTCAACTGGTTGCTATCCATCTCTCTTTATATATAAAAAAAAAAAAAAAAAAAAAAAAAAAACCACTCAAAATACATTTATATTTGGAGTTTGGTAGTTTTACTAAATATTTATATACATATTAAAGAAAAAAAATTCACTTCTAACAAATGAGACATTTAAATGCTATTTTATGTGCTTTATTTCATAACATAAGATTTTTTTTAAATAAAAAATGTCATGTAACTAACTACAATGCTTTTAAAATAAAAATTAAATTTTCAGCACACATTTTTTTAAATAATTCTATTTACATTTCAATGTATTTTATTTATTTATTAATCTTTTTCTATCATTGAGATTAATCTCACTTTCAGTAAATGCAATTCAAAAATAAAAAATAATATAACTTTTTTAAAATATTTGTTTTGAAGTTTAGTTAAATGATTAATTATTTTTATTTGAATAAATGTATAAAATTAAGAAAGTAACTACAACCCAGTTTTTCACAAATATTTTACATTCACTTTAATTTTATTAGAAGCTCAAATAGTAATATTAAAATAATCGAAAATATTTTAAATTGTAAAGTGATAGAAAAGCAACTAATTAAACCCGGATAGCTAAGATAATGCAAACAGTGTTTTTTTTAATGGCATTAAACAAATTCTTTGTAACATTGACCCAGAATTAATACATGTTATTAAAACTTTTAAACATATTTTCGAAAAAAACTTTTTCATTAGAGAAAATATGCATGATAAAAACCTTCAATTAGTTACTTAAAATTATGAAGAAAAATTTACTTACTAGTAATATATTATTTCAAGTAATGAAATAATTATTGAACTACAATATCAAAATTTAATTAACTTTATATTTAATTTAATTAAAAATTTAATACAATATCAAGCTGAAAATCATTATAATTATATAATCAATAAGCATGCATGTTTTATTAGTTTTTAAGCAATCTCAAATGGTATGATTTAACTTCCTCTACAAAAAGTATGAATTTCTAAAAAAATTGTAGTTTTAAATATTCATTTTTCAATTAATAATTATATATTATAACTTATATTGTCACACAGTTTAATGCACTTTTTATAAATAATAATTAATCTATAAGCATGTATGTTTACAATGGCATAGCTCACTAATCAATCATTTCAATAAAAAATATAAATGTCAAAAAATTTCAAAGAAATTTACTCAATAAAAATGACATATATACAATTTACTTACTTTTGATGTATATAATAAACTACCATCTGGACCAACAGTTGGATAAGTTACATATTGGGGAATATCAAATTGCTTATCAACACACATATTTGCCAATACCTATAAAATAGAATTTTATAAATATATATATAATCAAAGATACTAACAAATTAATAAAAAACAAAATTCTATAACTAGAAAAATAAACTTTTTTTAAGTTCAGAAATAATTGTTTTTTGCAAAATATCAATACATTAGTCAGATTTCATTATTTCAATTAATGATACACTACAGGTGATAAAAAGATGTTTCATTCTTTGTTACAAGAAAGCAGAGAATTACGCTTAATAATTCAGTGTCATATAAGCCTCACAAATTACTCCTGGATGATGAAGTGATTTCATATGAAAATGTGACACAACACCCGAATGAAAATAAACACTTAATCATAATTAGAACTTTTTCATCTTCACAAGGCTTAAGAATTATTTTTGCATCAATTTCTTGCCACATCTGCCAGCTTCTATGAATCTTCTTTATAGATTAATGGTATGTAGCATGAAGTTCATAATATAGATATTCTATAAATCGATTTATTTTTGACCAAAAGTTTGATAAATATTATCATTGTTTTACCCTTACTTCTAACTTTTTCTTTATGTTTTATATCCTCTTTTTTCTATTCTGTACTGATTAATAATCATAAATACTAATTCAAAACTAATTCTAATAGTTTCAAATATTTGCTACTTAGTCAAAGAAGTATACTTGTTTAGAGCAATCATTCCAAAATACTTTTTGTATGATGTTCATAATCAAAGCAAATCAGTTGATTTAAAGGCAATGTCATTATGCTACTATTAATATAACTTTAAAATTCAATATAAAGCTTGCAAAATAAAATGTTGCAGAATAAAATATCATTTTAATCTAATGACAAATTTTAAAGAACAATAGAGATAAAAAATATGTTCTATCCTAGATAAAAAAAAAATACATTGTATTTATTTAAATAAATTTATTACTTCATTCATGGGCATGTTAGAAAATAATAGTAAAATGAAAATTAACATCTTAACCAAGAGTTTATATAAACAGTGTTTGTCAATTTAATCTTGTAAAAGTAAAATATTTGAAAAATTATAATTTTAGCAACTAAAGTAAAAGCACCTAATTTTTCAATTCCTACTATTAGTTCACACTCTCCCTACATATATCTTGTTCAAATTTTCAATCGTTCATAAAATACTTTTTATTCATCCACTCAAGTTCAAATATATTTTTATTGAACTTGTAGTGGATGTCAGTTGATGTTAATACAGTTTTTTCAAATATTAATTCATTAATTAAATTTAATTAATTATTATTATTATTATTATTATTTTTTTTTAGATATAAGTTGCATGTATCTAATAATAGATGGGGCCAGGTGTAAGAGGAAGATTTCAAACTTATTTGTAAAGGACTTTTCTGCAATATAGTGGGGAAAAAATTAGAAATTGACTTTAATTTTTTTATATTACTTGTTTTAATATGAATAAGACTGCAGCATAAATGAGATTACTGTTACAAAAATCTTAAATTACTGTTACAAAACAAACAAGAAAGAGTTAAGAATTTAGATACATAAACATACTTGGATATAAGTATTTTGAAAGAAATCAGGCATTTTGTACGGATCAGCAACATGATTCTCATGATTCTGGCTGAAAGAAAAAATTAACATTTAAATGATCTGCTTGTTTACATTAATATTTTTATATGGTAATTTTACTGGCCAGTTGCAATATTGTGAATTGTTATAAGAATATTCATATCCAATACACAAGTTAGTTAATATACAATGATGATATATAATTATTTATTTAATATTTTGTTGTTCTTAAGCTTTTAGAGTCTAAAATGTGAATAACAATGCAAGGTTCGCCAATAACTAATTTATCAAAAACTAGCAGATTAAACTTAGCACAGACAAAACTTCAAAATATATATGTTAATGCATCATAATTTTTGACCTAAAATTTTCATCAGCATATAATCTGTAGCAGTAATTTTCAACAGGAAAAAAAGAAAAGATCTGGTATAATTTTTTTTCCAGATATAATTGTATATATCTGTCTCTGCATAATTTTTTTGATAATTTAAAACAGGATTCATGAAAATAAAATGTAGTAGATTTAATCCCCTTTTTATTCACTTAATAATTAGTTAACATTTCCATTTTGTTGATTACTTGCTATTAATATTACTCAGATATGATCCAGAATGATCAGTAAATACCATTTTTTCTGTTTGATTTTATTGAAAAAAAAAATATTTAAATGAAGAATAAAACTTAAATTCTTTTATAAAATAAAAGTCAATGAAATATAAATATGAACATAAGTTCAAGAGTTAGTTCTAAGAATCAATTCGATCTCTCAAACCAATTAAAATTTTAAAATATTTATAAATATATAATTAATTATCTCATTTAATCCAATGAATGTTATGTAGGAGTTTGCTACTTAATAAAACTTTGTAGAGATAATTCCTTAATTTCAAAGTAAATAAATAAAAATAATGAAAAAAAAATGTGGGATTGATCTAGAAAACAAAACATGCATTTACATTCAATACCTACACACTGATTTTTAACATTTAATTTTAGGATAGCACAATGTAAATTCTACACATTTTTCAAGATAAATGAAAGATAGTTCGATTCCTGTAATAAAAACCTTCATTGTTAATTACATAATTAATTTATTTTTGTTATAAGGATAGTTTACATACAAACCAAATTTATTTATTAGTTTTCTTAATATTTAGTTTAACTTATAGTCATAGCTATCTTAATGTTCAGGGAATCTGCATTAAAAATTTGAAAATTATCTGAAGATATTATGTGTGAAGTACATGGGCCATAAGAATTTCTACGGACCAAAGTATTTTTCTATATATATTCTGAATTGAATGTTCAACTTTCCCGATTATTTGAAAGACCAGAGGTTATTTCATTCCTCTTTCTCTACCTTTCCTCCTTTTCATTTTCTCAGCCTCCTTAATCCCTGGGGTCAATTTTACTTGCTTCGTATAAATCTATGATTGCTTTAAAAATAAATAACGAATGAATGAATCCATACATATTTTTAGCTTTGAAAAAATAAAAAAAATATGGATTTTTTGCAAATGCTCACATATTGCACATAAGTAAAATTTAAAACAAACACGTTACTTTTGTTAGAACTATACTTTTGTTGTAAGTTCTTTGGTTTTCAACACACATAAATGCTTTTCACACTTTAAAACAAATGACACTTTCTTCACATTCAAGGTACAATTTTAAAAATTTGCTTTTTATGAGACACTGGACATAAATGTAGCACACTAAAATCCATACCATTTTGCACATAATTTGTAAATTTTATGTACGAAATTTAAGTAAACATTTTTAAAAATTTATTAGTCAAATGCATAATTATGAAAAACATACAATTTTATTCAATCAAGAAAAGAAATTTTTAAATTTTTTATTTTACTAAAACTTACAGGCCCAAATAAATTTTAAAAGCAAAAATATACATATAAATAAATTTGCTATGCTAACTTTAATGATCATAATTATATAGTTTAAATGCATTATACCTTGGGATCCCCATTTGAATATCACGAGCATTCAATTTATTTGGAGCAGCATTCTTCAGTTTAGCCAAGGCCACTTCAATCATTTTTCCAGCAACATAAGTCTCTAAAAATAAAAATGCATGAATATAAAGTAAAGATTAATATACTTAATAATTTTGAGAATTTAAATTTATTTTATCATTTTTTTGGGGGAATTTAAAAGAGACATTGTAATAAACTTATATAGGTCAAATTATATATCTCCAAACACAATTTACTGATCTAGCTATAAGAAACGTAAGTCCCAATACCTGTGTAGCTCAACACTGGATAAATCATTCACATTGATTGAATCACAAAGTTACCCTTTTTCCTAAGACACAAATATATGTAGGCTGACAGTAAACCACATTCCTTGTTTACCAGTCCTCTACATACATGAATAAATATTTTCCACTCCCAACTCTAGACACTGCCACATATAACTGACTATGGCTAAAGCAATCCTATCTCAAATCAATTTTAAGTGATCGCACTTGTGCTTTGTTCATAGACATAGCAAAAGCAAGTCGTATGAGGAAGTGCAGTTTTTTGTATTCGAACGTCATGTTAACAAGGGCAACTGGGAATGTAGATGGCTTCTCCTTCAGCACAGCCTGCTAAAATAGTCGTTTCTATAACATTCCATCTGAAGAACTTGATACAAAGTCTTGTCCCATATATCAAAGCCTTGAGGCAGAACAAGAATCAATGGAAATTTAAAAAAAAAAAAAAAAGCATTTTCTCCGAATCTCATATTCAGGAAGGCCCTCCTTTCCTAAAATCTCATTTAGGCCTATCAAGTTTTGAACATCCAGTGGACAATTCCTTGAATTGAATTATGATAACCTAAAGGCCCATATTGCCCATATACTTCAAGTCGCAACATTGATGACTTTTTCAGGGATACAGAAATTGAGGATTAAACTGGGACATTTTTACTGGTAAAATAGCAATGCAAATTTTTCCTTTTTATTAAACAAATTTTAGTGCTGGCATTTCAGTGGTTAGTAGGTTTAATATTATTTTATCAGGTCTGTTGTTGGTGTAAAAAATAATATCAACTACGAGAAATTCATCAACTACAAAATGTCCTCAAATTGACATAAAACCTTTCGGGAATTTCTTAATAAATATTAATTCAATTTTAAAAGTTTTCTCAGTTGATCAAGGCTTTGTATTAGAAGTATTCTAACTAACTTTGATGAAATTTGGATGTAAATTGTGGTCGTGCATGATGCATAGCAGACACATACATAAACTTTGAGAAATATATATGTAGACATATAATATTTGTAAATATACGTGTATATATATATATAAATATATATTATTTATACTGAGAACAAAAATTTTAAAAAATATAATACTACAGGAGATAAAAATAAAATAGAATGGGCAAACAATTTGTCAGGAACACAATTTAAATAATAAAGTCACAAAATAAAATATTTCGCATATGAATTTCCGTATGCCTCCTAGCTATACATTCCTTTAAAAAAAAAACTATATTAACAGTAACAACAAAACTGAAAATCTTTAAACACACACACACACATATTTAAAAAAAAGATATATTGTCAAATTCTAAAGAAGTAGATCAATGAGAGAATATTCAAAAATATAGGGCAAGAAAAGTTATAAGTAAAAAATCCATAATAAAGCAGCCATAATATCTTGAAGATAGCTTTATCAAGCAATATTTACCCTCAGGACTCCATACATACAAATAATTATTTTTCTAAAAGTTAAAATCATTTTTTCCTTTCAAGTATAATGCAATATTAAGTAAATTTGGATGTGATTTAAAAACTGAAATTAACGTAAAAACCAAATATATCAATGATGTATATGAAGTTTCTAATCATTTTTGTACATTATTATTAAATCATTAAGTTTAAATGAATTTATACACATAAAAATTACTACCATTTAATTTTGATACAATATTTGCAGCATTTTCACTTGTAAAGCAATGAACCAATATAAAATCCTTTTTTCTATCAATTTTTCTTATTACTCCAATCCCTTTTCCACAGAAAAAATTCGCTAAGTCATGATCATCCCACTCCAGAGGCAGATTCCGAATATGCAATATAATCTGAAAATAAAGAATTATAAATTATTCTAAAAACAATTAATGGAAAATTATAAATCAATTTTAAATATGCTCTTTAAAATTTCTAAATAATGATGTATATAAAAATGGTGGATTACAATTTTACCAACAAAACAGATTCTAGTAAAATCAAAATCACATTACTTAATGTGTAAATACTTTGGATCTTTAATTGCAAGACCTTATGCAGACATAGAATTGCACAAGTTACAAAGATTATATTGATATTTCATCTGGAAAAATGCTTTCTACTAGTGTTTTTCAAAACTAGTTTTTCTTTAATTATTATTATTCTATAAAAACTACTCATTCATTCACGAATTCTAAAAATTTCATTACTTTCCAATCAATAGTTTTTGGTGCAGCTAGCTCAGAAATTAGATTTAACTTATGTTGTGGAGCCTGAATGGCTAGCGATCTGGTGCTTGGTACCACAGGTTTCAGGTTCAAGTCTCAACGGTGCCATGGATGCTTGTAGTGGTTCGGAATCCACTTTAAACTGTAGGTCCTGGTCCTAATAGGATCGTAGAGCATTGCGGGGCATTGTTACTCCACGGCCGTATCTTCAAGTTACATGCGCCCCCTGGGTAATGCAAAGTGAGTAATGTCTGTGCAGCGCCTTAAGGCATCCAAGACCAAGCTGTCTAAGTGTTTGACAGCTGCATCGGAACAACAACAACAAAAAAACTTATGTTGTTGTTCTACTGCAGCTGGTAATACAGAGACAATTAATCTTTATGCCATAAGCAAAGGCTTCACCTCTGTTACTCATTTAGTCCTACCCTGAGGGCATGTGTAGCTTGAAGGTATGCTAAGGATGCGAGTAACACTACCTCCACAACTCTCTATAATCCTATTAGACCGAGACCTATGGTTTAAAGTGGATTCCCAACTACTACAAAAATCCATGGTACTGCTGGCACTCGAACCCAAAACCTGTGGTACCGAGTGCTATCCACTCGGCCATCAGGTTCTCCTGAGGTAATTTATAGATTAACAGAATTTTTTCGATTTATTGTTAAGAGGCATTTAAAGATCCTAATTCTTTAACAAGCAATATTAAAATTGAATATAACTTTTCTGCTTTGCTATGAAGTATCTCTGAAAAACAGATGTTTATTAAGATCTTTGAAATTCCTTTTTGATATTTTACAAAATTTTACAGTTCATTGTAAAGTCATAGGCATAATATTACAGTGAATTGGAGCTTTCAAAAAATCTTTGTTTACAAAAAATTAAATAGTTATCATTTTATTTCCATATATATACCAGTTAAAACTAAGTAATAAAGCTTTTTTTTTTCAAACTTCTGAATTTTTGATAAAAAACATTCAGGACATATTTTTACTAAATTAAAAATTTTAAATACATAAAAAAAAACTAAAGAAAGCATTAAAACCATCCTAATTTCTAATTTAATTAAAAAGTTAAGAAAACGTGTCCACAGTATAAAATTCGTGAATTTTTGTCGACACTTTACAAAAGAATCCCCACTTCAGTGAGACAATTTTCGTCATGGTCAATTACAATTTGGAATAAAAGGTTAAATCTTCTTGTTTATCCTTAATGCAGATACAAGAACTTTAGTTTCATTGGTTTGTGAACAGAATTAGAGCTCCATAGTTCAGAAATGAATCATTAGAGAAATTCAGATAACCGAATGAAGATTATTACAAATAATTAATAAATATATTAAATAGTATTATGTTTCCACACTTTTTTATATATTTTGGGATGATATACGGTAGAATTTAGTTTTTGACATAACTAGTTATTTTTTTTTTCAGATTAGTGATTTCATTATTTTATTTATCAATTCATATTATTAGTCAAGTGTCTTATATGTGATGAACAAAGTAAAGATAAAGACAAATAATAAGATTGCAATGCTCAAACACTGAATTTTCATAATCAAAAAAAAAAAAAGCTTATATGCATCTGGGTTTGTCAATGAAAAAATTTTATAATATTAGATTGGCAAGAAAGTAATTTCAGTATTCACAATTTAAGTACATATTAAAAACCAAACATACTTCCTTTGTCAATCCAAAAAATACAAATAAACGCTGAAAGTAGGGATTTGTAAATGAGTGAATTGTGGTTTTTGCTGATGAAGTGCTGCAAATTATGTTGTGTATCTAATTATCTATAAATAAAACATGTTTTTTTTTTTTTTATGGTACTTTTTTTCCTGCACAGTCACACTCATTTAAATATATGTAATAAGATAGGAAATATATTCAGATTAACTAGTTTATGTTTTTTAAAAGCTATTTCACTGCAACAATTACCCATTTTAAGAGATTCTAATTTCATTAGATTTATGAAATTTTTAGTCAGATAAGCAATTGTTGAATAAAGCTTTTTCTTTTTGAAAAAATCAATTTAATTCGCTAAAAAATAGAGTATATTACTTAATGATACTGAAAGATATTCTTTTTCGACCATTCTTCAATTCTCTAAATACACATTCCCCTTTTAAAGTTCTCTCTCGACTTGACTTTCAGATGCTTGTTTATATTTTGATTTTCTCAAATGCCGGTCAATTTGACTTCAGGTTTGAGGTTTATACTTCAAATTAGCTGCTTTATCTCATTACCCAATTGTCGTCGAATGGAGAAAATAAATAAAATAATAAAAATAAAAGTAGTAATAATAGTAAAATAAGCGGCCTGGCCGATGTACAGCTTACCTTCTAAATTATGAGTATGTTGTAAAAAGTAAAATATAAAAAAAATTTTTTGTCAAGAAAAAATACTTTTTAAAAGAAATCTGTAAATCTATAGAAAACCAACACATTTTGAACACTAAGATATTTAGTTTACGATATCATATTTTGAATTTAATGTAAGAACATATCGCATAACAACAATCTTAAGAAATAAAAAAAAACTAAAGAATTCCGAACAATTTTATTCAAAGCTCGCGAAAGAAATTCAAAATTATTACAGATTTCAGTGAAAATGTTCAAAATTGAAAGTGGTCAAGGAGAAAAAACACACTTCCTCAAAAAAATATCCATATATTTTATGGGTAAAAATAACCAAGAAATACAAAGTCACTGCGGAAACAAAAATGCATACAAGAGTCAAAATTTCCTCTTGTTCTCAAAGCTAAAGAAATTTTAGAGTTTCCCAAGGAAATCTTGACAAACGCCCAAAACAAATAGTTCTCATAAAACCTTGTTTCTGATTACAGGTTTAGCAAGCGAAATTCACCCTTTTGCAGACCAAATTTACTCATTTGCAAATTCTTAGGCATATAACTAACAACCCTTGCTGATAACTTCTATAATAATTTGCCTAACATCTCAAATTCACTAATCCAACTTTTACTAGAATAAGATTTTACTAATATTAACAATAAAATAAAAAACATCAGAACAATTTTAAACAATTAAAATATTAAATCTTTTTTATTCCTCTCACTTTCAACCCAATTAATATCTCCTTTAACACAATTTGTAAACGAGCGCAGCTGGTCCAGTACGTAGCGAGATCGGAACACGCTACTGAAATTTTGTATCCATGCTCCAAAATATAGCGAAAATAATATTTTGGTTATTTTTTCCTTCATCCATTTATAAACCAATAGATGGCGCCATGAGCAAACATTTCCTCATAATTTGATTTTCATCAAAGCAGTTTCTACTCATCTTAAAATAATAATTTCTTTTTAAACATAACTTCGGTTGAACTATTATCATTTCACTCATTATATGCAAGCCAAGATTTTTTTTTCATTATGAAACTACAGTTTTCAAATATCTAAAACAAAGAAATTTTGCCTTCCTACTACTTAAGCTGTTTACAACTTCAACTGCATTACTACAAAGTATTTCTCACCCAATAGATGGCATCGTGAGCAACCTATCTTCAACATTTGGATTTAATTTAGTTTGTCACTCTACGGTCATTTTGTGCACGCTCTGGGCTAATAAGACCGGGACCTACAGTTTAACGTGGATCCCGAACCACTCACAAACATCCATGTCACTGCCAGGTTTCGAACTTGGAGCCTGTGGTACCAACGGCCAGAGCTCTAGCCAAATGGCCATCAGGCCGCCTGCTTTGATGGAAGCAAGTTCTTGTGGTGTATGATGATAATAAGCTTCCTCTGCCGACTTATCTGCAATTGTTCTATATGCTTTAATATTATAACTTGGAAGACAGACTGTCTTTTAAGAAGAATGAGTTTTAGAAATTGAACCTCCTGGAACCTGAAAAAATAATTTTAAAAGAGCAAGAGCTGCTTTCAGAGAGGTTAAATCACGATCCGCCATAATATCATACTTTCGGGAAAAATGTATTTCACAATTAGCTTTAAATGCTGTAAGAGCAGAACCATCTGTAGCCATGCCCGCCATCGTTATTTGAAAAAGCACTCTCTCAAATCCAAAACTTTTAACACTGACATAAATTTTAAAAAGTGTAGAACATTTACTAATAACAGAAAAAAAGTCTTTACCAAAATCTATAAAAATCTATCTACAACGCTATAAATATAATAAAAAAAGAAATACCAAATAGGAAATTAGCAAGCTCCCAATTGGTTGAGATAATAGCAATCAATTGCAATAATCCGATCGACAAATGGCCAAAATGTATATTAATTTATAAAAATCACAAGTTTTAAGTAAACGCGCGCCTGACCAACGTTAATTATTCAGTTTATTGAAGAAAACAATTTTCGCTTCACATGAACAGTTGCTTTAAAACGCCGGGTACTTTCGCTTGTTATTATTTGTTGCAGAACAGAGAAATGAAACAAGCCGCATGCACGTCTAGGTGTGAATGCGGCTTTACACTAACTGCATCTCGGGAACTACGATACTGCATCCACATCGTGCAACCACAATTTGAAACAAGCATCTCCAGGGGTGCAAGATTCACAGCTTTCTCATTTCATTCCCAAGTTTAAAGGAGTAACACTGAGAACTACAGATTTATCATACCCATGGAAGGCTAGATACAAGAAGATCGCTTGGTATCACTGAAAGAAGCTTTCTCAGTTAATCCAACTCCTCTATCCAGATGGCCACTCTGAACAATATGGATATGTAAAGCAAAGAAATTTCGATATGTCCTATCAAATTATCATAAGTACACTTTACCACCACATTAAAAAATCTATCAGCCATAGCCAAGCATTTAACTACAACTTCGAGGGGAATTACCAATTAAATTCGATTCTAGTTTCTGATCAATAAGTGAGTTGTATTTTTGTGCACAACAGCAGTTTGATACACTGCTGTATTTTCCAGTCAGATGAGACGATAAGACAGTTCAATAAAAAAAAAAAAAAAAAAAAAAAAAGCCAAGAGTAACTTCTACATTATTGCAATTTATTTCAGAATAGAAACTCCTTTTAAATTTTATTTTTTTCAATTCCTTTTATTAGCTCACTCTCTCCCTATATACATCTTGTTCAAACTTTCAATCGTTCATAAAATACTTTTTATTCATCCACTCAAGTTCAAATACATTTTTTTTTAACTTGCAGTGGATGGCACTGGATGTTAATACTGTTTTTTCAAATATTAATTAATTAATTAATTTTAATTATTTTTTAGATTTAAGTTGCATATATCTACCAATAGTTTTCGCCAGATAAACTTAAAAAAATGAATGAAAATTATTTATAAAGGTCTTTCTGCAATAGAGTGAAAAAAATAGGAATTGACTTAAAAAATTTTTTTTTTTACATTACTTGTTTTATCTTCAAGCTTAATACAGATAATGAAAATATATTATTTTAAGTGAGAGTAAAAATTATCTTTATCATATAATGACAACTTGTGTGATAGATCAATAGAACCATTTGGCCACGAAGGGGACTTTAAGCCTTATTAATAGTAAAAGTGCAAAATGGCTTGAACCCATTAAGAAAATAACCAAAAAAAAAATAATAATATTATTTTGCAATTATTTGTTAATATTTTTTGCTCATTAAAAGCTCATTATTTTGCACAAAAAAAAAAAAAAAAAGTTCCGATTAAGGAGAAAAAGAAAAAAAAATCTTGCAATACGTGTGAAATGCGTTAAGGTAATTAAAAAAAAATTTTTTTTATTAAACATTTTTTGCTAATTTTAAATTCATATATATTAGTTTTTAACTTTTAAAAATTTAAGAAGATTTGTTAGGAGAGCGCAATAAAAATAATTTACAGAGTTAACCGCAAAATCTTTTTTCTATTCTTAATCGAATTGCTGAGTAAAAAAATAATGACTCAAGAGAGATGAAAAAACTGGGGGAAAGAAGTAAAAAGGACGAAAAACTACTCGGAGGAGAAAATGGAAATGAAATGTGATGACAGCATCCTGTTTTTAATGGGGTATATTCTAAAAATAAATCCTCAGATTTTGATAGAAAACGTATCTTTAATTTATTATTATACTATTGTTATTCATTTCAATGTCGAAGGTTCAATTACTCATGCAGTTTCCAGATCTAAGATGAATAATTTCCGGACTGAATATTTTTTATTGGATTTGAAAAAAAAAAATTTTCAAATAAAGAATTAAAAAAAAAAAAAGCAACCCTGAAAATGTATGTTTTTCTTTTCCTTCAATAAAAATAAGTTTTATAATTTTATATAGAAGTATTTAGGCTAAAAATATCAAAATTATTATTGAATAAGTTAGCAATACCAGAGCTTTCAAATAAAATATTTCTGTTAGCATCATTAATGTTATCTAAACAAAATAATGAACAGCTATTTTTTATTTTTAATTAAAATTACAACACAACATAAATAAAAATAAAAAAATTAAATAATATTTGTTTAACAAAAGACATTTTTGTCATAAATTAACTATTTTTTTTTAAATAGGAATTACAATATAATTTTAAAAAACAATAATCACACTCGTTTTTTTTTTAAATATTAATAACATATTAAAACTAAATCATTTACAAATGTTGCATTTATAGATGCAATGATGACTATTCTATGACTACGATTCTACTTTATATCATAAATTATGCTTAATATATTATTTCAAAAAATATAAGCCACTATTTTTTAAAACATTGGTAAAATAATTATTTTTTAAATTTGTAATAATATTTAAAAATTAAGCTATGATTATTTATTTATTAATATATAAAATATTTTTCGAAACAACAAAAATGTTTTGAGGGAGAAATTTTATTAATACAATATAATAATGTATAGAAATTATTTTTTAAAATAATAATTTTTCTTTTGCATAAAAAATTAATTTAACGTAACGAAATATATTAAATATTAATTCAATTTATAATTCATTCGATTTTTAATATAACGACATAACGTAACAAAATATATATTTGTCAAAAACAAATGATACAATTAAGGACCCGTTACCCTATACGTAAAAAACAGAACTGAAAAACAGCACAGTAATGCAAGAACCATTTAATAAAACAAATAGATAAATGTATTAAATAAAATAAATAATCTGTTAATAAAATGAAATAAATAAAAAATTCATCGATATTCAGCATTTAGATGACACTTGAGCACAATTTAGCAGGAAAGTGAAAAATAAAAATGAAATAAAGTTTAGAGAAAAATAAAAATAAAATAAAATTTAAAATAATGGAAGGTACAATTAAGGACCCGTTACCTGATATAGTACATAAAAAACAGAACTGAAAAACAAAATAGTAATGCAAGCACCAGTTAATAAAATAAATAAATAAATCTGTTAAATAAAATAAATAATCTCCTAACTAAAATAAATAAAAAAATTATTGATATTCAGCATTTAGATAACGCTAGAGCACAATTTAGCACGAAAGATGATTGTTTAGAGAAAATAAAAAATAAAATAAAATTTAAAATAATGGAAACAATCCACATTTAAAGCCACAATAAAGCACAGATTATTGTGGTATTATCAATTATCAATATTGTATTATCAATTTATTCCAGATCTGTAATAAATTGATCATTAATGGAAATCTCGAATCTTTTTGAGGTAGTGTGTTCGTTCAAAGATGCAGACCTACAATGAGGGTGGAATTGTACAAAGCTTGTTTAGCAATCCCCTAACCAAGATAACGTTGAATCCGCTACATCTCTGTTATTCCAGTTATTTTAATTAGCTAATTTAATAACAATTATATCTTCTAATATTTATATAATATTAATATATTACTATAATTTAAATATAGCAATAATATATTTTTAAAAGAGCTGGCTCAATAGAAAAAGTTTTAATAGTATAAAATATTGCTAGAATTTTAATTTGTGAAGAAATCAGCGTATTTCAAGGGCCAATGTTACACGGGGAATGGACGAGGAAAGCAAGCATCAAGAATTAACTAAAATGTTATAAAATAAATATAATATTAATATATTATTATAATTTAAATTTAGCAGTAATATAATTTCAAAAGAGCTGGCTCAATAGAAAACGGTTTTAATAGTATAAAAAATTGTTAGAATTTAATTTGTCAAGTTTATCATTATCAATCATTATTTCAAGGGCCAACGTTACAGAAGGAATCGACGAGGAATACAAGCATCACGAATTAACTAAAATGTTATAAAATAAATATAATATTAATATATTATTATAATTTAAATATAGCAATAATATATTTTCAAAAGAGCTGGCTCAATAGACAACAGTTTTAAAAGTATAAAGTAATGCGAGAATTAAATATTTCAAGAAACTAGTATATTTCATGTAAGTGTACTATTATTAGTGCATTTTGTGTAGTTCAAGGGTCAATGTTAAAGGGGAATCAACGTGGAATACAAACATCAAGAATTAACTAAACAGTTACAAATTAATTTAATTTTAAATATCAGAAACAATTTCTGATTTTTAATTTTTAAAAAAAAATGCCAATAAGAAATAAGTGGTGACAATTTAAAAATAATATTTGATAAGTTTTTCACACCTCAGTCAGAATTTCATTAATAAAAATATATAAATAATAACAAATTAATAAAAATATATAAATAATAACAATAAATTAATAAAAATATGTAAATAGTAACAATATATTAATAAAAATTTATAAATAGTAACAAATTAATAAAAATACATAAATTATAAAAATAAATTAATAAAAATATGTAAATAGTAGCAATATATTAATAAAAATATATTTTTGTTGTTTCTAATGCAGCTGGCAATACAGAAATTAATCTTTATGCCATAGGAAAAGGTTGCAGACACTGCTACTCATTTAGCACTACCCAGGGAGCACTGTAGCTTTGAAGATATGCTACGGACGCGAGTAACACTGCCCCCAAAACGCTCTAAGATCTTATTAGACCGGGACCTACGGTTTCAAGTGGATTCCTAACCACTACAAACATCCATGGCACGGCAGGGATTTGAATCCGAAACCTGTAGTACCCAGCGCCTGAGCGCTATCCACTCGGCCATCAGGCCCAATAAAAATATATAAATAGTAACAAATTGAAAAATATATAAAAATAGTAACAGTAAATTAATAAAAATTCATAAATAGTAACAAATTAATAAAAATATATAGATAGTAACAATAAAATCTTTCACAATATTTCTCCAATAATTGTATTTCTAAAATTTACCCTAATTCATTTTATGTGATTTTCGTTTAATTATATTAAATCATATACATAATTTAACTATAAATCTCAAGTCATAATTTAAAAACTTCTTTCTGCAATAAATTATAAATTTGCAACGAAACAGTTCTTACCTCCCCGTTGCCTTCATCAGCAAAATCCGGCTCTATCTCTGCCCATTCCATCACCTCTATTCTCCTGTTAAACAACCGGACTCCATTGGAGAGAAGATTACGTCTGGCTTGACAAGCGAATCCATGGGTCTTGTACTCGACATTCACGACAGACAAGTCCTTCCGTTCTGGATCGCGCATGACTCTAATGCTCTTCACTCCTTTGGTATGATTCATCAGTTCATCGAATATTTCCTGGTAGGTTTTATCTGAAGGAACAAAACCCACCCAGATCCTGCGATTGTCCACCGATACCGTCACGCCAATCCTGACATTCGGCTTGATTTCATATGCATTCAGCATCATGACAGCCTTCATCGCATCTTCTTTATTGGTGTAGGTGCAAAAGGAAAAACCCCTGCCACGACCATTGAAGTCGATCATGAATCGAAACTGGTACACGGGGCCTATTTGCTGGAATACGTAGAGCAAATCATTTGGCTGTATATCTCCAGGCACACTTCCGATGAAGACTTCGCATCCTTTTTCAGGGGGTGGTCGGCCCCTCCATTCCTCAGGGGGTCCATAAATGCGCTGTCCATTTACTTGGACAAAATGATAACGCTCACCGGCAGACATACTTCACTGCTTGCAACCAGCACTCTAACTAGACTTCGATTCGAACGTTCTGTTATGTTCGACGGTTACATCTGCTCTTCCAATAAAACGGTAATCGTAACCGTGGATAAATAAACAAAGCAACCTCATCGGTGCTGATTGGCCACTCCCCAATGGTATAGTTTCCACGCCTTACTATGTTTTGATCTTTCTACACCCACTCATCTTCGCCAAGAGACTAGAAAGTGATCTAGTTGATGATTCGTTCTTACCGTTGTGGCGCCAAGCGCTTTTGTTTTTTTTAATCTCAGCTGCAGCTGAATTTTGGTTTATACCAAAAATGCAAATGAGGGTTAAGGAAGAGAGGATTTAGATGGCAAATCGTAACTGTTGTAAAAAATAATGATATGATTTTTTTTTTTTTTTTAAACATCCGTTAGATTTATAAAATGGATTTGTCTATTTTTTTTCCATAAACAAGTAATAAAGTGGACAGTTAAAAAGGAAGATAAAAATGAATTAATAATAATATATATATTAGACTTCGATAAAACATTCGATTTGATGTAAAGGTTTTTTTTTTGTTGTTCTAATGCAGCTAGCAAACTCTTAGACCAGGGATGGGCAAACTACGGCCCGCAGGCCAACTCCGGCCCTCCAGAAAATTCAATCCGGCCCACGGATAGAATTTTAATTTGCCAGTCCGAAGCAAATTAAAAGAAATAAATATTTATATATTATATATACATCTCCTTTTCTACTTTGATTAAATATTATTTTTACAAATCATTGTCGAAAGTAAGTCTCTCAAATTTAATATCTCACGCCCAGAAAATCAGTGCTGTGTTTGCTTCATCTTATATATGTGAACAAGTGTTTTCAACTCTGAACCTTAGAAAGAATTATTTCAGAAGTAGTCTACTTCTGAAATAAATCTGACAAATGAGCATTTGGCCTCGTTCCTTAGAATCACTACATCACATTTCAAACCTCAATATAAGGAACTTTTAAAAATGAAATCGCAATTTCATTCATCTCATTAGCATATTTAAATTGTAATACTTGTATATTGTTGTTAAAATTTTAGAAAAATTTATCTTGGCCTGCCAAACTTATTATTTTTTTTTTTTTTTCGATTTTTTTGGGCACCGATCGAAAAAGTTTGCCCATGCCTGTCTTAGATAGTTGTTTTGGATACCCTAATGCAAGCGCTGCACCGACGTTACTCACTTAGCACTACCCAGGGGGCACATGTAACTTGAAGATAAGCCGCGGACGTGGAGTAACGATGCCCCCGCAACGCTCCTATTAAACAGGGACCTAAGGTTTAAAGTGGATTCCGAACAACTACAAACATTCATGGCACTACCGGGACTCAAAATCGAAACTTGTGGTACAGAGCGCCAGAGCGCCAGCCATTCAGGCCCTAGGTTATTGTTAAAATATTAGAAAAATATTATATTCAATGTTTTCTAATTTGTTACAAACTACAGTGTGATTATACTTATAGTCCCACTATCAAAATGCTGTAAAAAAAAAAAAAAAAAAAAAAAGAATCACTAGTCACAATGAGTTCAAATTTGAATTAACGATACTTGAAAAAGGGGGGAACGGTATGGCATTAAAAAAAAGTTTCAAAAACAATTCCATCGATTTTTCCCACTTTGCCATGGTGGAGGGACTTTCCACTAACAGTGTCACAACTGTTGAATGACTTGAAATGTGAAGACACGAATGAAAATGAAGTCATTTTTCCGTCAAAAAACCGAAACGATCAAGCACTACAGTTGGTTTAATGTGCAACTCATGCCGAATATGTTGTAATTTCGATTCAAAATATCACTGGCAGCCGAATTCACTTTCTTTATGCTGCTTACAGCTCAGTCTATTAATACACTTTAGAACTTTTTTTGATGTCGTACCGTTTCCCCCTTCTTCAAGTACCTTCAGTTCAAATTTAAACTCATTGTGAGGAGTGGTTATTTTTTTACATCCTTTTGAAAGTGAGGCTTTAATTATAATCACCCTGTAGATGAAAATGTTTATCAATAAAACATTAGGCTTTTTATCTAGGCCAGGGATGCACACACTTCTGAACGCCACGGTCAAATTTAATTCGTAATTTAACTGTAGATCATCGAAAATTATCTATTATTTATACATTTAATTTCTTTATAAATAATGATATAATGTTTAATTAATGATACAATGTTTAATGAATTACTATTTTTATTAAGAGCATTCGTATCAGTAATGCCTGTATTTTACTTCATAATGCTCATGCGTTAAGACTTTATTATACTACTGTGCCCAAAAAGTAAGAACAATTATTTTCTTTTTCAAAAACTCTTTATTTATTCTTAAATTTATTTCATCGCCTTCAAAGTAATCCCATCCGCACACAATGCACTTATGGCAACTTTTTTTCCAATCCTCAATGCATGCTAAAAAGTCATCGGCAAGGATGGCCTTCAAAGCGCGCGGCGATTCACGTTGAATCTCTTTAATCAACTCAAAACGGTGTCCTCGAAGTGGTCTTTTGAGTTTAAGAAATAGTCAAAAGTCGCACGGTGTGAATAGGGTGGTTGTGGAACCGAGAATCAATGCAGTGTAAGCTGGCGCATTCAGTTTTTCAGTACCAATCGAGATTTGAAGCGTTTGAGGCCCAAAATGGAATTGACCGATCCTTTTGAAATTCCAACATCATCAACAAGGTCTCTAATTATTCAGCACCAAATCTTTAATTTTTTGGACTTGAGCTTCGTCTGTTGAGGTTTATGGTCGACCAGAGGACTCTTCGTCTTCAACGCGTTCTTTGCTTTCTTTGAATTGTTTATATCACTTCTAAACATTTCTTTCCCATATAAGAATGCTCACCGAATGCCTTCTGCAACATTCTGTACGTTTCCGCAAACAAAATTGAATGCAAGTTCTTTGCTCAATTCATTCAGACATTTCAAAAATCTCCGGAATCAGTTTTAGTGTATCACAAAGCCAAGCATACAAGCACTAATGAATATTTTGACGTCCAATTTCAGACAGATGTCGAGTAACAGTGCCAGCAACTTAAAACAGAAAAAAAAATTGAAATTCCATAAGCCAGGTAATTTTAAATTTCAAATTGATCTTACTTTTGGACACACTAGTAAAATAATTTAATAATAATAATAATAATATAAACTTATTTAATAATTTTTTTATATACCACTGGTTCTAAAAGGGTGCTCCCCAGATTTATGAGTGCACCCTGTGATATTCCAGAGGAATAAATGTTCCAATATGAAAATAATTATGTATATAATTCTTTTATAACAGACAAGAAATAAGAATCTTTTTCTTGTCTTGTTTTCCCAGTTCGCAGACAGTTTTCCTTACGAACAGCTAACCTTTCTAGTTTCTAGTTTCTTTTTTTTTTTTTTCTTCTCATAAAAAGTTGCCAAATGGCGATAATGAGCCAAATGTTTCTCAGGTACTTGGTAACTTTGCGATTGGCCGTTAAAACTCCTGCGTGTGTGTGATTTATGAGTTTTATTAAAATGTAAACACGAATTTCCGTTATAGCCTATAAGACTCCGTAGTGTCTGTGGAGTTGCGCATATGAATGTATAGTTGGTGTTGAGAGCGGTTGTGATATTCTTATTATTATTACTTATTTTAAAAGTATTGGAAATGATTGTTATGTAGACATTATTTATATTCAGATAAATACACCCAACAAAAATGGATTATTTTTTGATAATGAGTAATTCTCTCGAGGTCATTTCTATCTGAGAAGCCAAAGTTTCTCTTTGGCTTCTCAGATAGAAATGCTATATTGAAGAATTAGATTCTGTAAGTGAATAAAACTTAACTAAAAGTAAAAAAGCAAAATCGCTGCCCACTCGTAAATGAATGAAAGTTGTTTAACTTTGGTTTTCACTTAGACCGGAAGTGAATGTTATGTGTAATGTTTATTCAGATAAATACACACTAATAAATTGGTTTTTTTTTATTATTATTAAGAATTAAATTATGTAAGTGAATAAAAGTTAAGTACAGGTAAAAACGTAAAATCGGGGCCTACTCATAAATGAATGAAAGTTGTTTAGCTTTGCTTTTCACTTGGGCTGGGAGTGGATGTTATGTGCATATTACTTATATTCAGATAAATACATCCAAATAAAATACATTATTTTTTGATAATGGGCATTTCTTTTAATTTCTCAGATAGAACTGTGATATTGAAGAATTAGATTCTGTAAGTGAGCGAAAATTAACTAAATATTAAAAAGCAAAATCATAAATAAATAAATGAAAGCTGTTTAACTTTGCTTTTCACTTGCACCGGAAGTAGATGTTATGTGCATATTACTTATAAAAACACCTAAATTAAATGCATTATTTTATGATAAGGGGTAATTCACTTGATTAGTTAAATAGAAATGTGATATTGAAGAATTAGATACTGTAAGTGAGCAAAAATTAACTAAACGTAAAAAAGCAAAATCGCTGCCCACTCGTAAATAAATTAAAGTTGTTTAACTTTGGTTTTCACTTGGACCGGAAGTGGATATTATGTGCATATTACTTTATATTCAGATAAATACACCCAAATAAAATGGATTGTTTTTTTGATAATGGGTAATTATCTTAATTTCTCAAAGAGTAATGCGGTATTGAGGAATTAAATTCTGTAAGTGAAAAAAAGTTAAGTACAGTGAACAAAAGTTAAGTACAGGTAAAAAAGCAAAATCGGGGCCTACTCATAAATGAATGAAAGTTGTTTAGCTTTGCTTTTCACTTGGATCGGAAGTGGATGTATGTGCATATTACGTATAATCATATAAATACACCCAAATAAAATGGATTATTTTTTTATACTGGGTAATTTTCTTGATTTCTCAGATAGAAATGCGATATTGAAGAATTAGATTCTGTAAGTGAGCAAAAATTAACTAAAAGTAAAAAAGCAAAATCGGGGACTTTTCGCAAATAAATGAAAGTTGTTTAAACTTTGGTTTTCACTTGGATCGGAAGTGAAGAAGATCCTTTGCCGCTATGTTTAGTATTGTGGAAAAGGGTGATCTAAATGAAATGATTCATTACTTCCTAGTAAATTGAATAAACATTTAAAAACTGTACACTCTAATTTACAAGATAAACCTGAAATATTTTTCAAGAGATTTTCTGTACAGCAAACAAAAGCCGCAAATACTTTTAAAAGTATAATGACTATTTCTGATAAAGCTCAAATATGACATCTCAGAACTGATGAGATAAAACATGAAAACTCATACTTTAGGTGACTCACTTATTTTGCCTGCCATTCAAAAAAATGGTCAGGGCATTGCTAGGAAATGAAGCAGCAATTGAAATAAACAAGATTCCTCTGATACAATTTAAAGACATATTATAGAAATGTCTTTTGATATCGAGAAAAATAAAATAATAATCAGTAATAAACTTCCGTATTCAAATTTTGCATTGCAATCTTTTTTATCCTATGCACGTCTCCGACCTCTCGATCATTAGTCGACGAGCACCCAATACAGTAAAGAACGACAAAAACAATCACTAAAGGCATTGACAGCAACACAAAAAGGTATACAGTTAAGAACTGTAGGGCATATGATGAGGTGCTCTCCAGTCATGGGCATGCCAAAGTCACAAAGTGGGCAGATATCGGTAGCAGCCAGTCATATCCTATACAGGTGACTCTGTAAATAGTCATGGCTTGTTACAAGTCTAAGCAGGCCACGCCGACTGCTCTAGGCAAGGAGCTGGGAATTCTTGTCAACTTATTCAATAGGGAATTCCATTTTTTTTTCTCAGAAGCCTTCTCTCTCTATACAGGTTGAAACGGTTGGATTTAATAGAAAAAGACGTATATCGTCTTATATGACGCAAAGGCAAAGGAAGATCAGGTTGTAATACTTGTGATCCATTCTTGGCCAACATATCGCATAGCATTGTAAAATGATGAGTCGACAGACATTACCAACATGGCGTAACTCTTAGCATTCGTCCGTTTTATTAATAAAGATCAAATAGTAAATCAGTTTTTTCTTCTTCTTTTTTTTTTAAGAATTAAGTGTATCTATAACAGGTAAAGGAAATTGATAACATTTTGTATAACTATCTTGATAAATGGCAATTAACATGAAAGTCACATGTAGGTATTTATACAGATGTAGTTCTTCCCATGGTAGGTTGTGTTACAGGCCTTGTATCTTTTGCAAAAAAAAAATTAAAAAAAAAATGAGAATATTATCGTAATTCATTGCTTTCTTCAATAGGGAGGTCTTTATGGCAAAAATATTAAGAGAAGTTTTACATCGAGTGAGATCCTAAACTTTATAAAAGCAAGACCTGTCAAATCACATTTACTCGAAAAGCTTTGCATGGATATGGATTCACAACGCAGACGGCTGCTTTTGCACAATGCAGTGAGGTTGCTGTCAAAGGGGAAAGTACTTACACTTGTATATGAGCTAAGAAAAGAGCTTCTTGCATTTTTTGAAGGTACAATTATATTTTTGTAACCTCTTTCAATGGTAATTTTGTATTGCTATGTTACAGTACACTGAAGAGACAAAAGTCATGGGATACCTCTTAATATCGTGTCGGCCCTCCTTTCGAACGGCGAAGTGCAGCAACTCGACGTGGCATGGACTCAACAAGTCGTTGGAAGTGTTCTGCAGGAATATTGAGCCATGCTGTCTCGATAGACGTCCCTAATTGTGAAAGTGTTGGTGCAGGATTTTGGGCACGAACAGATCTCTCGATGATTCCCATAAATTCTCGATGGGATTCATGTCGGGCGATCTAGGTGGCCAGATCATTCGTTGGAATTGTCCAGAATGTTCTTCAAACCAATCGCGAACAGTTGTGGCCCGGTGACATGGCGCATTGTCATCTATAAAAATCCCATCGTTGTTTGGGTACATGAAGTCCATGAATGGCTGCAAGTGATCTCCAAGTAGCTGAACATAAGCATTTCCAGTCAATGTTCGGTCCAGTCGCACCAGAGGACCAAGTCCATGCCATGAAAAAACAGCCCACACCATTACGGAGCCACCACCAGCATGAACAGTGCCTTGCTGACAGTTTGGGTCCATGGCTCCGTGGGGTCTGCGCCACACTCGCACCCTAACATCAGTTCTTACCAACTGAAATCGTGACTCATCGGACCAGGTCACGGTTTTCCATTCATCTAGGGACCAACGGATATGCTCACGTGCCCACGAGAGTCGCTGCAAGCGATGTCGTTCTGTCAGTAAAGGCACTCGAGTCGGTCTTCTGCTGGAATAGCCCAAGAAAGCCAAATTTCTCCTCACAGTTCTAACAGACAAGTCCCTTGTACGTCCCACATTGATTTCTGCGGTTATTTGACGCAGTGTAGCTTGTCTGTTAGAATTTCGGTCTCTTTGCAGACGTCGCCGGTCTCGGTCGTTAAGTGCAGACGGTCGACCACTGCGCTGTCCATGGTGGGATGTTATGCCTGAAATTTCATACTCTCGGCCCACTCTTGACACAGTGGATCTGGGAATGTTGAATTCCCTAACGATTTCCGAAATGGCATGACCCATGCGTCTAGTTCCAACTAACATTCCGCGTTCAAAGTCTGTTAATTGCCGTCGTGCGGTCATCATCACGTCAAACCCTCTTCACATGAATAACTTGAACAGAAATGAAAGCTCTGCGAAAGCACTGCGCATTTATACCTGTTCTACGCGATGCTACTGCCATCTGAAAATTTGCATATTGCTATCCCATGACTTTTGTCACTTCAGTGTATTTGGCCAATATATTACAGCAGCTCAATATTTTGAATACTAGCATACAAGGGAAAGGAGAAAATATTCTCACATCCATATACAAAATCAAAAAGTTTACGAGAAAACTGCAGATTTGAAGAAGAAAAGGTGTTGAATGTAATGTTGTAGAAATGTTTTCATTTGTAAGTAACACTTACATAAATGGAACACTTACAATTGAAGTTGAACATTTAACTAGCTTAGAAGAAAAATTGAGTTTTTATTTTCCATCACATGAAACTGAAGAATACGAAGAAGAATCTTCAACAATGAACGTGCTTATGACGAACTGAAACGAATCACGAAAATAAATTGTTCAATCTACTTTTGCTGAAAATAATCTATCTCTGCTGAAAATAATCTATCATAAGTATTATTTCCTTTACATGATATATGCATTATGGATTACCTGTACTACAGAATACGAAATTGTATTAAAATTCTAAGTAGAAATACAGAGATTTGAAACAGTTAATATTTTTGACTGAAATTGATTTTGGTTGTACATAAATAGGTCTGCTGTTCCATATATGAGGAAACCATTACATTTTTATAACCTCCTTCGGTGTGAATTTTGGATTGCCATGTTACACTATTTGGACACTATATTTCAACAGCTCAATATTTTGAATGCTGTCATGCAAAGGAAAGAAAAAATATTCTCACATCCATTGACAAAATCAAAAAGTTTCAGAGAAAACTACAGATTTTCAAAATAAATAAATAAATAAATAAAGCCGTTGAAGATAATTTAAAAATGTTTTCATTTGTAAGTAACACTTACATAAATGGAACACAATAATATTTGAACCTTTAACAAGTTTAGAAATATTTGAACCTTTAACAAGTTTAGAAAAAAATTGAATATACCGGTTCCCGTTAGATCACCGAAGTTAAGCATCATTGGGCGCGGTCAGTACTTGGGTGGGTGACCACCTGGGAACACCGCGTGCCGTTGGCAAATTTGGGACCTGAATGGCCGAGTGTCTAGCGCTCTGGCGTCACAGGTTTCGGGTTCGAATCCCGGCGGTGCCATGGATGTTTGTAGTGGTGCGGAATCCACTTTAAGCCGTAGGTCCCGGTCTCCTATGACTGTAAGAGCGTCACGGAGCAAAAGTCAGGCTTCTACCTACGGGTGCTCCATCACAACAGAAGCTGCTTCCTTCCCCTTCAATCATGAGCACGTATAGGCTCGTGGGCTTGGCCAGCCAAGTGGGATAAGAAACAACAACAACAACAGAAAAAAATTTGAGCTCTTATTTTCCATCATGTAAAACTGAAAAAATACGATTGGATTAGAAACCCGTTCATGGAAACTTCAGATTATTTTGGTTTAACATTAACAGAAGATAGAAGATAGAAGATAGCTATATCCACTGATCATAGATTGATGATTAAACATAAGGAGTTGTCTCTTGAAACCCTTTGAATTTCTATAAAAGATGAATGCTTGTCAATATCAAAAAAAAACTTTGAACATTTTATTACAATTTTAACATCATTTTGTTGTTGTTTCTTATCCCACTTGGCTGGCCAAGCCCACGAGCCCGTACGTACCCATGATTGAAGGGGAAGGAAGCAGCTTCTGTTGTGATGGAGCACCCGTAGGTAGAAGCCTGACTTTTGCTCCGTGACGCTCTTACAGTCATAGAAGACCGGGACCTACGGCTTAAAGTGGATTCCGAACCACTACAAACATCCATGGCACCGCCGGGCCCGAACCCGAAACCTGTGGCACCGAGCGCCAGACACTCGGCCATTCAGGTCCCAAATTTGCCAACGGCACGCAGTGTTCCCAGGTGGTCACCCACCCAAGTACTGACCGCGCCCAATGATGCTTAACTTCGGTGATCTAACGGGAACCGGTATATTCAGCATGGTACGGCTGTTGGCTCCCTTTTTAACATCATATATATACAAATTAGGATTTTCTATCCTCATAATAATTGAATGTAAAAAGAGAGGAGTTATTAATATAAAATAAATTAAATATTGAATTTCAAATACGCATGTGTTGCTAGAAAAGAGATTTTTTATATTTCCAATGGCAAGAGAAAATGACAAACTCTTACGAAATCAAAACAGTGAAAAACACGCACAAGAAAAAGTGCCTCCTCAGCAAGGTGCTAGAGCTCCAAAATCTTTTCACCTTGGATTCCCCATGCAAGACCGGGCATCCTGTATAGGGGATCTGTCCATAATCTCGTTTTTCCCACAGAATGGGTAATTTGGGCTATCAAAAATACCAGTGTGGTGCAGATGATTCGCCAAACAGTTATGGCCCACCACAAGTCTAAATTTCTCTCTTTTTATAAGGTTTATCCAGAATACCCTGTTCCAAAATATTCCTCCAACTCCTCGAGAAGATACAAGAAGTGAGTAATGCCTTCCATCTCAATCTCATTTGATTTTTGATATAAAGTTTCATGGAATGAAAACGTGCAAGTATTTGGCTGTTGGAATATACACTCAAGAGCCAAAACATTATGACCACCTGTCAATAATGAGTTGGCCCACCTTTGGCGCGCAACACAGCTTCAACCCGCCTTGGCATGGATGCCACAAGTCCTTGGTAGATGGCTGGAGACAGATTGTACCAGATGTTTAAGCAACGGTCACGAAAATCCGAGATATTGCGAATTGGTGGTTTTTGAACTCTGAGCTGCCGTCCCAGGACATCCCAAATGTGTTCTATCGGATTGATATCCGGTGAGTTAGGCGGCCAGAACATTAACTGGAATTCAGCATCATGTTCCTGGAACCACTCCAACACAATTTTAGCCTTGTGACAAGGGGCGTTGTCCTGTTGGAACGTTCCATTTCCAGTTGGAAAAACAGAGGCCATGTAAGGGTGCAACTGGTCCGCAATGATGTTCAAATACCCTGTAGCATTCATGGTCTGCTCTACCACAACCACGGGTCCCAGAGACGCCGAAGAGAACGTCCCCCAAAGATAATACCGCCACCACCGGCCTGTATATGACCTACTGTACATTGAGGGAGCAACTGTTCTCCTGGAAGACGACATATGCTGACACGGCCATCGGCGTGATGAATGACAAACCGTGATTCATCTGACCAGGCAACTCTCTCCCACTGATCCATGGACCAGTCCAACAGTGTCCGCTGAACAGTGTGCTCCGATACTATTCTACTTGGCCCTGCATTGTATTGGGCTGTCAGCTGAGGCTCCGGTTTTGCTTCAAAATACGAGACTGACTCCGACGACCTTTTTCTTTGATAGCGTGTGGACGTCCAACACCATGTCGTCTACTACTGGTTTCACCGTCATTCAACCCCTTTGCATAAGTACTAACAACTGTAGATCGTGCAGTTTAAAAAATACTTGTTCCGAGCCTTCGCACCATTACAATCTGCCCTTTATCAAAGTCGCTAGATCCGCAGCCTTTCCCATCCCACACAGAAGTAAGTGAAAGAATGATTCTTCAGACTCTCCAGCAGCAGTTAAATTCCACTTCCACCTGATCACGTGCCTTCCACGTCATCCAGGCGAGTTCATTGCAAAATGTAGGGGTGGTCATAATGTTTTGGCTCTTGAGTGTATATCTTTTAATTTGTCTCTGACCGGCAAATTAAAATTCTATCCGCGGGCCGGATAGAACCTTCCGGTGGGCCGGAATTGGCCTTCGAGCCGTAGTTTGCCCATCCCTGTTCTAAGATATACTTAGAGGAAGGTGCTTCATATGACTCAATATTTCGTATCGTAGCCCGACAGCAAGCCACCTTGTTGTAAAGTTGTCTGGGGATAAGTTGCTGCAGAGTCCCACATATAGCCATTACTTCTCCACCGAAGGCGGAGTTTTTGTTTTCCGACAGGAACACAGAGAGAAAAAAAATGGAGGAATAGTATATTCCTTCTCCAACATTTGGTGAATGTTCAGAATGTGAAGGAGCCTTAAATTATGTGGTTATGCATCGTCATATTTTATCTGCATGGCTATGCAGATAAAAATATTGAAATGTCTTACATTGGTTTCTAAATTTCCATTTCGTCTGAATCGCATTTTGAATTTGAAGTTTTTGTAGATTAAAAATTGATTGAGAGTTTCAAATTGACAATTATTGTGTCTATCATTCTATCGTTGCCTGTCTATCATGGTGTCTAATTTTCACAAATGGGTTTATTAATCTATTTCGTTTTTTGAAAACCAAAGCCAAGATATTAATCTTTTAATTTACGTTTAAAATAAATATTCTAATAAGCACAAAATTTCCATTATTTGACTGTTGAGATCATAGGAAATACGAACTTTTTTTCTTATAACGGAAATAGTAAAGTTAGCATACTTGTTCAATCTTGTTTCTTAACCAATTTGTAAAGATTTTTTTTTTTTTTTTTTTGGGGGGGAGAATTTTACATTGCTGTTTATGACTAATCCTGAGTGTTTGCAGTGCGAGACGGACATTCCATGAGTAATTTACTCATGAATGGAGTGAGAGGGGCGCAGTTTCTGTTGTGATGGAGCACCCGTAGGTAGAAGTCTGACTTGGTTCTTACAGTCATATGAGACCTACGGCTTAAAATGGATCCCGAATCTCTATGGCACAGCCACTACTCGAACCTGGGGCACACACTCGGCCATACAGGCCCAATTTTGCATTAAATTTTCCTTTCTTTAAAAATAAAAAAATAAATATGGCAATTCTAATTTAAATTGCCAAATTTATTTTTCAACAATCAAATCTTTTATTGAATTATATAAAATTAATAATTTATAGCCCACAAAAAAAAAAAAAAAAAAAAAAAGAAAAAAAGAAAAAAAAAAAGAAAAAAAGAAAAAAGGCAGTCCCTAAAAGAAGTTGTGTGCTTCAAAATTTGAAATTTTTGTAGAGAGGCAAAATTCACTATTTGTCGCCCAATTTTTCAATATTATGTCCTATCATTCTTTTATTCACCAAGATTCTAGTTGTCGTAATAAATAGAAGCAATTAATTTGTTATAAAATACGTCACAGTTTATTACAAACATAATTAATTGCGTCAGTCAATTTTAAAAGTTGGTGCCATCTGGCGATAAAAAAATAAAGTTTTTATTTATTAATAATAATTAATTAATTGATACATTTGTTTTCGTAATTTTTGGGAGAGAATTTTTTTTGAAAGTTGAAGGTTTTCAAAAATTATTATGCTATATCATTTTGTTGGTGTTGTTGTAGTGGTTATCTTACAAACTTTTTTAACTTAATAAATGTCAAATTAGCATTATTTAACATACAGCAGAAGACGTTTTTTTTCATTAATTCCCCCCTCCCCCAAAATCAGGGGCATCAACTATATTATGAAATACTTATATAATCCAAAACAAAAATAAAATGAATAAAATGACCATATTTTTCTCATAATTAATTCAATTCTCTATATTTATTTCAATAATTCTATACTATATATTTAAAATATGTTAATACCTCAAATAAATCATTAAAATAATTAAAATTAACCTCAAATAAATCATTAAAATAATTAAAATTAACCTCAAATAAAATAATTAAACTCTTCCAAATATACTACATTTTTTTACATCACTAAAAAGGTAAATTCGTCTGACGAATTTATCTTTTTCGTATTTTTAAAACAACATTAAGAATATCGTCTGCTTTTATTTCATTTATTCTTTTCATTTATTTTTGCAAGATTTATTTTCGTACGAAAATTATTATATGATGATTATATTTAAATAATCATCATATAAATATATAAATAAGATCATTTTAATATTTTATCATTTTTACATCACTAAAATAGCGAATTCGTTTCACGAATTCCCTTTGTTCGTATTTTTAAAACGACATTAAGAATATCGTCTGCTTTTATTTTAATTTATTTTTGAAACATTTGTTTTCATGCAGTGTAAAACTCCTCAACTCTGTATTTGTAAGAATCTAGAATTCTAAATTTTTAAAGCTGTTATATGATGATTATATTGTTAAATAAAATTTTATGAATATTTTCCAAATATTAAATGAGGGTATGTGTGATTAAAAATTGTGATCATGTCTGAAACAAAATGCTAATAAAAATTTATTGATAAAAAATAAATATTAATATCACATTTTGTTTATTTTAAAATTTAATAAAATGTTCTAGAAATTGGATTCTTGGATTTACGAAATCTACAGGGAAGATACTAAAAGGTATGAATTCTTTTCTTTTAGCAATGCATCCTATATGATTTTGTCTTAAAAACTGAAGCGTGGAAATAAGAATTAATAGATTCGAAATTAATGTTATATTTTCCCAAAATCTGACTTGCAATTAATCAAAGGAAATAATAAAGTTATGAATATAATAATATTTTTTATCTTATTTATTGTTATTATCAATAATAGCTGTTAACCTACCACTCGTTTTTATTCTATTCAAATATTTGCAAATTATTTCTTTTACAAACTCATCTTTTGTTTTCTCTATCGTTTTGTTTATTACTTTATAATAAAATATTATTCTGCTAAAGGTTTTTAATTAGAAAAATAAACAATTAGTTTATTTTATAAACACTAGATGTCACTAACTGTAAACACAACAGAAAATAGAATTCCAAATTTCATGGAAATAAAAAACAGAGACCATAAGAAAAAATAATAATAATAATAATTGTGTAAACTCATCAGTTTTGAAACTGATATAAAGCTGATAAATAAAAATGACTTTCACAAATATTTATTATGTGAAATGTTTTTTAATGCATTAATGGGGACCATTTTTTCCTCTCCTTATAACGGAAATTAGTATTTAAGAATTTCTCACTTAGTGATTTTGAATTTATGTTATAATTTTTTTCCTCCGTAAACTGTTTTTTGATCTGCATTTCATAAAAAATAATTTCGATGGCAAAACTTTAAAAAAAAAAAAAAAAAAAAAATTCTTTACAAAATTGAATACATAGCAAAATATAAAGTTTTAATTGATTTTAGTGAATATTTAGATATTGCCAAGAGTAACTTATTTTATGTTCTGAATTCAAATAACATGTTTCTACACCCTGGAATTATTATTAGTTATATTATTTATCTGTTTTTCTCATATTATTTTTACCGTTAATATGTTTTTAAGAGGTGACTTTTATTTTTTTCCTGTTTCAGAATTTTATTTAAACATATGAATTACAAATCCTCGAATATTTCTGAAAATACAGTATTATTCAATTAGGTATATTCAAACGAGAAGAAAAAAAAATATATATTAATTAAATTTTTCTACTAATCTCTATTAGATTTTATGTATGTATTTTATTCATGTAATTTTATGTATGTATGTATGTTATTTTATTATTTTTGCAATGTATGCTCTTTCATTAGAAGTAATATGGCACTATTATGCACTTTTTATTGCTCGCGTCTGTAGCATATCATCAAGCTACACCTGCCCTCTGGCTAGTGCTAAATGTGTAACAGCATTCGTCGATGCAGCCAACTTTGAGCTGTTAACAGAAACATAGTCAATACGATCCAATCCCCGACGCTATTAAAAAAATATATATATAATGGAATCTTCCTTTTTTTTTATGAACATCAATGTGTCCCTTAAAAATTCCTACCAAGCAGCCTGAATATCGATGCGAGATGCTTCGCACATGTTGTCAAAATCGTAGAAGTCTCTTCGTTTCTGGATTGGCCTGATGGCCAATGGGCTAGCTCTCTGTCCTTTGATACCACGGGATTCAGGTTCGAATTATGGTGGTAGCATGGATGTTTGTGAGTGGTTCTGAAACCACGTTAGACTGTAAGTCCCAATCTAATTAGCTCAAAGTGGCCAAAAATGACCGTAGAATGACAAACCACACCTTGTTTCTGAAAATAGTGACCGCTACGGACATCAACCGGCGGATGCGTTAAGTGTGTAAGGCCTCAATTCGGAAACGGAATTTTATGTTAAAATTACTTTTAAATGAGATAAAATTGAAACTACAGATAATTATAGTTAGAGTGATTTGATAGTTTTCAATAATAACGAACTTTAAAGATGACTAATTTTCAGTGATAATATACGCAGCTAGAGTGCACGAAGGCTTAGATTCGAAGAGACTCGAAAGTGGTTGTAAAACGTCTCACATTAATAGTTCAGGTGTTTGGCGTTAGTTTTTGGTTGTCTAATATGCCATGCAAAATTGGAGTAGTTACACATAAAAATATTTCCGGAAGGCACTCTTAAAAGTGCTTTTAAAAAAGAAAAAAAAAAAAAAAAGATAATATGTTTCTTACTTTAACATTCGTCAAATTTTTTTTTCTCTTCCCCCCTCCTTATACATATTGATCCAAATAGGTTTGTGCATCTTGATTCATTATGTCACAAAGAATCACAGCTACTTTATTGACCATAATTTTAAAATGGACCATGTTTTGAGCAATCTAATATTTTAGAGTGGAGATTGGTCAACCAGATTGTAACTGGGTGTGGTTAGATTCAGATATTTGAGCCACAGCTTGGAGAATTAACAGCTTTATTGACACACGCACAAACATTATACACGTACTTTTTGAGACATGCAATATTTAATACATTTAAAGATAGATAATTATAGAAGAAGTGGGAAGATTCCACTAAGCCGAAAACTCGATATTTAGATGCACGCAGAGTGCGCGAAAGATACTTTCTCTCCGGGTGAGAGTCTGTAGGCCAACTATTATGCAAGGTTGAGTTAAATATATTTCCTGTCGGGATGACAGATTATAAACTAAATGTTTCTCAGCAAGAGCGCAAGTTGCGCTGTATTTCCTCTCGGGTGAGAGTCTCGAAGGCTACTGGCCATTTCACCTGAACGCCGTAGGGGGCGCCCTTGCCAGTATGTAGGAGGAAGTACGGTTACAATATAATATATAATAAATTCCGGCAAAAAACTTAGCCAACAAAATTGAAGCTAATGTTTGAGGATAAAAATTTATAAAAAAAAGGAAACTATTATGCATATATATACATTTAGTATTAAAGCATTATATCCTTAAATTTGCAGATAAAAATATTTTATTATTTAATACTTTACTTTTAATATTAAATTTATTAATAATATTATGTTTCATGTTGCTATCTTTTCCCTAAACGTATCTTTTTTTTGTAATTCTCTTTTACAAATGATTTATCGTATAACTTAAAAATAAAAATTACATTTGATGTGGCTCACTAAAAGTAAAGTAATGGCGTGCAATGGATCGTACATCCTTGTTCTGTTTCTGTTCATATTTCATAAAATTTTTCTTATTTCATTGATTATTACTGCTCAGTTAGCATAGATTGTACTTTTTTTGTTCCATTATTGACTTGGTTAGAAACTACCTGTATAATTAAAATAACTTGAAAGGGGACGAAAAAAAAAAATTTTTTTTTTAAAAATAAGTTCAGTTTTTAGTTGAGTTTCCTTTTTATTAATTGTTGGTATCAAAGTAAAAAGCGCAGAAAGATTATTTTTTCAGATTAACTGTCCATTAAATATATTTTTTTAAGCATTCTCACATCGAAGTATGGACATTTATTTTATTGATAAATAATAAATATGGCATTCTTAAGAAAAATCGATATAATTTTAAGAATAAACGATATAAGTATTGTTAAAAAAACCGATATCTTTTTAAGAAATGATTTTGAATCATAAATCATAAATAAAAATTAATTGATGATTTTAATTGAGTTTTCTTTTTATTAATTGTTGATATCAAAGTAAAAGGTATGAAAAGATTATTTTTCAGAATAACAGACATAATGACATTTTAAAATTTTTATTTGGATTAAAGTTCGAACGATTTGTTATGATTCCATCTTCGTTTATTTTATATGACCTTTTTATTTCTACTATCTTTACATGTTCATCATTTAATATTAACCTGGATTATCTCCTTAGTTATGATAAGAACACATTTTCTTTTTTTCATAACTTATCGTTAACTCTTATCATTTTTATTACAATTTCTACGTGACCAAAGATGAGTAATTCATGCTACTACGTGACCATAGAAAATACATTTTGGAAAATACCGTTTATGTTCATAACAAGGAAAAAAAAATGATACGTTATTAAAGTCGATCGAATTTATAAACATTTGTTTTTATATGTTATTATTCTGGGTTTTCTTTATATAACTATAGTTTTTTCATAAAAATGATTTTTTTTGGGTATCATTTTAAAATAGTCTGGCTTTTGATTTTAATACACTTTGATGACAGTAACGCAATAGTTAATTTTGCATAGTACTTTTTAAATTAAAGAAAATTCCACTAAAAAAAAATGCTGTCACTGCCCTTTAAAATATCAGTGTACTATTTTGGAAATTTTTTTTCTGGCTGATTTTAAGTTTGAAAAATATTGTTTAAAAAAAAATGTAAAACATCTCTGTAGCAAACGTTGCCTTACATAGTGTGATAGTTTTCAATAGATAATTTCATAATAAGATAATGATCAACCATGATTTAGTAATTAAAAAGTTTAGGCTAACTTGAGGCATGGCTACTTAGAAGAGGAAAGCAATCTGTATTGTGGCAATAATATAACTGCCCATTATTAATTCCTTATTACTTCTGGTCATTACCGATCTCTTTTAATGTATATACCAATATATATATCTAATATATTATTAGCCAATCATATTTAAAAAGATTTCTAGAACGGCATTTTTTCCCCCACTTTTCTTGTGACTAATCCTCAGTGTCCTACAGCGTGGGAAGGACATCCCATGAGTGATCTATTTATGGATGGAGGAAATGGGACAGCTTCTGTTGTGATGGAACACCAGTAAGTAAATTGGTTTGGTTTAGTTTGTCGTTCTACGGTCATCTTCTGCATACCTTGGGGTAATTAGACCGGGACCTACAGTTTAATGTGGATTCCGAACCACTCGCAAACATTCATGCCACCACCTGGATTCGAACCTGGCGTCTGTGGCGAGGGCCAGGGATCTACCCAATTAGCCATCAGGCCGTTTTCAAAACAGCTGATGCTTTCTTTTTACGGGGTAGAGTCGTCAGCCCTACGCCCAACGCTATACAGCCATACTAGATGGGGACCTACAGTTTAACGTGGATTCCGAACCACTCACAAACATTCATGCCACCACCTGGATTCGAACCTGGCGTCTGTGGCAAAGGCCAGGGATCTACCCAATTAGCCATCAGGCCGTTTTCAAAACAGCTGATGCTTTCTTTTTACGGGGTAGAGTCGTCAGCCCAACGCTATACAGCCATACTAGATGGGGACCTACAGTTTAACGTGGATTCCGAACCACTCACAAACATCCAGGCCATCGCCAATGAAGATGAGGAACAAACATGAATTACTTAATCGAGTAAAAACCGATATAACGTGGATCCTACAAACTCTAAACTTTTCATTATAACCCCCACGTAAAGATTTTATAGATCTTCTCCAACATACCCATATTTTTTCTTTAGTTTTATGTATTTGCGGTAAATGACATTACCTTTTTTATGATTTTTGTATTTTTTGGTAAGTTTTTAAATAAATTCGCTTATTAAAATCAAAATTTAAGAAAAGAGAAATGGAGTTTATACATTTAACGAAATCTCATATTTCCCAGCTTATTTATCTGAATGCTTTTCAATATTGAAATATACAAATTTAGATAAGTTGAAAAATGAATATACCTCTGTTCAGAAATGGAGCAATTATGCTGATAAAAATCTGACAACATGCTGACATTTGAAAGAACCATGAATCTTAGGATCCATTAATTTATACTCCATAAATATCCCAGTTACCCAGTGAACTCTACGTCATTTACCATCCCACTGTTAAATTTCCGCATCCCCTCACAGAACTTGAACGTTCACCAAAAACGACCGAGAACGGAGCCAAACTCTTTAACAAAAACGCACGACGTTGGCGTGATACTCGCTTAAACAAACGAATTCCATTTGGCTAAGGTGGTACCACTCGTAAGACAATGGTAGTGTTTCAAGTTCGCACCTAAAATAAATCTGAGAGCCACATCGTATGATGCAGGAAGGCAGGTTAACGACGGGCGTGTGTTGAAGGACTGGGTCGTTGGTGTCTGCCAGGAGATTCAGTAATGTCCTCTTAACCCAGAGCATTCACCTACTGAAACTGTTGGATTTGGGTTGGAAACAAATAATTGTTGGAAATGGATGTTTCTCATTTAAGTCACATTGAAAAATGAGAGACTGGAAGAAATGAGTAGTTGGTTAAAAGTTGATAAAGATGGATGATTTTAATGGATGATTGATGAATGATTTTAATATTATGCTAATATGTTAAATACTAATATATTATATGAATGATTATAATAATGTGACATAAAATTATTTTTATGTCCCATTATTTTTCATTTAAAATGTAATTTCATGTTCATTTTAAACATTATGTAGTTTCATTTTAAATGCATTCATTTTGTTATTAGTTAATCAGCTAGAATTAATTAGCTATAGGAACAGAAAATGCAAATTAATTAGCAATCTTAATGTTGAAGGATTTTACTATTTTATAATGCGGAAAAAATTATTTTGTTAAAAATGAAGTATTCATGGATTAGACACGTTTTTATTCTTTTTTTTTTTTAAATTAAAACATAATTTTTGAAGGATGTAAGAAACGGTGAGGAATAGTACAAAATAAATGAAGTTGAATGAATTATGTAGTAAAAAAAAATTATTAAATTGTAGAAGCTAAAATGTGGTAAGTGAAAGATTTGTTTGATAACTATTAAATTTTAAGAGCATTTGTTTTAAATCATTCTAGATTTACTTTCATTTCTCTGAAAGCACTATTTTTATGACTGAAGTTCGCTTAAGTTTTATTTATCACGTAGATATGCTATTTTCTATATGAAATGAAATTATTTATGCAAACAAATTTTAACAAAGAAAAGATTGTGTAGGATTTGAGAAAGCAAGATTGGTTAAAGAAATAAAAATTATTTCTTTAACCAGTCTAAAATTCAATCTTCAGCCATCTAAATTATGTTGTTGTTGTTGCTTATCCCCTTGATTTAGAATCCTAAACCAAGTCCAGTAGATCATGCTGCATCAATAGATCGTAAACTGTCCTCCCCTCATTCAACAGTTGCCTCACAGAAGCACCAATACAATCGATGAGATGAGAGGGAGGCGCGATGGTCGAACAATGACAAAGGGCATATGTCTTCTCGTCTCCATTGAAGGTCAAACTCATAATGTGGCCAGTCCTTAGTCTAGCTAAAGCCGTTTGAGCAGGTCTACGACAGGAGCACTGCATGGACATACCAGGATATTTAGCGGCGTACCATGCATGAATTGCTGGCGACCTCCAAGAGGTATTCACTCTGGTTAAAGTCATGGAATGAACCTCTGAAGCTAACAGATTGGAAGAAGAAGCTTTGGGAAGTTCGCAACCTATCTAAATTATTAATTGGATAAATGACAACGAGTAAACTAGTTGCACTCTTTGTATTGTGTATATTTTCAGAAAGTAAGATTGGTGAAAGAAATAAAAAATTACATTTTTCAATACCATCTAAGTTTCAATTGGATAAATGACAATGAGTAAATTAGTTCCACTCTTTGTATTGTGCATGATTTGAGAAAGCAAGATTAGTTAAAGAAATAAAAAAAAAAATATTTTTTTAATACCATCTCCCATCGAACCCAAAGCCTGTGGCACCGATTGCCATAACACTAGTCACTCGGCCATCAGGCTCCATATTTATATATTACCATTGACAAAAATTTTACTTAAAATAAATTTAATTTTTTACGTGTATTCGATTACTGAAAAAATAATTATCTGCTAATGTAATGTATTCATTTTTTTCAGTTTGATAGCAGCAAGAATTTATTTATGTTTTTGTGAACATCACAATTTTGAGTAACTCAGCGAAGTTTCTCACGAACTGACGGTTCTGAAAAATCAAAGTGATTCACATCTCCAGTTGAACCTTGATACAATTATATCCGTTCAAAGAAAACCACCCCATAAATTTTGTGTTCAACTCATCCCGAACTTTTACCGCGATATAAATAACCACTCTTCCTGTGCGAAACAATCACGGCGATCGTCTTTGTGTGTCCTTTTTTGCGCATGTCCTTTACGGAAGACCGACGGCGTGACCGTCAAGAACTTCCATCCGTTACATAAGAGTTATTAAGCAGAAAGATAAAAACTCTTTGTTATACCTTCATGTTTGCGGGTCTACCCATAGATCATTCTCGGCAGCATTTGAACCAGACAAACCTGTGAAATTCATCATTACCGACCACTCCTGGCGGAGCGAGTTGCCATTAATATTCATTTTGGGAGAGGCGGTCATTGTCATCATAAACTGGTTCAAGTTCCTCTGTGAGTAACATAAAAGGGATGATTTGCATCTTTAGGAAATGGTTTGGTGCTTGTAGCGCTGTGTGCGGAAGTGAATGATTTTTAGGTGTTTATTATATTAAATGGTTCCCGTAACAGGGCTGGCGGTTAGAAAAATTTGTGTAATAAAAGATATTTTTACTAAAAAATCAATTTTTCTGGAGACATGGGAATTTAGCAAAAATGATAATTTAAAACAACAACAACACATAATTGATTTTCACGTTAAAGTGCAAAGCCACCTGTTAAACATCGTTTTTTCATATAAATCATTTTGGTTTGGCTGTAGGATATATTGGTATATAAGATAGATTAGATATATTGGTATATAAAATTTCGGTTTGGCTATAGAGGACTATACCTTTTCCTAATATCGGGCATAATGTTTTATCGACAGACATAATTCGCTTTCATTCGCTACAAATACGGTAGATTTTTAGTAGATTCAACATTGCCGATGTTGGCACGAGAAACCTACTACACTTCACCTATAAGACAGATAATAAGGCAGATAAGATAAGGCAGATAATAATAATAAGACAGATAATAATTTAATAGGTCGAGAATAGCAAATGCTAGAGCGAGGATGCTGCTTTGAACAGACGTGAATCTAAATCAGGGGTGAACATTTTTCCGGTCTGTAAAATTTATAACACTTTTACAAAATATATTTATTTTATAATGGTCAATGTAGTGAAAATCAATGTATTAACAAAATACATTATGTGCGCATCCCTATATTCGAAAATTAATTGTCGAAATTACGAGAAAAAATTAACTTTGCTTTTGAACAATGAATATTCTTTCTCAAACAAATATCACATTAGTAAAATAAATATTTTTTAATGATTTCATTTTTAAAAATTTGATTTATATTTATATATTTTTTATATTTGATTTTTAGTGTTATATATTTCTTTACAATGTGCGTTTAGTATCCTTATTATTATATGATCTATGTTTACCTGTAAGAATAATAGTAAACACAATAATAACTCATTATGTTTCAGTTTTTCACTCCAAAAAATGTCTATAGTGGGTCTAAGTCTAATATGGGGATATATAATTAGTGGAGCTATGGTGCATTTCCAAAGTGGACTGCAAAATCATTTGGGTTGGCCACCCTTGATCCAAATAAAAGAATAATATTTATTTTTTTGAATTGTGCAAAATTAGATTATATGTGCCAGTTCTATAAAATCCAAGTTCGCAACTTTAGAACTAAATCGGAGAATTAAAAATGTTTTTATCTAACACAATTTGAAAATGAAGAGAGAACTATACCTTTTCCTATTATCGGGCATAATGTTTTATCGACAGACATAATTCGCTTTCATTCGCTACAAATATGGTAGATTTTTAGCAGATTCAACATTGCCGATGTTAACACGAGAAACCTACTACACTGCACCTATAAGACAGATAGAGCTTAAATTGAGTCTCCTGGAAACTTCATTTAAAAGAGAACTAGCTCATATCTATTTTGTATATCGAGAAAACTGAGAAATACCAATATATCACCGAGATACGTATAAAATGCATTTATGATTCTCAGAATATTTATAAAGTCCAAAATTTCCAATTAGAATACAACTTTGAGGCAATGAACAGTTTTAATTTCTGTGATGTGCCATGTTGTATTATTAAGAGTTTATATTACGAAATAAAATTAATATTAATATACTTTATCAAAATAAATAAAAAGTACTTGGCAGCGGTGGGATTCGAACCCACGCCTCCGAGGAGACTGGTGCCTTAAACCAGCGCCTTAGACCGCTCGGCCACGCTACCGCTGGCAGCAATTAGACAAATTAAAATCATTTCGTTGAATTTCAATAAAAAACTGGGAAACTAAGAAAAACAGGTTGATAAATCGAACGCTAAGTATGACGGACGCAACAGAATGAAAGTGTGTCAAGAACTCACGCATACTTCCCAGAAGAAATGTAATATTCTGAGATTCTTTCTCCACTGTTTTAAACAATTGATTAAAGTTAATGTCTCAGAAGTGATTTCCTTTTGTTTAAATGTAGCCCAGAATACTTCCTCTAAGACATTCGTCCAACAGCATCCGGGATTCCATTCCCATCTTCTATTTCAAGAATCATGAATTAATCATCAAAGTTTACTTTTTGTTAATGCTTTCGGACATCGAAATACTGCTAAGCTGTTATTTTTAGACTAATAATATTACCTTCTAACCCCCATAATATTCGAGAAGTTGTTAGAAATTCACTTGTATTCTTTAGCATAAATGCAGCTTATTTTTTTAAAATAAATGTATTAATAATATTTATGCCATTTATACACGCCAGATATAGACTATATAGTTTTAACTAGGGATCCTTGATGGATTAATCCTGGCGGGGGGCATGGATGTTTGTTGACGGTTCGGAATCCACATTAAACATAGGTCCCAGTCTGTTTAGCCTAAAGTACGCACAAGATGATTGTAGAGCGACAAATCAAACCCAAACCCTTGAACCCTTGTTTCCAAAACTTATAAAACTAAAAAAAAAATATCCATTTTAATTGATCTCTGTTGTTGTTGTTGTTGTTTCTTATCCCACTTGGCTGGCCAAGCCCACGAGCCCATATGGACTCATGATTGAAGGGGAAGGAAGCAGCTTCTGTTGTGATGGAGCACCCGTAGGTAGAAGCCTGACTTTTGCTCCGTGACGCTCTTACAGTCATAGAAGACCGGGACCTACTGCTTAAAGTGGATTCCGAACCACTACAAACATCCATGGCACCGCCGGGATTCGAACCCGAAACCTGTGGCACCGAGCGCCAGAGCGCTAGACACTCGGCCATTCAGGTCCCAAATTTGCCAACAGCACGCAGTGTTTCCCAGGTGGTCACCCACCCAAGTACTGACCGCGCCCAATGATGCTTAACTTCGGTGATCTAACGAGAACCGGTATTGATCTCTAATTAAATGTAGCATTTCTCACATGAATCTGTGAATCTGTGATACCAATAAAAATAACAGATTGTCTTCTATGACATAATACTTACATTCCAGATAATTTGCCTATGTGAGTTGGCAATATTTTAATAATAACATTTAATATTCCCGTACTTCATAATAAGTTTTATTTTTAATACCTCGATAAAAAAAATACACATTCCTTATTATTGGACCATCTGAGAGAGAACTATGCTTCTCAACCCTCTCCGACCAGAGTCGGTTTTTACGCACATCAAAGGGATTCTCGCGGACCCATTTACTACCAGCTGTCACTAGAAATAAGATGGGGATAAAGATAACGTGAGTTGATTAGCGAATTTAATTTTTAATTCTACTTAATTTTAATTGAATTTAATTATTTAAATCTTTGATTCTATTTTAATTTAAATTTGCCCTTAGGCAAAAATCGAAAATTATAAATAAATTTTTTTCTCTCTCTACCAATACTTTAATTTCCAAACAAGTTAGCTTTATTAATCATTGAATTTTTTTCCATCTTTTGCTGAGGAATTTTTATTGAGAAAAATTTAATGTTTAAAGTAAGAAGAAAAAAAATTGTATTGTTCTAGGCTAATTAGCAAAAACATTAATAATTATTTTACTTATTATGTATTTCTTTTTAATTAATAGTTTTTGTTTTATCAAAATGAATGCAGCCCAATTCTTAAAAACGCTTTTGTAGGCATTGTAATAAAATACAATGTGAAATATTTTTAAACTTATTTTTTTCTTTGACCCGTTTCGGAAAAATGACGAAGGTCGTGGAACTCCATAAAATATTATTTTTATAAATATGTAATTAAAGTAAATCAATTCATAAAAAGCAATTATCAAAAAGAAGAATAGAAAACGATACAATACTGTGGCATGTAGAGGTATTATAGAGGTATTAAAAATTAAAATGTATTGTGAAGTACGGGGAATTAAATTTTATTATTAAAATACTGCCAACTCAAATAGGCAAATTATCTGGAATGTAGCTATTACATCATAGAAGACAATCTCTTATTTTTATTGGTATCACAGATTCATATGAGAAATGCTAGATTTAATTAGAGATCAATTAAAACATATATCTTTTCTTATTCTTTTATAAGCTTCGAAAACCAATCCTCCAAGGATCTCTGGTAAAACTCGATTATCTAATGTGTGTAAATAGCATAGATAATGTTAATAGCTTTATTTAAAAAACAAGTAATATAAAAAATTTTTTTTAATTCAATTCCTACTTTTTTCCCCCTATATTGCAGAAAAGTTCTTTACAAACAAAGTTGAAATTTTCCTCTTACATCTGGCGCCATCTATTATTAGATACATTCAACTTAAATCTAAAAAAAAAAAATTAAAATTAATTAATTAAATTGCAATTATGAATTAATATTCGAAAGACTGTATGTATTAACATCAAGTTATCATCCGATACAAGTTCAAAAAAATATATTTGAACTTGAGTGGATGAATGAAAAGTATTTTATGAACGATTGAAAATTTGAACAATATATATATATATATTGGGAGAGTGTGAACTAATAGCAGGAATTTAATAAGCGCTATTTTTACTAAATAATACAAGCGAATTTCTAGATCTTCTAGAATGTTATGGTAGCTAGAAGGTAATTTCAAATTATTAATTAGTCTAACAGTAGCAGAGAATGAATTTCTATGTTCAAAAAACAATAACAAAAAATAAACTTTGTTATGATTCATGATTCTTAAAATAAAAGATGGCAACAGAATCCCGGATGCTGTTGGGCGAATGTCTTGGAGGAACTATTCTGAGCTAGATAACAAAAGGAAATCATTTGTGAGACTTTAACTTTAATCAATTGTTTGAAGCAGAAGCAAAAGAATCTCACAATATTGCATTTATTCTGGGAAATATGCTCGAGATCTTGACACACTTTCAATCTATTGAGTTAATCACACTTTGTGTTCGATTTATCAACCGGTTTATCCCAATTTGCCTATTTTTCATTGAAATTCAACGAAATGTTTTTAGTTTGTTTAATCAGCGTCGTCGGTAGCGTGGCCGAGCGGTCTAAGGCGCTGGTTTAAGGCACCAGTCTCCTCGGAGGCGTGGGTTCGAATCCCACCGCTGCCAAGTGTTTTTTTTATTTTTTTGTTAAAATAAACTTTAATTTTATTTCGTGAAAATTTTTTCATAATCTAACATTGCACATCACAAAATTTAAAATTTTTCTTTAACTCAAAGTTGTATTCTAATTGGAAATTTTGGACTTAATAAAAATTCTAAGATTCATAAATGTATTTTATACGCATCTCGGTCATGCATTAGTATTTTCTCAGTTTTCTCGATATACAAAATAGATATGAGCTGGTTCTCTTATAAATGACGGCTTTAAATTCTCCGAAAAATCAATTTAAACTCTATCTGTCTTATAGGCTTGTCTTAGGTGCAGTGTAGTAGGTTTCTCTTGCTAATATCGGTAATGTTGAATCTGCTAAAACTCTACCAACTGGTAGTGAATGAAAGCGAATTAAAGTCTGTCGATAAAACATTACATAAACATTTCTCGATTTAGAAAACATTTATGAACTAGCTCTCTTTTGAGTGACTTTTCCGCTTACAGCTGCTAGGTAATTTTTTTTTTTTCATAAAATATACTAATATTAATTTTATTTCGTAACATAAACTTTTATGATGAAAGATTACACATCACAAAAATTACAACTTTTTATTATTTCAATATTATTTTCAAAATTTCAACTTCCTAAAAGTTATACTTTAAGTGAAAGTTTTGAATTTATAGTAAAAATACAGTATCGTAAATGTGTTTCATGCTTTATAAATACAGAATCCTAGACGTGTTTAATGTTTTATAAATACAGAATCATAAATGCATCTCTGGCATACATTAGTATTTTCTCAGTTTTCTCGAGATAAAAAATAGATATGAACTGGTTCTCTTTTGAATGATTTTTACTGCAGATTTGATTTAAGTTTTATGTGTTTTGGGGATGCAATGTAGTAGATCTCGCATGGTACCCCGGTAACAATGAATTTTTGCCATATTTGCACCGAATGAAATGAAGTCTCTCTACAAACATTATTCTCGTAAGAAAACAAGTAATATAAAAATAGATTTTTTAAAGTCAATTCCTTCTTTTTATTCACTATAATGAAGAAAGTCTTTCAAAAATAATTTTCATTCATTATTTTGTCTTATTTTAGTTTCCTCTTACATCTGGTGCCATCTATTGGTAGATATATGCAACTTAAATCTAAAAGACTAAAATTAATTAATTAAATTTAATTAATGAATTAATATTTGAAAAAACTGCGTTATCATCAAGTGTCATCCACTACAAGTTCCAAAAAAATGTATTTGAACTTGATTGGATGAATAAGAAGTATTTTATTAACAATTGAAAATTTGAACAAGATATATATAGGGAGAGTGTGAGCTAATAGAAAGAATTGAAAAATGTAATCTTATCTTCACTTGTAAATTGTGTTAGATCTAATCGTTTTTAATTCTTCAATTTTGACTTCAAGATGCAAACTTAAAAATATAGCCCTCGCGCATGTAATCTGGCATCTTCGTTTTATTCAGCTCTAACCATGGCCATTCTCGACCTATTAGATTAATTGTTCGACAGAATACTATTTCAGAACGACAGGGTCTCAGAGGCTACAATGAAAATATTTTTTTAAATTGAAAATCCCGTAGACGTTAGAGCTCCTAGTAGGCAGTCATGTAAGTTACAGCTCCTAGTTTCTCAACCTTCTTTGGCGCATTATTGCTGTTTGGCGACAATTTATGTGAAAAAAGAAGGGAAAAAAAGCAATCAGGAAGGTTTGTTGTTTGTAATGAAAGCTACCTGAATGGAAAAACTGACATGAAAAAGAGTAACTGAATTTAATTTTTTATATGGGTACATATTTTTCTGCACGCCTTGTGGTATAATACATATTTTTCTGCACGCCTTGTGGTATAATACATATTTTTCTGCACGGCTTGTGGTATGTAATGTTTCCCTCATCTCTGCGATGAACATGTCCGAGCCAGCGGATTCTTTGTGATTTGATGTATTTCATCACAATGCTCAATTATTATTAGGTGTTCAATTTCTTTGTTTCTTTCTTTATTTTCCTTTATTTATTTCTTTGTTTTCCTTTATTTATTTCTTTGTTTTCCTGTATTTCTTCTGCATTCCTAATCCATATATTAATGTATGAAACTTTGTCCAAAAAGTTTTCTCAAAATGTTTATCTCAAAGGCCTTGATGTAATCCAAGTTCTTAGCGTTTAATGTCCACGTTTCTCCAGCAGACGTGACAACCGGCTTTATTAGTCTTATAAATCAAAAGTTTTGTTTTTCGTGAAATTAATCTGTTGTTATACAACTTTTTATTTGCGCAAAATGCTCAGTTACCGGCTTGTAACCTCTCTAATTGCTGTCCTAGCGGTGACATGAATGTTTGTGATTGATTCGGAATCTAAGTTAAACTGTAGGTCCCTGTCTAATTAGCCTAAATTGTGTACAAAATGATCATAGAGCGACAAACCAAACCAAACCTCTCTAATTGCAAATATTTAACCTTAATATCTTTTTTTTTTCGTCATTTCATGCTGACGACTCAAATTTTAAACTACAATCAAACCACAATAAACAAACTCTTTTTAAATCCTTCAAAAGGTCATTAACCAGGAGGCACAGAGATATCACACAGATCTATTCACATTCAGTAGTGGAACATTATTAAGGAAAAGCAAAAGTATTTCGTGTGGTTAAAAAGCGAATTGCACAAAAAGATTACTTGCACTTTTACCAAAGGTATATATATATTTAACAAGCGATGCATTTCTTTTGAAAGCCATCTATGTACTCAAAAAAATTCCTTTCATAGAAATCTAGAATAAAAACAAGCCATTGAATTTATTTACTTCAGATGACTTATCTAGGTTTATGGCTAAGTGCTTTCACCGCCGTTTTTTTTCATTTTTATAAAGCAGGCAAATAAAACATTGCGTTTAAATCCTTGTCTCAGAAAACACGTAATTTTCCCATTTATATTCTATCTACAATGAATTAAAAAATGTATGAAACAGAAAAAATTTTTTTTAAAACTTTTACTCATTTAAGATACAGCATTCAGTACTATCCCTAAATTTTTTTTCATTCTAATGCAGCTGGCAAACACTTAAGACAGCTTGGTTTTGGATGCCTTAAGGTAAGCGCTGCACAGACGCTACTCACTTTGCATTACCCAGGCGGCGCGAGTAACTTGAAAATAAGCCACGGACGCGGAGTAACAATGCCCCCGCAACGCTCTACGATCCTATTAGGACCGGGACCTACGGTTTAAAGTGGATTCCAAACCACTACAATCATTCACGGCACCGCCGGGACTCGAACCCGAAACCTGTGGTACCGAGCGCCAGAGCGCTAGACACTCGGCCATTCAGGCCCTCTCTAAATTTATTAAGGTGCTGATTTTATCAAGGTTTCCTTTATTTGTTTTTTCATGGTTTATCAATCGACTGAAAATTACACTCATGTCCATAAATTGTGGATAATGAAGTTCAGGCAAAGAAAGAGACAGAAGCAAAACAAATTTGACTTATTTGTAAAGTCTATTTATTAAACAAAAGGTAAAGAGCAAAAAAGATGCTGTATGTTTGACATAATTAATAAAAATTGCGATTTTTACTCCCTGGAGCAAATTTCAAAAAAGAACCTATTTACAAAAAACAGTATAACATGGTTAGTATGATGGTTAATATGGAGTATATCTCCCGGACGATGCAATACAGGCCTTACAACGCCTAGGCATGCCGAGTACCAAATTAACAATCTGATCTTGGGGAATATTACACCACTCATCAAGTAATGCCCTCCGAAGTTCCGGTTGACAGGTGGGAGGGGGTTGACGGGCTGCAATTCGTCGGCCAAGCATATCCCACACATGCTCTATTGGATTCAAGTCCGGTGAGTATGATGGCCAATCCATACGGGTGATATCCTCCAATTGAAGGCATTCGTCTACAATGTTTGCACGGTGAGGACGGGCGTTGTCATCCATAAACAGAAATTCAGCACCCATGGTGCCCCGAAACACACGTACATGTTGTTCCAGAATGACATTCCAATAGATGTGGCCTGTCATCGTTACATGCAGGTCAGTTCTGGAACCAAGAATAATTCCTCCCCAAACGAGCCATCCTGCACCACCGTAACGGTGTCGTTCAATAATGTTCTCTTGGTGGAAACGGGTACCTGGCGCTCTCCATATGAAAGTCCGGCAAGAATCAGAATGCAAACTAAACCTGGACTCGTCGGAAAACATCACACCAGACCACTGTTGCGGTGTCCACAATGCATGCTTTCTACTCCAGATTAATCGCAGGCGACAGTGAGTTGCGGTAAGTGGAACACATCTGACAGGCCTACTGGAAAATTGCTGGAAAAACGATTCTGACCGCGACGGAGCACGATCGAGATACATAGTTTTCTGGTAGGGTTCAGTCAAATCGGTTTAAATGGGTTCTCTTTACACGGTAGCTGTGATCGTTGCCACTAGGGACGAGTTGGACAACTGAGAGTGTGGAACAAATTTTTTAAACAAACACCTCCCAAGGATGGGCCTGAATGGCCGAGTGTCTAGCGCTCGGTGCCACAGGTTTCAGGTCCGAGTCCCGGCGGTGCCGTAGATGTTTGTAGTGGTTCGGAATCCACTTTAAGGCGTAGGTCTCGGTCTCTTATGACTGTAAGAGCGTTACGGAGCAGAAGTCAGACTTCTACCTACGGGTGCTCCATCAGAACAGAAGCTGCACCCCTCTTCCCTCCCTTAGGGATACGACGAAACAACAACAACCTCCCAAGGATATTAAGTATTCACACTTCCTTTCTATGCTCCTCAAACCCAGCAAAAGGATCTTACGACTCACAATTTCATCATTTAAGGCGTACCCACGGACATCATCGGTACTAACTAGCTTAGTTTGTCGGGTTTCGAACGCATATCCCTCAGCTTGAGAGTTTAATTCCAACTGAATAAACCAGGTCCAAAATAAAAAAAATTATTCAGTTTATTTTTTAGAAAATATTACTTCATTCAACTGACTAAAATTACGAATGATTATTCCCTTATTTAAAAAATAACTGCTCATTTTTTAACAAAATTGATTAGAATTTTCATAATTAATTTATTTTAAAAGAAAACAACAACAAATGCTTAAAAAAATTCCTTTAAATTTTTTTAATTATTTAAATTTAATTAATTAATTAATTTTTAAAATTTTTTCCTTCGTATGATTTTTGGACAATTTTAAAATTTAAAGTCATCCAAATTTTGTAGTTTCTTATTATATAATAACACAATTAATATGAAGCAATTTTTAATTCAAAGAACGTTCTTTAAATGTTTTTACGCTATGATGAACTTTAATACCAATGTATGTTTATGTAGTGTGTAATACATATACATTTATTTTTTGAGCTTATCTTATACATACAATATATATGATAAGCTCAAAAAATAATTTAGAAATAAATGATATTTTTAAATACTAACTAAATATTTTTAAGAAGAACATAATTTTAAAGATAATTACTTTAATTCTTCTTGCGCACTTATTTGACAATTTTCAAAATTCAAAACATGTTCAACAACACATCATTCATTCACACATTCATATACAAAACATCATTCAAACAAAATTCAAAACATTCGATTAAGCAATAGTTTGTTAGTATTGCCTGTTTATAGATTTAGTGAATCCATCAATTTATCTAGATGAATCGGAAAAAATGGTTATGGGCCGATGGATATCTATTATGCTATCTGATTAACTAATGTTATCTGAAATAATACGCTGATATGAATCTCGACAGTTATTTTTTCGGAATCATTTAATAGACATATATATTTTATATAAATAATTTTTTTTGTTGTTGTCGTCTGTGTGTTATAATTTCAAACTATATATCTACACTGTGAAAAAAGGAATTTTTCCTAATCAAATGCTTCTCCTTTAGAAGTAATTATTTTTATTATTTCCGTTTTTGACTTTTCCTTTTTATTTCTTAATAAAAAAATTCTGTATGTAGTGTGCAGATACGGGTGGGCCCAGACTGTGAATGGATTCTTGAGGCACTGATTTGAAAACTCACAGTTTTATTAGACACACACATACTATTAAATACAATATTTAATACATTGGATCGTAGAACGTTGTGGGGGTAGTGTTACTCCGCGTCCGTAGCTACACGCACTTCCTGGGTAGTGCTAAGTGAGTAACGTCGGTGCAGCGCTTCCCGTAAGGCATCGAGGACAACTGTCTAAGTCTTTGCCAGCTGCATTAAAGCAAAAAAAAAATATTTAATACATTTAAAGACAAATAATTAGAGATTCGTGGATGGACTGCATTTCGATCAGGAGCGCACAGTGAAGAGCAGGGTTGCATTAAATATTATTTCCGTTCGGCCAAATACTTCCTCTCAGGATGAGATACTGTAAAATAAATAAACATTTTTGAACAGAAGTGCACAGTTGTGTTGTACATCCTCTCAGCTAAGAGTCTCGAGGCCTACAGACACTTTCTCCTGGAGGCATCAAAAGGGCGCTCTTGCCAGGAGGAATTGTTACATGGATTAATTAATAACGTTTGATACTTTTTAAAAAAACTAATATAAAATGTATATTTTTCCTAATTTGTTAGTTAATTGTAGGTTCTCAATCTGCAGCATTATGTATTGTAAAAAAAAAAGTACATATAATTGAGAGACTATTTAGAAAAGTATCATATTATTGTTGCAAAAGCAATAGTAGTATATTAGTCTATAATATTTTAAAATGCGTGAGATTAATAAGTAAAAGGATAAAAATTCACATGGAAGACGAAAAATATTTATAAAATGTTTCATACTTCTTTTTATTTTCAGTTAATTTATTTTAACATTTTATTCACAAATTATACCAAATACAAAACGTTTCATTGGCATTATCTTTCGTATCTCTATAAATTTTGAATTGATGCAAAAAATAATTTTAAGGTTGCTCTCAGACATTTTTGAAATGATACACATGATGTTAGAAGAAGTTCCACCTCCCGGAAGAAAACTTCCACGGTTCCAGTCATGCCAGACTAAACTTTTCAGATTTGCAATGCATTTTTTTTCCTTCTCCATCTTTATGGATTTGCAAAAAAATCGTGACAATGAGCTCAGGAGCCTGACCAGTCAGTGGTGGGTCATGCATGACTATTCTATTTACAACCACCCCTCTTCCCCCCTGTCTGTCTTCTTGTGCATATTGCAGCTTAATTACATTGTTTAATCTTTTTTTTTTTTTTTTTTTTTTTTTTTTTTTTTTTTTTGTCTTAGAACAAAGTACTAGTTCGGTTCGGTTCAAGTTCATGAAGGTAAAATGTTGCATTGATTTTTTTTCCTTTTTTGCCTGTTGTCTTTTAACATATGATTGTTTCCAGGAAAAGAATTCACTCTGACTGTGCCCAAAAAGTAAGATCAATTATTTTTTTTCAAAAACTCTTTATTTATTCTTCCAAATTTATTTCATCGCCTTCAAAGTAATCCCCTCCGGACACAATGCATTTATGGCAACTTTTTTTCTAATCCTCAATGCATGATAAAAAGTCATCGGCAGAGATGGCCTTCAAAGCGGCCGGCGATTCACGTTGAATCTCTTCCATCGACTCAAAACGGTGTCCCCGGAATGGTCTTTTGAGTTTAGGGAATAGCCAGAAGTCGCACGGTGGGAATACGGTGGTCGTGGAACGATATAGGGTTCATGTTTGGTGAAAAAGTCATGAAGAATCAGTACAGTGTGAGTTGGCGCATTCTATGTTTTCGGTACCAATCGAGATTTGATACGTTTGAGGCTCAAAATGGAATTGACCGATCATTTCGAAATTCCAATATCATCAGCAAGGTCTCTAATTGTAAATCGACGGTTTGCAAGCACCAAATCTTTAATTTTTTGGACTTGAACCTCGTCGGTTGAGGGTCGACCAGAGGGCTCTTAGTCTTTTAACGCGTTCTCTGCCTTCTTTGAACTGCTTATACCACTTGTAAACATTTTTTTCCGATATAGGAAAGCTCATCGAATGCCCTTTACCACATTCTATACTTTTCCGCAAACAAAATTTAATACAAGTTCTTTGCTCAGTGAATTCAGTCATCTCAAAAATTGCCGGAATCAGTTTGAGCATCTCACAATGCCAAGCGTAACTCAAACACTAATGAGTATTTTGACGTCCAATTTCACACAGATGTCAAGGACAGTGCCAGCAACTTAAAAAAGAAAAAACTGAAATCCCATAAGCCCCGGGAATTTTAAATTGAAAATGGGTCTTACTTTTTGGACACAGTAGTATCACAGTAGAATTCATTTGTAGATACAGACGGATCTCGGCTTGTTCTTGACTTGATCTTGAACTTGATTTATCCACATTTGGAATTAGATTTCCCAATAGTATTTCTAAAAGAGTTTTTGATTTATGCAGCTGCGTACTAATGCTATTCTAAACTGAAAATTAGAATAGAAGAACTTTAAATCTTCGTTAATGGTGTTTTTTCAGCTTTATATCTTTGCTTTTTATCTTTTCTCCCATCTTGATAAAAAATATTCGTAAAATATGTAGTTCTTTTCGTTAGATCAACTGTAAACTTTGACATGTGATAAAAACTATTCAAAATATTATGTTCTAGAAAAGTCAATTTTAATATTTTCAATGAATTAATTTTTATAATCATTACATGCTTTGAAAGCTAAGAAATATCTGAATATAATTAACAAGTATTCTTGATAGCCAACAAATATTTGACTGCTGTATTGTATTATGTTCATTGTTAGTCAGTGCAACAAGTGATTCTGCTTTTAATGGGGATAGATAAATATAATCTTAATTCATGCTTATAATTGTGCTGTAATTATGAAAACTTTTTAAATGACGATTTTTACCTTCCTTTACGAAATGAATTATAGCAAATAATTGAAAGTAAAGTTTGTAACCACCCTCCTGATAATAAATAATAAAGTGTCAGACATCTTTAAATTATTTACTATTGTGTCCAAAAAGTAAGACCAATTTTCAATTTAAAACTCCCGGGGCTTATGGAATTCCAATTTTGTTTCGTTTTTAGGTTGCTGGCACTGTCCTTGACATTTGTGTGAAATTTGACGTCAAAATATCCATTAGTGTTTGAGTTACGCTTGGCTTTGTCAGACGCCAAAACTGATTCCGGCGATTTTTGTAAAGTCTGAATTAATTGAGCAAAGAATTTGCATTCCATTTTGTTTGCGGAAACGTATAGAATGTTGCAGAAGGCACTCGGTGAGCATTCCTATATCGGAAAGAAATGTTTACAAGTGGTATAAACAGTTCAAAGAAGGCAGAGAACACGTTAAAGACGAAGGGCCCTCTGGTCGACCACCAACCTCAACCGACGAAGCTCACGTCCAAAATATTAAAGATTGGGTGCATTACAATTTACAATTAGAGACCTTGCTGATGATATTGGAATTTCAAAAGGATCGGTTAATTCCATTTTGGGCCTCAATTCCATCTCGATTGATACCGAAATCCCAATGAAACCCATATCGTTCCACAACCACCATATTCACCCTGTGCGACTTCTGGCTATTCCCTAAACTCAAAAGACCACTCCGCGGACACCGTTTTGAGTCGATTGAAGAGATTCAACGTGAATCGCCGGCCGCTTTGAAGGCCATCTCTGCCGATGACTTTTTAGCATGCATTGAGGATTGGAAAAAAATTTGACACAAGTGCATTGTGTCCGGAAGGGATTACTTTGAAGGCGATGAAATAAATTTGGGAAGAATAAATAAAGAGTTTTTGAAAAAAAAAATAATCTTTCTTACTTTTTGGGCACAATAGTATGTAATATAATAAAAATATATGTAAATATATTTGTACGTTTCAATTGGGTTTATTTTTTAGAAAAAAGAAGAAAGGGAAATATTTTACCAAAATAACAGCGAAATCTGAGCGTCAGTTCTCAACCTAAAAAACACAAAGAACTTACTTAAGAAACTCCAGGCATATTTTTGTTAAGCTGTATTTCATTTTGTGGAACAAAGCTGAAAAGTAAAACAAACAAAAACCAAAAATGACTGAAAATGAAATCAAATAAATTCAGAGAGAAAAGAATAAAACTTTTATCATCCCTTTAGGGCAAGCCAAAAAAAAAAAAAAAAAAAATCCCTCCGAAATAGGGAAAAACCCACCATTTACCTATAATAAGGGAATAAAATAAAATAAAAAAAACTGCACAGGTTGGTGTTTTCATTCAGTTAGAAGTAGGTTAAAACTACGACCACAAGAACAAACGATACATTTAGTTTTTTTTCTTTTTCGTGAAATAATAACTCGACAGGAGAAAAAAGTAAGAGGAACGCAAAGAGCAAAAAAAAAAAAAAAAAAAGATTAAAAAAAAAAAAGCCTCATCAAGGAACGAACGAAGAGAAGGAAAAAAAGAATAAATAAATAAATAAAAAGTAGAATCGAAAACCCGGCCTCAAAAAGGTTGGTTGGTAAATGGGTCCGTGAAAATTCACCGCTTTTATTTTCTTGCGCGACTTGGGGGAAGAAGCGCGGTGCGTTTTCGCGGGCTGTGCGTTCTCGGGAATAATTGACCTTGTGCGATTTTTAGTGAAGAAAAAAAAGAAGTCAACCCGTTCGTTCTCTCGAATCTTTCTTCCGCTCTGTGTTCGTTTTTATTTCGAAAGCAGAAAGCAGAGGATCTTCGGAAGGATTAAAACGTCTCCAACCGGAAGCGTGGTTCTTCATTTTGAAATTAGAATGCAAGCATAACCATGAGGAGTTTCGCTGTGCTTTGGATTTTGTGTTTTTCTGTTGCTGCAATTGGTAAGTTTTATTTATTTTTTTAATGGTTTCTTTTTTGTGAATGTATTTCTTTTAAGTATTTATTATTATTTATGCAAGAGAAGTAAAATGAAAATTTTTTTTTAATATTGTTTCTTATTCGCAGAAAAATATTATTTAAGATTTAATTTATTTTTGAATGCATGCAATTAAAACGATGTAGCAATCGTTGCCAATTCGAATGTTTAAAAGAAATCTAATTTTAAATGCTTATTATTATTTATTACTTATTATTTATTTTTTTTTTTTTAAATGCTTGTAATTGAAACGATGTAAAAATCGTTGTCAATTCGAAGAACTTTTTTTTATGTTTAAAAGAAATGTTATTTTAAATGCTTATTATTTATTTATTTATTTATTTTAAATGCTTATATTAAGCGAGGAAAGTAAAATTATTATTTTTTTTTACTTGTGCATCTTTTTCTTTTAGTTTTTGAAAAAGAAAGACTTTGATAATGCAATTAATTAATAATAATTTATTATTTCTTTCTTTTTACAAAGAAAAATATTATTTAAAATTGAATTTATTTTTGAATGCATGCAATTGAAACGATGTATAGCAATAATTGCCAAGTCGAATAACTTTTTTTATGCTTAAGAGAAATATTATTGAAGATTATTATTATTATTTAATATATCTAAATAATGTGAAATGAAATAAAAATTTCATTTTAAAAATTATAAATTATTCTCTGAATGAAGAATGCGAAGTATTTTTAAAAAAATTGCACTTGAATGTATATTATAAATGTATCATAAACATTAAATAATATTACACACTGATGTTGTTATCCTTGTTATGCTCTCAATCCTTTTTCTTATTGAAAATATAACTGTCATTCGTAAAGTAGATAGTTGGTCTTTATTTTAGAAAGTTTTTATAATTCAAAATAATTTAATTGTATAATTTATTTTAATCTACGTTAAATAAATTATATAATTTATTTCAATCTACAGTGAATAAATTGTATAATTTATTTAAGTCTACGTTAAACAAATGGTATAATTTATTTTAATTTACATAAAAAAAAATTTCTCAACCTTTTAGCAGCAAAGATATTGTAAAAAAACGTAAGTATTTTTGTCTTCTATTGTCATTGATAAATTACGAAATCTTATATTAATAAATGTTTAAAATTAATTACACGGCATTAGGAATGTATCTGTGGTATTTCATTGTGAGAAAAGTATACTAGTAACATAAAACTTAAAAATTTTCTATATAAATAGATTTAGTACTATTTTTTTTATTTTTGGAATTAATGATTTTCTAATATTTTAATTTATCATGCTGAATATGAGTCTGATTTTAAATGTTTTGGTTCATTATAAAATGAACGTTATTGCAGCCTAAAGCTTAATGATATTGTGTTTGTATGAAATAAAATAGTAGTGAATTTAAAATGTACATCTTAAAATGCTAAATTCGAAAAAATAGTTTTTAATGTTTTGTAATATTTCGTGAATTTATATGCGTGATTTAATTTTTCTGATTGAAGTTTACCTAATTAAGATTTAAAAATCTTCCTTTTGCTATTAAATTATAATTTAGTAAAATTATAATATAATAATAATAATAATTTTTTTCTTGTAATTTTCAATTTCATGATATTTTGATCACCAAAAAATTTGTTAATGCGCTTTATTCAGTGAAAAATAATTCATAATAATTAAATAATAATAATAATAATTATTATTACTCATAATAATTCTTAATAATTTTATTTAAAAAATAATCTTTTGGATTGATTACCGCGAGAGTGGTATATGCCAAATAATTTGTTAAAATTCCATTGCAGAAATTCACTTATAATTAATAAACCCCTTTTAAAAAATATGAAAAATTTATCTCCTGTCAGAAATGTGCTAATTAATTTAATAAATTCGCAATTCAATACTACTTCCATCGTTTCACACAATATTTTTAATTTACATACTTATGAAGTTATGTAAAATGTAATAAATTCAACATTTCTAGCCTTTTATTTCTTATTTTGTCATGCACTAAATTCAAAGAAGTTTGTGTGGGTGTTTATAAGAGAAATCAAAAATAAACTGATAACAGTTTCATCATTTAGCACGTTAAGACCATAGTGCTCACGTACAAAAATCCTGTTTGGGCAGCACAAAAGTTTAGAGACATCATCTTTGCTTTCTCTATCGTACACAAATCCTGTTTCTGTTGCACCAAAGTTAAGAAACACTGTTATGCCTCGAGGTTGCCTTTTTTTTCCTTCCTTAAACTGGAAACATTGTGACTGAAGAATAGAAAAATTTATGCTCACTTAAAGCTAATAAACATTTCTTGTTGTAAATCTAATTGTACCTGTCTAAATTAATTTAAATTAATTATTTATTTTGTTTTTTGTTTAATTCTTATTCCAAATTTTTAAAAGCTTATTTTGATACATTTATTAATTGATATTAAACTCATTAATGAAATTTTTAATATTTTTGATTATGTGGAGATTTTAGGGGTATATTTACCCCATAGGTACTCCGTAACAGGTACGCCCGTATCCATATTTTAATGAATTATTTAGCAATAAAACTTACTATGGTAGAAATCCAATGTTGTTTTTGAATGTCAGGCATTTTGACCGAGGTTATCAGCCACTAGAACGGTTAGCATGTAACAAATTCAAAGTTATCCAGGGTATATCACGATGAATCTGCTATACTGAACCTAAATTTTACCATCCTAATTTTGAATGAATATAGTCAAAAAAAGTATCTAGGGAGTTTGCAACTTCCTAACTTCCTCTTTAAAGAATTTTCTGGACCACGGATTTATCGTGCCTAGTCCCAGCCCAGAGACTGGAGGTTTCGTTTCGAAACGGCTCTCTTTGTTCAGAAACTTAAATTTTGACTTTGCAGTAGTTAATTAGTCTTCATTAAACTTGTGCCACAGGTTATTGTCGAGGAATTGAAGTATGCCTATATACACTTTATTTGTTTTTTCATGGTTTATCAATCGACTGAAAATTACACTCATGTCCATAAATTAAGGATAATGAAGTTCAGGCAAAGAAAGAGACAGAAGCAAAACAAATTTGACTTATTTATAAAGTCTATTTATTAAACAAAAGGTAAAGAGCAAAAAAGACGCTATACGTTTGACATAATAATAAAAATTGCGATTTTTACTCCCTGGAGCAAATTTCAAAAAAGAACCTATTTACAAAAAACAGTATAACATGGTTAGTATGATGGTTAATATGGAGTATGTCTCCCGGACGATGCAATACAGGCCTTACAACGCCTAGGCATGCTGAGTATCAAATTATCAATCTGATCTTGGGGAATATTACACCACTCATCAAGCAATGCCCGCCGAAGTTCCGGTTGACAGGTGGGAGGGGGTTGACGGGCTGCAATTCGTCGGCCAAGCATATCCCACACATGCTCTATTGGATTCAAGTCCGGTGAGTATGCTGGCCAATCCATACGGGTGATATCCTCCAATTGAAGGCATTCGTCTACAATGTTTGCACGGTGAGGACGGGCGTTGTTATCCATAAACAGAAATTCAGCACCCATGGCGCCCCGAAACAAACGTACATGTTGTTCCAGAATGACATCCCGATAGATGTGGCCTGTCATCGTTACACTCTGAACATGCAGGTCAGTTCTGGAACCAAGAATAATTCCTCCCCAAAAGAGCCATCCTGCACCACCGTAACGGTGTCGTTCAATGATGTTCTCTTGGTGGTAACAGGTACCTGGCGCTCTCCATATGAAAGTCCGGCGAGAATCAGACTGCAAACTAAACCTGGACTCATCGAAAAACATCACACCAGACCACTGTTGCAGTGTCCACAATGCATGCTCTCTACTCCATGTTAATCGCAGGCGACAGTGAGTTGCGGTAAGTGGAACACATCTGACAGGCCTACGAGCATATAGACCAATCTGCCCTAAGCGTCTGTACACAGTCTGCCTTGAAACTGTCGTACCGGTAGCTGAAGAGAGCTGACGAGACAGGTCTGATGCTGTGCTCCGTCTGTTTCTTTTGGCAGTAACTGCTAAATACCGGTCCTCATTCGGCGTTGTAACTCGGGGGCGACCTGTGCTGTAACATCTATTCACATTACCATCATCTTGGAATCGTTGCCAAAGCCTGGAGATGACACTCTGGGCGATTCCAAGTTCCACGGATATTTCCAGCTGGGTACGTCCACATTCCAGTCGTCCGATAATTCTACCACGTAAAAAATCATCCAAATGCTTCCTTTGTGCCATAACTATGCGGTTATTGCACTGAAAGGCTTTTAAAGCGCTTGTGAACAATTTTACTTCTTTGCCACCATTCCTTATATACCCCTCTCTTAGACTCTCGTCATTGTGACGTACTATCCGCGCCGTCTGGTGATTTCCTGTAATTTGCATATTCTTCTTCAAGATGTGTGTGATAATTCTACAGATGAAATTTTTATTTTAGAGTTCAATTTCTGTGTGATTCTGAATTATCCTTAATTTATGGACAGGAGTGTATATATATATATATATATATATATATATATATATATAATTTACAATGCCGTTCTGACCTTACGGTAGTTAAATTGTCTTTATTAAACTTGTGCCACAAGTTATTGTCAAGGAGAAGTATATATATATGCATAATTTAAGTAATAATAATTCATTGCGGAGACAAAATAATAAATCTTTTTAATATATTGATAAGTCCTATATGTCCTTTAAGTCCTAAACGTATTAGAAAATTGTGTTAAAAAATGCATCCTTTGCTTTAATTCCGTTTGTTAATTTGGCGAAAAAATTTTTAAATTACATGTGGCTTTCTAGAATAACCGAGCCAATTCACCAGCCAATCAACAGAGTGCTCCAGTCTCCGTAATCTCGTGTTTCTTTTTTCAAAAGTATTTTATATAGTCATATCTTTAAAATTGAAAATTCTCCTTTTCTTTATTTTATAATATCGATAAAATCTAATTATTATTATCTTTTATGAACAAACTATTTGCCAATCAATATCTTTTTGTTTTAAATATTATTGTTTTGAAAAGAAAAAAGAACAAACAAATTTCATAAACAAACCAAATTTTTTAATATACTTAAATTAATAAATCTCAAAATTAAAAAAAAAAAAAAAAAAAAAAAAATTCTAACGCAGTTGGCAAACACTTAGACGGTTGTCTTTTATGCCTTAAGGCAAGCGCTGCACTGACGTTACTCACTTAGCACTACTCATGAGGTCCGTGCAGCGTGGAGATAAGCTACGGACGCGGAGTAACACTACCCCCGGAACACTCTACGATCCTGTTAGACCGGCTTGAAGTGGATTCCGAACTACTACAAACATCCATGGCACCGCCGGGATTCGAACCTGAAGTACCGAATGCCTGAGCGCTAGCCATTTGGCCAACATTAAATAAAAATATAAATGTAACATTAGTGCTGATGTTAGAAACAACGCTTTTATTATTTCGTTTTTTTATTTACATTTTATGTAAAATTTATATTATTATTCATATAGCGATAATAAATCGGTATCAATACGCATTATAACTATATATCTTAAAATATTATGACATTATACATTATGATTTATTAAATTAAAACTACACATTAAAATTCCTAAATTATTTTTACACCAAAACACCAGCCATTCTTAGTTTTCACATCCAATACCTAGAATGCACGTAAAACCCAATGACTTTAATTTCATCGTTAACCATTACGGAGACAGAGAAGACGTGTGTCAATCTTCATTACGTTTCATGCTGAGAAATGAGTTTGTGACCCCAATATTTGATGTCAGATATTCATTTTCTTGCTGAATATTTTCGATCACAGATAAGGAAAAAAGTGCTTAATCCTATCTTTAGGGGTTTTCTACAATTGAAATTTAATTGCATCAGCCTGAGTTCTTATGTCACTGTTATTATGCTAATGGCATTTCCATAGTTCTTCGGAAAAAAAGGATTTCTGCACATGGAGAGATTTTAGGGAATTAATTTTTGTCTTATTATTATTATTTTTCTTTTGTTGACGTACATCGGTGGACCTCGTGATCTATTTTTGTATATTAGCGTTTGTATACTTTTCTTTGCAATCCGTTCTTCACCAACGGGTAAAGAAGGGATTGCATTGGCTTTCAAGAAAAGTTTTAGTCGGCAACTCCCCCGCATTTGAGATAATTTCTAAAACCTTTCACCAGGAGCCTGACTGTTGATGTGCGAGATAATCACAATCGCCATAGGGTCTCTTCGTTTCTGAAAATAGTGACTGTAATGAATGTAATGGATTCGAACCAGAGCAATTCTACTAGCCAGAATACGAGTTGACAATAGAATACGAGTTGGCCATCTTATGAAATAAATTATGAATTAAATAAAATGATATAAACTATGAGTTAAATCAAAGGATATGAATTATGAATTATATCAAATTAATGAAATAAATTATTAATTATATCAAATTATTGAAATAAATTAGGGATTAAATCGAATGAAGTAATGAAATAAATTATTCTGAGACCAATACATAAATAATCTAATAATTTGACATAATGATCTAATTTTTCACTTATACAGTATAAAGCTATTTTCAAAATTCATGTCACATAAGTTTTGGGTGACCCTGCTAAAAACACTCAAAATGCAAGTGGTAAATTAGTGATTGAATATTCTACTGTCATAAATTAAATATCGATGTGATATAAAGTACGAATTTGATATATATGAGTGCATTTAATTATTATTATGAAAGAACTGATGTCAATGTTCCCAAACTACACTAGAAACGCAGTTCTTATCCTTTTCCTGCTGTGTATCTCGTCAGCAATTTTTTCACTTTTACTTTTATCACTTTTGTTATCTGATTTCCAGTTGATATGCAAGGGAAATCCCTTTCTAGATAATTTTGTTTGTTTACAAGTTATCAATTTAATTATGTTTAGGCGAATGCGTGAAGTTCAACTAAAAACGCACTGTAACAAAAGAAAAAAAAATAATATTTCCTAAAATCAAAAATTATCTAGTGTTCAAAACTTACCAATAAAAAGGGTTTAAAATTAAATTATCATGAATTTATTTTTATTAAAATATATAAGCACATATACATAATACATAAGTCATATAGGCATAATCTATATTACATAATACATTTGCCATATAGACACAAGCCATATACATAATGCATACGCTTTATAGAATAAGCATAATAAAAATTTCGTTCAATGTAATTTTAAGATTATATCTAAAGCGATGGTCAATTTTTGCCAATTTAGCGAGTATTAAAATATTTAATGGAACACGACTCTGATGCACGGAACCCCATAAAATAAAATTATCATTCTATTGTGACTTATTTTATTAATTTTACTTATTTCATTTGTGGAACACTTTCAATGTAATAAAAGCAATTCATAGAGCCCTTTAGATTGTATAAAAATAGCTGAACATATCTCTGAAAAATTGGGGGAGGGGCGGGGCTGATGGTCGAGTGGCTAGCTCTCTGTACCACAGGTTGGAATCCCGGTGGTGCCATGGATGTTTGTTGTGGTTCGGAATCCACTTTAAACCGCAGGTTCCAGTCTAATAGGAACGTAGAGCGTTGTGGGGGTAGTGTCACTCGCTTCCGTAGCATGTCTTCCAGCCACACGTGTCCCGTGGGTAGTGCTAATTGAATAACAGCAGTGCAGCCCTTGCTTATGGCATAAAGACTAACTGTCTCTGTATTTGCCAGCTGGATTAGAAAAAAAATCACTGAAAAAACATAACATTAAAAGGCAAGTCACCTGTTGCGGAAATACAAAAAACTAAGTTTTTCATTCCATCCTTTTCTTTGAAATTTCCATTGCAAATTATTCACAAATCAAAATAAACTGTGCTTTTTGCAATAATAATTTTCTGTAGTAGAAAAAAATCAGACTAGCATACACTAAATGTATTGAAAATAATGTATAAAGAAAACAATATGGTGTAAAATGAATTGATTGGCCATACGCCATGGAAATACCCAATAAATAATTTTAATTTAAAATTATATGTATTAAAGATTTTCAATTCAACTCTTTGAGCAAGCAGCATTATCATTTGTCACTTCGTCCTACATGCGTGCAGAGTGGCGACCACAGGCAGCAAGTGTGCCGCACGCCCCAGCGATCACAGTCGCGGTCCCTTTGTGGTCTAAAGTGCTGTTCGCCCAGCAATTTGCGATAAACAGACTGTTACGTTCAGGGAGGATTCTTGTGGGAAGGCACCCGTAAAGCGAACGTACCCTCTGACAATGAATTCAACGGGCACACGCAACTGTCAGTTAATCTTTTTAGCAGAAGACTTAAACCCAAGATGGAATTAAGAAATGAGAACAGTCTTGTTTTCAATTCACTGAATTTGCTTTTTAGAAAGTTAACTTATCGAATTTAAGGAACTAGATTTTTATTACTTTTCAATTCACTTAATCAGATAACGATAATTTTTTTTCTCCATTTTTAATGCTAACTTTTGTTATTCTCTACTGATATGATTTTGCAGCAATTTCGTTGCTATGCAGACCAGTTGCAAATTCATCGTATCAGTGTGCGTCTGTGTATGGGGGATATCTTTCAGATGTGATTACAGGGCAGCTACCTCATATTTGCTGGTTATATTAGGACAGTAAGTTAGAGCACTAATGTATTACGACAGTAAGTTAGAACAGCAATGTATTAAGACAGTAATATTTGCGGGTGAATCAGGACAGTAAGTTAGAACAGCAATGTATTAAGACAGTAATATTTGCGGGTGAATCAGGACAGTAAGTTAGAACAGCAATGTATTAAGACAGTAATTGTATTAGGACAGTAATATTTGCGGGTCAATTAGGACAGTAAGTTAGAACATCAATGTATTAAGGCAGTAATTGTATTAGGCCAGTAAGTTAGAACAGTAATGTATTAGGACAGTAGCATTTGCGGGTGAATTAGGACAGTAAGTTAGAACAGTAATGTATTAAGACAGTAGTTGAACTAGGACAGTAATGTTTGCTAGTGAATTAGGACAGTAAATATTCACTTGTCAGTACAAAGCAATCAATCAAAATGTCTACCGAATCAATTGGTTTTTCAAAGCAATGAATCTTTCGTGAACCACATTTTTTATCCTTTGTTTTACGCTTCACAGCTCTTAGTCCCGCAGAATTGCAAATGAAACTGCTAGTAAATATATATATATTTTTTTTACTTAAAAAAGTGTATTTGTGTAAAATTCAAAGAATTAATTTTCGATTAAAAAAAAATTCAACAAATATGAAGACATTGTTCATGACACATAACATTTTTTTAAATGAGCATTTGAAAGGTTTTCGTTTTTGTAAAATAAAATGTAAAATATTTATAACTAGGATTTAACTAGGTTTAGTACTAAATATTTGTGTATTGTTTTAATTTCCAAAAGAAAATAAATCCTAAGAGAACCCCAATAACATTCTCCATGTAACTTCAAATTCATGTTCATCAGATATTGTTCATGTCACATCAAATTTTTGTTTAAATGAGCATTTCTAAGGTTTTCGTTTTCGTAAAATAAAATTCAAAATATTTATAATTAGCATTTAACTAGGTTTAGTATTAAACATTTATGTGTATATTGTTTTAATTTTCAAACGAAAATAAATCTTAAAAGAACCCCAATAAATTGCAAAAATATTGTTTAACGTTCTTCCTGAAAAAAGAAAACATTATTTTTTTTTTTTTGCATATTTGGTATTGGATGTGTTAACTAAATCTTCCTCTCATTCTTATATTGTAATAAAATTTCTTTTTAAATTTACGCTCTATACAAGGCTACTGGCAGGGGGTACATGAAGGTACAAAGCCCTCTACGACGACTTTCAGCGATAATTGCATCACATTTGCGTATTGTATTCCTCTGAGCAGCCTGACTGCCAGTGTATGAAATCGAATACACTTCAGTCTCTTTTTTAGGCCATACATTTTTTTTCTAATGCACCTGGTAAATACACAGATCGTGATCTTTTTATGCCATAAGCAAGGGCTGCACCGACGTTACTCACTTAGCGCATATAACTTGAAGATATGCTACGGATGAGAGTAACTCTACTCCCGCAACCCTCTACGATCCTGTTAGACCGGAACCTACGGTTTAAGGTGTATTCCGGACCACTACAAGCTGCTATGGCACCGCAGGCAGAAACCTGTGGTACCGAGCGCCAACCATCAGGCCCCATGGCATAAAGATTAACTTTTTCTGTATTGCCAGCTGCATTAGAACAACAAAAATTAATAATGCTTTTTAAAATATGCATATTTTATTATCATTTTCTTTCTAGTGTCTTTTCTTTTTATCTTTAACCACTCAGCCATCAGGCCCCTCATGCATAGGCGCCTCAGGCTATACATATATATTTATAAATTATGGGTAAAACATAACTCCGTAAAAACTTCCCAGCACATTATTATTATTGATAATCTCAAACAAACTAAATGCCTGAATTATTGGCCTGTTTACGATGTTTAAAACAAAGTTATCCTTAATTTTGGTTGCCTAAACATGAATAAAAATCACATAAAAATATTATTTTTGATATTAGAATTTGCGTAAAAAAAAATCTCATAAAATGTAATTTAGGTGTATCTTCGGAATCTTAAAATTCATTTTTCAGTATATGTTTCATTGCTTTCAATTATATATATTTTTTTCAATCACCGTTCTCAAAAAAACCTTGATAAATTTTTACTCCTAAAGTGAAACCCGTAATTGAACCGTAAAAAAAAAGTACCATTTTCATTAATACCTGAGTGTTATCTTAACCAAGAACGCGACCAAAGATAGCGAATTCCACGATCCGAGGTCCAAAAGAGAAAAATAAAGCAATTAATACTGAGAGACGGCTGCAGAAGACGGGTTTGTTGACCTCCTTCATTGGGCCGAGAGGGGCGAAAGGAGAGTTTTATGTCCTTCACGCTATCCGTTTGGTGATGCAAGGGACGTCCTCTCTCGCCACGGATACCGTACCGGATTCGTTTTTCGCACTCTTGGTTTCGGAACCCCAGGTTCACTTTCGAGAGGTGACTTTCTTTAAGAATGGTTTCATCAACTGTCTTTATGTTAAGTCTGTTGCCTTCATGGCGGACTAGTTTGACTTTTAGAGGCCCTTTTTGGGTTTGTGTGGTTTTATTTCAAAACGAGTGAGAAATTTTTATTTTGTATTTGAACGAAGATAGACTGTTAAGTAATATTTATGCTCAGAATGGCTTTTTTTAAAGAGACTTACTTACGTATTTATTGACATTGCATTTTACGGCAACATCAGTACGGTATTTTACAACGTGCTTATTGCCATTACGTTTTACGGCAACATGAGTACGATATTTAATTACGTACTTATTGACATTACGTTTTAAGGCAACATGAGTACGATATTTAATTACGTACTTATTGACATTACGTTTTAAGGCAACATGAGTACGATATTTTTACAATTGACGTGCGATTTTAATTGCCATTACGTTTTAAGGCAACATGAGTACGATATTTAATTACGTACTTATTGACATTACGTTTTAAGGCAACATGAGTACGATATTTAATTACGTACTTGTATTTATAAATAAAAGAAAATATGTTTCTACAGATATTAATGTTCGAAGATGTTAATTAGAAACCGCTGCATGTATAGTTCCTGTTAACCCAATAATATCTTTTTTTTTGTGTAGATCCGTGCATATCCTATTCTACTTATGCACGCTCTATACAACTCCATTTGCAGGGAGTACATGAGGGTGCAATGTCTTCCACGATGACTATCAGAGATAATTACACCACATTTGCGTGTTATATTTTTCCCAGCAGCCTGACTGCCAATGTGAGACGCTTGCATACAATGTCACAAGACCTATTGAGTCTCATCATTCTGAAACCAGTGACTACAGAAGATTTAAACCTAAGCCCATTTTTTTTCTTACACTAGTTCATTACGTAACCACTAGACCATAGTAGGTCAGCTTTGTAGGACTTTAAAGGGATATCCTATTTTTTCTGTGACCTTAAACAAAAATTCCCTTAAATAAAATGAAATAGCAAATGATACCGGTGTGAAAAACCACAATATTTACGTGCACAAATTTGGCAAACTAATTTAGTTAACTAAAGTAGAAGTAAGAAAAATCTTAAGTTTGTTCCTTTGTTGAATTTCAGAATTTTAGCATGCATGTTAATATTTTATATAAAAAAAGATCTTCTGGAGTTTTTTTGAAATTAAACACCTATAATTATATTTTAATCACACTATCTTATTCCAAAAGTCTTATGTCAGATAGTATAAACAGATTTTTAAAAAAAATAATAATTTAAACATTTTACCTGAAGTATACTGATATAAATGAAATAATATAGCTCTTCGATATGACAAAAGTCATGGGATAGCAATATGCAAATTTTCAGATAAGTTCGCGTAGAACAGGTATAAATGCGCATAAATTTCTACGTTATTCAAATTTTGATGATGATGACCGCACGACGGGAATTCGATATAAATGAAATGTTAGTTAGAGCTAGACGCATGGGTCATGCCATTTCGGGAATGAAATAACATTCCCAGATGCACGATATAAATGGAATATGGAAGGTACGGTATCCCAATGGACAGTTCTTCAATATAAATGAACCGGCGACGTTATATAAGTCTTCAATATAAATTAATTAACATAAGTCTTCAAGGGGACTTGTCTGTTAAATGAAATAATTTTTCTTGGGCTATTCAGCAGAAGACCGACTCAGCCTTTACTGACAGAACGACATCGCTTGCAGCGACTCTCGTGGGCACGTGAGCATATCGGTTGGTCCCTAGATGAAATGGAAAACTGTGGCCTGGTCCGATGAGTCATGATTTCAGTTGAAGAGCTGATGGTAGGGTTCATGTGGCGCAGACCCCACGAAGCCATGGACCCAAACTTCAGCGGACGCCGAGCTGATGGGTAACAATAACCCCGTGGGCTGTTTTTTTCATGGCATGGACTTGGTCCTCTGGTGCGACTGGACCGAACATTGACTGGAAATGCTTATGTTCAGCTACTTGGAGATCACTTTGAAGCCATTCATGGACTTCATGTACCCAAACAACGATGGGACGGATGACAATGCGCCATGTCACCGGACTCGCGATTGGTTTTGAAGAACATTCACTGGACAATTCCAAACGAATGATCTGGCCACCTAGATCGCCCGACATGAATCCCATCGAGCATTTATGGGACATCATCGAGGGTCTGTTCATGCCCAAAATCCTGCAGATCAACGCTTTCACAATTATGGACGTCTATCGATACAGCGCTGGCTCAATATTCCTGCAGAAGACTTTCAACGACTATCCATGCCACGTCTTGCGATATAAAAAAGGAGGGGCCGACACGATATTAAAGGTATTCCATGAATTTTGTCACTTCAGTGTATAACTCTTCGATATAATATAACTCTACGATGTAAGTAAAGTAGTATAAGTTTATGATATAAATGAGATATTATAAATCTACGTTATAAATGATATAATATAATTCGATATAAATGAAATAATATAATACGATATAAATGGAATATGGAAGGTACGGTATAATGGAAGTTCTTCAATATAAATGAAATTATATAAGTCTTCAATATAAATTAATTAACATAAGTCTTCAAAATAAATGAAATATTTTTTTTTGTTCTAACACAGCTGGCAAACACTTATACTGTTGTCTTGGATGCCTTAAAGCAAGCGCTGCGCAGCTATTACTCACTTAGCACCACCCAGGAGGTACATGTAGCTTGAAGATAAGCTATGGACGTGGAGTAACAATAACCTTGTAACGCTTTAAGGCTCGTTCCCACCGAAGCGAGAGACGTGAAGATGCAAGAGGCAAGCGACCAAATTTTTTCGACCCCTTCACAGCGAAACGTCAGAAATAGCATTGTACCCATAGTGAAAACCGCTTTTGAAAGTTGGGCTACTCCACGCGGCGAACTGCAAACCGGTTTCAGGCGACCGCGGTGAGGTCAAATTTTGGTCGCTTGCATCTTGTCGCCTTGGTGAGCACGAGCCTTTACGATCCTGTTAGACCGGGACCTACGATTTAAGGTGGATTCTGAATCCCTTACAAACATCCACGTCATCGCCGGGACTCGAACACGAAACCCGTGGTACCGAGCGCCAGAGCACTACCCACTCGGCCTTTCATGCCCCAATGAGATAATATAAGTCTACGATATAAATGAGATAATATAAGTCTACGATATAAATGAAATAATATAAATCTTCGATATAAATGAAATAATATTTCTCTTCACTATAAATGAAATAATAGGAGTCTGCGATATGAATGAAATATGTCTTCAATATAAATGAAATAATATGAGTCTACGATATAAATGAATTAATATAAGCCTTCAATATAAATGAAAGTATTGATATAAATGAAATAATATATGTCTACGATATAAATGAAAGTACTGATATAAATGAAATAATTTATAAATTCATACTATACTATTCATAGTATACCCAGACTATCTACAAGTAAGCGGAACCGTTGCTGCAAGACGAGGCGAGGACTACCCACAGCGTCTGCGTGATCCGTGACAGACACTTCCCATTTCAATGCGAAATCATAGAGACACCTGACCTTAACTTGTTACTTCACAGCACGTTAAATTCCAGGTGACCCGTGAAAAGAGCCTTTGTGTTACCCCTCTCAAAGGCATAGGATGCGACAGGGGAAAGAAAAACAACTTTTTCCGTTCATCTCTTTTTGTCATCGAGTAGATGACCTTCCGCTCCTATGTCCATTATCCGTAACTTAATGAGATAAGTGCAATTTGCATACATTATACATATACCAACCGCAGTTAAGTTCTTGTTGCAAGAAGAAGCAAAAAATATTGAATAATGGAAGGTTATGATTATCTTAAGCTGTATAATTGGGAATAGGCGATGCTAAGTATAAATTTGGTGGCTAATTACCGAAACGGAACATACAGTAAGCTGGTCGGGCTTGGGCCTTGCTTACGGATGCATGAGTTATCTGACCTTTCTCTGGTCGGTAGTCTAAACGGGAAGTATATAGAGCACGGTGATTGCGGATAATTCAAGGTTTCTTTTTATAAGTTGGTGAATAATTTTGTGTTTTAAATTTTTTATTTTATTTGTTTTTTTTTTTTTTTTATGTTTTGTACAAATTTCTGATAGATATTTCATGTATTCGAATATTGTAGATTAGGTATGATAGAAAATAGTGTAAGTTTAGTGCATGGAGTCCACTAGCGAAAAGGGCCGGAGGGGGATTAACAAATTATCATTATCATTATCATTATCAAATTTCATTATCGTCATCATCATTGGTGCACAGCCTTATGGTGGACCATGGCCGTCTGCCTACTGGCAGATTTCGAGACGGGAGATGTTTTTTTTTATGGCATATGGTAGTCAGCCATACGCCCAACACTGTACATTTATATTAGACCGGGACTTACGATTTAAAGTGGATGCCGACCCACTACAAACATCTATAGCACCGCCGGGATTTGAACTTGACATTTGTGGCGCCGAGGGCCAGAACGCTAGTCACTCGGCTATCAAGCCCCAATTATCATTTCAATATGTAAAAATTATTCTTGATGTGAAAGAAAAAAATGTTTTTTGAGAGGAGGGGAAAGGAATCAGTCCACATTTGGTTTGGGGCTCCACGGTCATTTTATGCACACTGGCTCACACATAAGACAAACAGACCAATAAGCACATACACAGATAATTAATAATGACTGAATCAGTCCACATTTGTACATTTTGTTTGGTTTGTCGCTCCACTGTCATTTTATGCACACTTAAGGCTAATTCGTAGCCACGTTAAACTGTATGCTAATTAGAAAACAACCTACAGCTTAACGTGGATTCCGAACCCCTCACCAACGTCCATACTATCGCCGGTATGCAAACCTGAAGCGTGTGGTACCAAAACCAAGAGCGCTAGCCAAATGGTTATCAGGCCGCCCGTTGCATAATGAACTTAAAACAAATGAGCGGCATTCGAAAACAGCGAAATAATCATGATATAATTTAGTGAATATAAAATAACAGAATATTAATATTATGCTATGCCATCTCAAATTTAAATGAAATGTTTAATAATGTTTGAATTGACTACATTCTATATAGCTATCTGATTCGGTATATCGTCGCTAGAACAAATGCAATTTTAGAATCTAGATTTGCTTCCTTTTAAAAAGAATGATTTATTATCTAATTGCAACTAAAACGTCATCCTGAAGAGATTTTTAGTGCAAACCGAACCGTATGTGTGCCATGAAAGTAGAATCAAAAGAATTCCAACGAAATGTGCCTGATGATGATCTAACTATTTAGTGAAACGCGTGTCCTTTTCTTGAATGATGCTGTCTTTTATGGCCTGAACTCATTTATCTTTTCCACTGTGTGACGGTGCGTGTAACTTCCAAGTGGACAAAGGGTTGGAAGCTAGAATTTTCTTTTTACTTTAAACATCTTAAGATTTCTGTGTAGCACAAATTCTTCGTTTGCGAATTTTGGTGTTATAAAATTTTACGATTTTGGAACATAAATAGTTTTGTAAGATTATTGAGTATCGTTGGATAGTTAAGATCCTTAAACTCGTTTGACTCATGTTTGGGAAAAAACTCAGGATTTTTAAGGCGTTGTTGATCTGTCGTTTAACATTAAATTTGACAACAATGAAATTCCTTCGGTAAAAAAATTGTAGCAATTTTTTAATTTTGGAAGCTGAATTTTGATCTATAATTTGAACCAAATAAATTTCACAATTAACATTACCTGATTTAAACGACACAAATAAAAATGCATACCAGTTTTTGACGAGTTTTTCCACAACATTATTCAAACTTGCGATGTGTAAAGCAAATTTTAAATATACGATTAGAATCTAAAACAAGATTATCATTAAATTTCAAGGATATATCTGCTATGTATTAGTAGGGGACAAAAATAATATCGTTTTCTACATTAAATTTAAACAGATACATTTTTACCAAGTTTTTATTTTTAATCAATAATGTAATCATCGTCGTTATCAACAACCTTTTGTCACCTAGTGTGCAAATTTTCAATGCTGGATTGATAAAAATCAATAGATTTTAGAGAAAATATCTGAAGATGGTATTTTAGACATCATCCGAATTTTCAATTTTTTTGCCACTTAGAAAATGCTATAGAAATTAGAATAAATGGAAATCAGATGGCGCAATATCGGGCGAGTGTGTTGGGTGAGGCAATACCTACCATCCCTTTTCAATTAAAAATTGATTTACTCGATTCAGTCGTTCGCAATAAAGGATTGCATTTAGTTTGTCCAGGTTTCAGCACTTCACAATTAACGACCGCGCTAATATACCACCAAACCAGGGCCGGATTTAGATGAAAAGAGGCCCTAGGCTATTCCACTTATGAGGCCCTTTCACCTCCCATTTTTAAGTTTGTAAATTGCATGAGAGATAATAAAATACATCATTACTGTGATATATATAACAATATGTTAAATGAAACATGTTATGATTGGTACTAACCTTTTTAAAAAATGTGACAAGGATAATAAATAAAAAAAAAGTCGAGAACACTTATTTATATACAAATGAACAGAACCAATGAATCGAACGCGTTGATCTTAACCAATACATTTTTATGTTTGTTTATTAGTCATACGTGTAGAATTTCTCCTTATTTTCGATTCAGTGTTCACTGTTTTTAGAATAGTGTAAGTCTAATTTTGCTAACAATTTAAATGTAGGCCCCTCTTGATCTTGAGGCCCTAGGCTGAAGCCTAGTTAGCCTATAGGAAAATCCGGCCCTGCACCAAACACACAAATGCGCCTTTTAGGGATGTAAACCTGGCTCATTCGGAGAGAGATACTGCCTTTCGCGTTTTGGATTATCATGGAGGACCCATGATAATCCAAGCAATAAGTTGCATAAGTAATAAGCTGCATGTGTAGCTGAAGCAATAAGTTGCATGTGTAGTTTTGTTTTCTTCGATCAGATTATGCGGGACCCAAACACCTGCTCTGCCTACTTTACCAATCTACTGCAGATGTTCTTGGATGGTCGACCAAGGTTGGCTAAGTTCATTGATTGTCTGGCACGGATTTGCTTCCACTTCCGACCTTAACATGTCTTTGTCTAAAGTTGTTGATCTTCCTGATCGGCACGAGTCGGAAAGATTGAAATTACCGGATTTGAACTTAGAAAACCACCTTTGGCATTTACGAACGTCTAATGCGTTTGGTTAAATATCGCAAATGGTTTTGGTAGCAAACGTTGCATTACTACCCTTGTGAACGCCAAAAAGCATACAATGCTGGATATCTACCTCTTCTGGTATTTGGCTGGCCATTACACTTATAAATTGCAAAAAATATAATAATAAATAAATAAATAAAAATAAAAATATTATTTACGAGTAAACAAGTCACTTTAACCATAAAATGTCTTTGACACGACTTTGAAGTGCAAATGAGCTGATAAATGTCTAACTAATATGGACATGCGCAGAAACGATATTACTTTCCCTCCCCCTAATATTTTGTCCTCATGTGAAACACAAGCTAATTATGCCATCTTTTATTTTCCCAATAAATGACATGACCTTCTCATAATCCCAAATAAAGTGTATACTATCATTAGTATGCGAAGACTACAGATTTCTATATTGTATTTAAATTTACTATAATCACATGTTTTTTTAATTTGATTTTTTAAAATAACGTTAAAGGGTGGTTGACTTTCGAAAGTTTATTAAGACATTTTGTGGGGAAGGGGAATGAATTAACCATGCCCATTTCTTGAATAATTTTTATTTATCTTATTATTAATTACTTATGAATAATTTCAACTTTAATTAATTTTTAAATGATTTTTATTAAAAGAAGCTCCATTGCAAAATTATTCTTTTACTCTCAAGAAGTGGTTTACGGAGTATAGTAGTACTGCTACTACTATTACACCACACCACATCACTGTGCCTAGAGCTGAGTTACCCCTATACAGTTTGGGAATGATGTGGGTGAAATTGAATGGAAGCACAGTGGAAGCGGGAAAATTTCGCAAATTTCACTTTTGGAGATACAGAAACTAAACAACGACGACAATTTTTACAAAAACAGAAGAGGAAAAAAAAAAAAAAATTAATTTAAAAAATTGGGGGGGGGATATGAAATGCGAGAATGCATAAAATATATAAATACATTAGGTAAATTATTAGAAAATTTAAAAGCAATGTAATACAGTAAACACTACATTAGAGAATATACAAATCAGAGAGCTGAAGGGGTATTGGCTGTACAGAAGTACTTTTGATAGCTAAGCCGAAACGATAGTTAGATCTATTCCGGGAATGGTCAAGATAAATTTAAAGACCAGAAGATACTTCCGTTAGGTTTGAGGAAGAGGGTATATCTCTTTCCTATCCTTTTTACGCCTTCTCTAATATGTTTGCGGGTGAGTGGTGAATGTTTTCACGGTAGAGTCATGTCGTTCGAAAATGATACTTGCAATGGGTTTTTGTATTTTATTAAAAGTAAAATGACTATTCTTGGGTTGAGGCTAAAATATTAATATGAAGTTTTAAATGTAAATATTTTATGTACATAAATGACTATTAACAATATAACATTTGACAAATGTTTATGAACTTTATTTATTACATCTTAAAATGATTAATTGTTTGTATATGACATTTTTATCTGGCAATCGATGTCATATGGTTCGAATCACGACGATGCTATGGATATTTGTAGTGGTTCGGAATTCACTTTAAACCGTAGGTCCTGGTTTAATATGACTACTACACCACACCACATCACTGTGCCTAGAGCTGAGTTGCCCTTTTACGGTTTGGGAATGATATGGGTGAGAGAAGTCTGATGGCTCCATGACGCTCTGCGGTCATATGAGACAGGGACTAACGGGTTAAAGTGGATTCCGAACCACTACAAACATCCATGGCACCACCGGGACACAAACACGAAACCTACGGCTCCAAACGCCAGAGCGCTAGACACTTGGCTATTCAGGCCCCGTTCTAATATGACTGCAGAGCTTTGGGCGAAGGGCTTACAACCCTACCGCGGAAAAAGAAAACATCTTCTGTTTCATAATCTGGCAGTAGGCAGATAGCCATGATCCAACATGGACTGTAGTGCCAGGGAGTTAGTTAATTAGTTATATTACCAATTAGTATTAATTAGTATTATATCATTTTTAAAAAATAAAGCAAAGTACGATGTGATATGTCCTGTTTCTCTTATAATTAATACTATCATCTAATACCAATTACGTCATTAAAGAAATTTGAAATGCTAAAAATATTCGGAGATAGCAGAATATATATTAAAAGTTAAATATTTAATTTCCTTCAAAATTCTATTTTATAATTCATTTATGTCGTAACATTTTTACAGTAATAATTTCAAATAAAAATAAAATTTTATTTTATTTGCATAATTATTTTTAAAAACTGTAGAATAGTCTTAATTGTGATCTAATTATTTATAAAAAATATTATAAAATTAATTATTATTTATAATAATAATTAAAAAATTTTAACAGTAATTAATAATAATAATTAATAATTTTAATTAATTTTTTAATATTTTTTTTCTCTTTTATTATTCATAAAACATGATTATAAATAAGTTACGCAGGCACCCTTGAAATGGAAGAAAAGAGCTTGTTGTGATTCAATGAACGTCCTATTCAATTGAAAGGTGATTCGTATCAAACGATCAGGAAGGAGACGTCACAAGTGCCGTGAGGGCACGCTCTTAGTGCGTTATGTAAAATACACGATTTAATGCGCGGTAGAATGAATAAGGGTGTAAGTGTGACAAGTGTAACCCAAGAGTTTCGATTCTGAGCTTTGCATCATATTCTTTGACATCTTGCGTCACATTTCAAATTGACATCTGTTGTTGTTGCTCTACGATTGCCATGCATTTGCACCTATGCTACTCTTTTAATACATTGTTTTTGTTTACATAATGTATGATTTCTATTCCTTTTTGCATTAGTATACCTTCTTCATCCCGGCCCTGAATGGCCGAGTGGCTAGCTCTCTGGAGCTCGGTACCACAGGTTTCAAGTTCGAGTCCCGGCGAAGCCCATGGATGTTTGTAGCGGTTCGGAATCCACTTTAAACCATAGCTCCCGGTCTGACATAATCGTAGAGCGAGGGTAGTGTTATTCCGCTTCCGTAGATTATCTTCAAGCTACACGCACCTCCTAGGTAGTGCTAAGTGAGTAACTTCGGTGCAGCGCTTGCCTTAAGCCATCCAAGACAATTGTCTAAGTGTTTTCCAGTTGCATTAGAACAAAAAAAATCCTTCTTCATACCTTAGGTTAAGTTTCATGTCTCGCTGTTGATTACTCCTGAGTTACAATGAAAGAAAACACTCGTTGCGTTCATTTTGTACATCGACTTATTTATGATGGAGTGACTAGCGCTCGGTGCCACATGTTTCAAGTTCCTGTCCCGACGGTGGCATCGATGTTTGTAGTGGTTCGCAATCCAATTTAAATCGTAGGTCCCAGTCTCATACGACTATAGAGCGTTGGTCTTAGGGCTAAAAATCTTATCTCTTAAAAAGAAAACATTGTCCTGTCACAAATTTGCCAGTAGGCAGGTGGCCTTGGTCCACCATGGGGTTGTTGCGACACTGATGGTGATGAGTTTATTTATACTTATTTACAGTGGGTAGATTGGAAATTTACCCATATTGATGCTTTCTGATGCAGCTTTGTCAATAACGGCAAATATGTATCAGATCCAGCGTTACCCAATATTTACCCCGGAACCTGCTACACTGCATAAACATTGTCCCATCCATGCTCTTAAGATTGGTGTCTAGGGTTTGCATTCTCCTTCTCATGTTTTTTATCCCAATGAAAGGCTGTGTGGCCTAAGAAACAATTTTGCCCATGCCTACCTACCACAGTCATGCTCAGAGAATCATTTGGGGGCCTGAGGGCCAATTGGCTGGCCTTTGACACCACAGGTTTCGGTTTCGAGTCCGTGCGGTGCCATGGATGTTTCTAGTAATTCGGAATGCAATTTAAGCCGTAAGTCCCGGTCTGTTTAGCTCTCGTGTGCACAAGATGACCGTAGAGAGTCAAACCAAGCCAAACCAGAGAATCATTTGTCAGGTTGTGGTTGAAAAATAAAAACCATATACTAACTATACTGCTCTTAAATTTAACCATTTTAATTTATCAAAATATGCACTAATATTTTTAGGTTAAAGCTACTAGCTTCGCAAGAAAGTAATTTCGGTGTTTGCAATAAATTTAAATGGTGAAAACTGAAATTATTATAAATGTTTTTCAAATTCAATAGTTGTATTATTATTTAAACGTGATAAATTAATCACTTAAATTAAACTTAATTAATTAAATTAATGAATGAATTAATATTTAAACGTGATAATAATTATTATTTAAAAGTGTTTATTTTATTAAAGTAATAACTAATTCTGCAATTATAAATTAATTCTTGCCCCAAAACCATTTAACACAGATATAATACGCCGTACAGAAAAATGAACAAGAAACATTTAGTACCATTTCATCACCATACTTACATTTCTACATCACCACTTCTCATCTGGCAATCATTTACGTTCATTAGTTTTGTAACACCAACTGGCATCAAAGGCAAACCGTAGCATCCAAGTGGCAAATCACTCAGCGATTGTCACGCCCCTTTCGACATTGACCTTCTTGCTGAGATTTCGAAGGTCGATCACTAAGAATTTCATCGCCCAGCTTCTGAGGAAGATAAAGAAAATAATAGGAGAAAAAAAACAACGTTCATTTAGTACTCACACATTGTTGATATCACACATGGTTTGGATGGTTCAAAAGTCAAATTCCTTGGGTGTGCCTCTTTCTCAAAATATACCATGCTGGATTGAAGGGTGAGAATGAAGTTATTCCAAACAAAATTCGCTGATCGTGAGATTTAATCTTTTTTTTTTATATCTTGGCCCAATGCAAATCTTCTATTATTTATTTTATATGTTTCTAAATGTTTCAGCTTTTTGCTCATAGTTTGCAACCTTGCAGTGGTAAAAAAATATTAAAACTATGTTCTTAACTTACTATTTAGCCTCTTTATGCTTGATTACTAATTTGTGGTAGGTAAAAGTAAATATTTTCAGTGAAATGTATCTGTGTTCTTTATTAAAGATTTGTGTCTTTGAAAAACGCACAATCAAAAAACAAGATAATATAATAAGAGGTTGATAATATAATTAAATAAAAGGTTTTTTTTTTTTTTAATTTTTAACTATTATTTTTTTTGTCAAACTTTTTTTTTTTTTTTTTTTTTTACTAATGCAGCTGGCAATACAGAGACAGTTATCTTTATACTGCACCGCTGTTGCTCATTTAGCACTACCCAGGAGGCCCGTATAGCTTGAAGATATGCTATGGACGCAAATAAAATTACCCCCGCAACGCTCTACGATCCTATTAGATCGCTATAGATCCACTTTAAGCCGTAGGTCCCTGTCTCATATGACTGTAGAGCATCACCGAGCCTAATCAAACTTCTCTCACCCACATCATTCCCAAACTGTAAAGGCACAACTCAGCTCTAGGCACAGTGATATGGTGTGGTGCAATAGTAGTAGATTTCTTTGCTCTAAAAATAATCTCATTAATCTAATTTATAAAATATTATAAAAAATCTAATTTATAAAATATTATAAAAAATCTAATTTATAAAATATTATAAAAAATCTAATTTATAAAATATTATAAAAAATCTAATTTATAAAATATTATAAAAAATCTATTATAAAAACTATCTAATTATAAAAAATAAAATCAGCGGAAGCTTTAATCCAACTTCTGTCTATAAATTATAAAAATAATTTTTCTGAATATTCAATAGCTTCTTCTTCATTGCTACAACTGCCCTATAGGTCGTCTGCCTATTGGCAGATTTTGAGACAGATATTTTCTTTTTACGGGGTAGGGTTATCAGCTTTATGCCCTACAGTCATATTAGACCGGGGCTTCCGACTTAAAGTGGATTCTGAACCACTACAAGTCAGGCGTCGAACGTGAAGCTTGTGGCACAGAGCGCTAGACTGCTAGTCACTTAGCCATCCAGCTCATTTGAATGACTGATATAAAAAATAAAGAAGATAAATAAATTTTTAATCTCACAGATTTCATAAAAGATACGGTAGCATGACTGTTATTAGTTATTATTGTTTATTAGTGTTTACAAAAATAATAGGATATGAAATTATACTTATTAGTAAATATTTACATTAAGGCAAATGCCAGATATTTGATGCTGCAAACTGAAATTGATGAATGATATATTTAAAAAAAATATTTAACGATGTTTAAAGTTTTCACGTATCTATTCAAGCGATCGTCAGTTTTTTAGAGCGTGAAATAGTTTTATTGAAACACGATTTAATTTTACAAATTTCAAACGAATTTTCTTATTCGTGTAATTGAAAAAAAAACCATTCTATTTATTTGAAACACAAAACATCCTTTCCTGAAATAATATTATTTCAACGATCCGTAAATTGGAATTGAATAACATGTTCCAATAATTTTTTTTCAGTGATTTTAATTATAAACGACCTCATATTTATATGAAATTAAACTTATTAATTAATTTAGATAAAGAAATTAATTTTAATAATAATTTATATAAAGAAATTAATTTTAATTTTTTTTTAATTTTTTTTTTTAAGAAAATGCTCTTTTTACATCAAGATAGAGTATTCTTGGCTTTTTTTTAAAGAAAATTTTAGATATTTCTTTTGTATTTTCAATTATAGAATTATATATTAAATTTGTTGGTGCATATTTTAACTCAGAATATGTTTCTTAAGACTTATTTACATAAAGAAATTATTACCTCTCATACTTCATAATTATTACTTTTTTTTACCCAATACTACATATTTAAAAAAAAAAAATACTTTTATTGACTAAACAGTTATACTAATCTTATCTAAGATGGAATAAATAATCGAAAACAATTATAATTATCAGTATAACTATAACAAATAAATGAATTAAAAAAAACCGAATGTTTATCTATGATAAAAATTATATACTAATTATACTGATAATATATTATATAAGAAAATTATTGTTGTTCTAATACAGCTGGCAATACAGACACAGTTAATCTTTATGCCATAAGCAAGGGCTGCAACCGCTGTTACCAGCATTACCCAGTGGGTACGTGTAGCTTGAAGATATGCTACGGGCGAGAATAACACTACCCCCACAACGCTCTACGATCCTATTAGACCGGGACCTACGGTTTAAAGTGGATTCCGAATCCTACAAACATCCATTGCACAGCCGGGATTCGAACCAGGAACCTGTGGTACCGAGCACTAGCCACTAGGCCATCAAGCCCCTTATATATATACACTATATAACAACATACTTACACACACTCTATATAACATACATACATACATATCTATACATACACAAGTAGTGTATGTATAACTAGTAAGTAAGAATATTTAGCATCATTATAACATTATAAATAAAAACGTTTTTTTTTTTTTTATAGCTATAATAATTTAAATTGTCTTTAAAAAAATGACATCATTTTGTAAAGATCCTATAAAACTTTTTCAAATTACCTAAATCTAGATTAATTCTTAATGAGTGCTGGCTTTTTGAATTACAATAACAACAATAGTAATAATTTAAAACGATGCAACTCGATATTCCATTCCACTTGTTGTAAACAAGCAATTACAGGAAAGGATCTCGATATATTTATGCGTGTATATCAATTATTCTCCTTCCCTCCCCCACCCCCGGCAGAGATCAGCAACCCCATTCGGCGGGTTTCAAAGGTGTTGTAACATCCGGGAATGGACCGGGGTAAAAGTAGGCCGAAAGCTGTTATTTTTGGTGTCATTACGACAACACGGATGTCCAGAAAATACACTCGGGAAGATGCGATGTTAGCTACGGAAGAAAGAGCCAACCGACGCCAAATGGGCGCCAAGTTGATTTCTCACTTTTTATTAGAAAGATGTATTTATCTATTAAAAAAAACAACTTTTCATTATTTATTGATCTATAGTACGTAATGAACATGGAATTGTAAGATTGTAAAAATATGCGGGGTTCTTAAATAAAATAAGAAACAAGTATATAAGTATTTTTTATTGTTAATTATTTGATTCGAATACTTGATTTTGGCATCTAGATTTGGGCGCCAAGTTGATTTCTCTCTTTTTAGAAAGATGTATTTATCTATTTAAAACAAGTAATAAAAAAAAAATAAAAAAAAATTAAAGTCAATTCCTACTTTTTTTTCACTATATTGCAGAAAAGTCCTTTACAAATAAAATTGAAATTTTCCTCTTACATCTGGCGCCATCTATTATTAGATACATGCAACTTAAATCTAAAAGAAATTTTGATTAATTAATTAAATTTAGTTAATGAATTGAAAAACTGTATTAACATCAAGTATCATCCACTAAAAGTTTAAAAAAATGTATTTGAACGTGAGTGGATGAATAAAAAGTATTTTATTGACGATTGAAAATTTGAACAAGATATATATAGGGAGAGTGTGAACTAATAGAAAAAGGTTTTTATTATTTATTGATTAGTACGTGATTAGTATGAAATTTTCGAATTATAGAAAATTTATAGGGCTCTTAAATAAAATAAGAAACAAATATATAAATATTTTTATTGTTAATTATTTGATTTGAATACTAGATTTTGTGATTTGGGCGACAAGTTGATTTCTCTCTTTTTAGAAAGATGTATTTATCTATTTAAAACAAGTAATAAAAAAAAAATTAAAGTCAATTCCTACTTTTTTTTCACTATATTGCAGAAAAGTCCTTTACAAATAAAATTGAAATTTTCCTCTTACATCTGGCGCCATCTATTATTAGATACATGCAACTTAAATCTAAAAGAAATTTTGATTAATTAATTAAATTTAATTAATGAATTGAAAAACTGTATTAACATCAAGTATCATCCACTAAAAGTTTAAAAAAATGTATTTGAACGTGAGTGGATGAATAAAAAGTATTTTATTGACGATTGAAAATTTGAACAAGATATATATAGGGAGAGTGTGAACTAATAGAAAAAGGTTTTTATTATTTATTGATTAGTACGTGATTAGTATGAAATTTTCGAATTATAGAAAATTTATAGGGCTCTTAAATAAAATAAGAAACAAATATATAAATATTTTTATTGTTAATTATTTGATTTGAATACTAGATTTTGTGATTTGGGCGACAAGTTGATTTCTCTCTTTTTAGAAAGATGCTTTTATCTATTAAAAAAAAAATATATTTTTTTATTATTATTATTTATTGATCGCTAGTAATGAATATGAAATTTTCAAATTATAAAAATTTACAGGGCACTTAAATAAAATAAGAAAATAGTTAATAAATATTTTTTGATTGTTAATTAATTGATTTGAATACTAGATTTTGACATCTAGATTTGGGCACCAAGTTGATTTCTCCTTTTTTAGAAAGATGCCTTTATCTATTTAAAAAACAAACAAAAAAAAAAAGGTTTTTATTAGTTATTGATCGATAATATGTATTAAATAATAAATTTTCAGATTATAGAAAATTTATGGGGCTTTTAAATAATATAAGAAACAAATATATAAATATTTTTTATTGTTAATTATTCGATTTGAATACTAGATTTTGGCATCAGCATTTGATTGGAATACTACACTTTGGCATCTAGATTTGGGCGCCAAGTTGATTTATCTTCTTTTTAGAAAGATGCATTTGTCTATTAAAAAAAAAGGTTTTTATTATTTATTGATTAGTACGTAATGAGTATGGAATTTTCGAATTGTAGAAAATTTATAGGGTTCTTAAATAAAATAAGAATCAAGTGTATAAATATTTTTTGTTGTTAATTATTTGATTTGAATACTAAATTTTGGCATCTAGATTTTGACGTCCAGTTGATTTCTTTCCTTTTAGAAAAATGCATTTATCTATTTAAAATTTTTTTTTATTATTATTATTTATTGATTAGTACGTAATGAATGTGGAATTTTCAGATTATAAAAAAAATTATGGAGTTCTTAAATAAAATAAGAATCAACTATATAAATATTTTTTATTGTTAATTATTTGATTTAAATTAAATATTGGCATCAGTTTTTATTTCACAAACGATTTATTCAATTTTTTAATGAAATAAAGGGGTGCGCAGAAGATCTACCTCCCCGTGGTGCACCTGGTAACACTTTTTAGTGGCTAAAAGATCTGCAACTTGGCATTATTGTTAAATTAATGAACTCTGTTTCACCATGTTTTGTTGTATTATTTTGTTCTTGTTGTATGTTTTTTTTTTGTTGTTGTTCTTTTTTTTGCTGTAATTGTTCATAATCTGCCATTGGAAATAAAAAAAAATTAAAAATTTTTTTTTTAATGAAATAAAGAATAAAATAGTGTAATGAAATAATCTAAAAATAATGAAATTAATTTATTAATTAATACAAATTAAATTAAATTAATTGCAATTAAATTGTAATTATTGTAATTAAATTAAATTAAATTAATTGTAATTAAATTAAATTAAATTAATTGTAATTAAATTGTAAATAAATTGTAATTAAATTAAATTAAATTAATTGTAATTAAATTGTAAATAAATTGTAATTAAATTAAATTAATTATAATTAAAGTGTAAATAGATTGTAATTAAATTGTTAATAGATTGTGATTAAATTAAATTAAATTAATTGTAATTAATTTCATTAATACAAATTATTTAATTTTTAATAAAATAGTCTAAACTAATAAATTAAAATAACAATTTTAATTTAATTAATTTATGTTATTTAGCACAAACACGTAAAATTTCTGTATAGCTGAATACTATAGAATTTTATAAACTAAAATTTTTAACAAATTATATTTATAAATTATTTTTAATTAATGTTTGTTCTATCTTTTTATAAAATATTGAATGCGTTAATTATAACACGTTATTCTAATTAATTTATGCCATTAGCGGAATATCGTTAAATTTTTATGTAGCTATCGGCTAAAAAATGTGATAATATTTTTTTAAAGAATTATATTAATAAAATGTTAATTATAATTTTATTCGATTAATTAAATTGATGCATTTTTATGCCCTATGCGCAACTCTCTGCAGTCATATTAGACCGGGACCTGCGACTTATAGTGGATTCTGAACCATTGTAAACATCCACGTCACTGCCGAGCTCGAACCCAAAACTTGTGGCACTGAGCTCCAGAACATCTCATTGCATTACAAAGTTTTAATTTTTTTTTAATGCGATTAATTATTATTACAGTGTTGCATGATTTACTTAGTTGCTCATTATTACTTATTATTATTTGCTACTATTTTACTTGTTACTGTTTTATTAATTATAATTATTAATTTACTAATTATTTTATTAATGTATGTTATTATAATGGGGCCTGATGGCCGAGCACCAGAGCGCTAGTCACTCGGCCATTCAGTCCAAAGAAAAGAATTATTTCTCGTAATCTTATTAAAAATAATTAAATTCTTGATTAAATTCTTAATAATTAATTCTTAATAATTAAACTTATTTGAAATTTTTGAATTGTAGAGGATAATTCTATGAATGTATGTTTATTATTTTTTGTAATATTAATAATTAATTAATTATTAAAATTAAATAGTATTTATGTCAATGAAGTTTTTATTTCCTCACTCTAATACGTATACATAACAATAATTTAAGCAGTAATTGAGCAATGTATATTTCCATTTGCTTGATAAATTCTGGTAAATTTTTATTTTAAACCAGATCCGCCTTGAGGAATTCCTTATCATCCGCTTAAAAATCGCGAGTGAAAATAAATACATCTAAGAAAGTCTCTCGCATAGTTTTTTTAAAAAAAATAAATAAATGAAATAAATAAAATAAAAATAAATAAGTAAAAATAAACTTAGTGATTACTTCAAAAACCAAAATAAATTAATTCTACCTTAACGAAAGTTCATAGAACTCAAGCCATTGAAAAGTTTTTTTTTTTTCTTCAGCCTTAGGATAAACGGAGGCCCAACAATTCAGGCGACCTTTAACAAAAATATCAACAAAACCAACTCGCATTGCTGTGTGTAGATAAAAAATAGATAAATAAAATAAATAAAAAGAACGAATTCGACCTTGCACCAGCTTTCACCGCCCTAATATCTATCGTCTGATGCTCTCCTGGTTTTGTTTTCTTCGATTTTAATCCGTGTCACGTGGTTTGTCCCCGATTCGTCCATCCTTAATCTTTTGCAAGGTATATTTGGATTGAACTCACCTGAACCGCAGAAGCCTTAACCTAGATTAACTTAAGCTCAGCTGATGGCTTCTTTTTTTTTAAATTTTATTTATTTATTTAAAAAAAAGGTGCTTTTCAATTCGGTTGTGCATTTGAACGACCGATTTTGAGTGATTCATGTTTAATGGATAACAACCTGGTTTTGGGAAGCGGTTTGTATTGAATAGTGCGGAATCTAATTCCTTGTCGTTCCACTTAAGAAATTTTGTTGCGAAATAGGTTTTATTAAATAAGATGTTATAGCCAATTGATGTAATAACACACTAAATGTGTTTATAAATAATTGGAATTTGTAGCAATTGGGCTTAATAAGTTGTAGAAATTGGACTTAATATGTAGCAAGTCATTGGACTTAATAATATTTTTTTCCCCATTTCATATTGTATCTTATTGTATACAGTATATATATATATATATATAACTGTATATATATATATTATATAATCATATATATATATATATATATATATATATATATATATATTACCCCTAAAAGGTAATTTCTTCTCCTCAACTCTCGGGGCCTTATAGCCGGGTGGCTAGCGCTCTGGTGCACAGTACCACAGGTTTCGGGTTAACACAGGTTCGATGGACGTTAAAACTATGGTGCCATGGACGTTAAAACCATAGGTCACGGTCTGTTTAACCCCGTGTGCATAAGATGACCGTAGAGCGGCAACTCAAACCAATCCCCCAACTCTCGTCGGTTGGCTGTTCGTGGTAAACATCAGTGGAACGTGAGGAACACTGATGTTTAACGATATATAATATATATTTATATATATATGCATCTTGATTTTAAAATAGACTTCTGCAGTGAAATTGTATACAATAAAATGCAATATGAATTAATTAATTACCCCAAATATGCGTGTGGATTATAGAGAATACTTGGAAAAGTATCGCCAACCAGTCTGAGTATCCATGCGAGACGCCACTGTCACAATCGCTATCGATTCTCTTCGTTCCTGATAGTGCAATAGGAGGTCGCCAACTTCCTAGAGGTAATTGTCTAGTATTTGCGTGTAATTAGTAGAGAATACTCGTAAAAATTTCGCCAGGCAGTCTGAATTTAGATGCGAGACGCCATTGTTAAAATCACCATCGAATCATCCTTAATTTTGCTGGTATATTTGGATTTAACTCACCTGGACCGCAAAAGATTAACTTAAGCTCAGCTGACGGCTTCTTTTTTTTAATTTCATTTATTTATTTAAAAGGGAGCTTTTCAATTCGGTTGTGCATTTGAACGACTGATTTTGAGTGATTCATGTTTAATGGATAACAACCTGGTTTTGGGAAGCGATTTGTATTGAATAGTGCGGAATCTAATTCCTTGTCGTTCCACTTAAGAGATTTTGTTGCTAAAAGGCTTTTATTAAATAAGATCTTACAGTCAATTATAATAAGTGTGATGTAATAACACACTAAAAGTATTTCTGAATTATCTGAATTTGTAGCTGATGTAAAAAGTCATTGCACTTAATAAAATTTTTATTCCTCATAAGAATAACAAAATTTAATAAGATTAGTAATAATTTTTAAGATTAATAATATTTTTTTTCCTTAATAAGAATACAATTTTAAGATCAAGATGCATGTATTTATTTTGTTAAACATCAGTGGCCCTCATGTTCCACTGATGTTTGCCACGAACAGCCAACCGACGAGAGATGAGGGGAAGAAAATACCTTTTAGGGGTAACTACCCTACATTTGCACGTGAATTGTAGAGAATACATTGATATGTTTCGCCAAGCAGTTTGAGTATCGATGCGAAACAACATTGTCAAAATCACCATCGAGTCTTCTCGTTTCTGAGGGCATAGATTGCAATGGATGCCACCAACTCGAATTTACTCTCAGATGAGGTTCGGTAACAATACGTATTATACTTTTACTGTAATGTACTTTCATTAACGATTTGATCACCAATTTTACATCCTACCACTCATTCCCATTCTTAAATAACATGAGAAAATTGTTCTAAATTGAAATACTCGTCAATTAAATCGTGCTCTTTGATTTTTTTGCTCCCGATAGGAATAGTATTATTAAAGGTTATTAACTACTTAATAATTAGAAATTATGATGCATATTTTTTTTCTATTCATAAAGCATACAATAAAACTGAAAAATGATACCATAAATTCTTTTTATGTTGTTTAGCACATTTTAAGTTATCATTAAAATGTATCGTAAATGCACAAATAAAAGCAAATTTAGGTGAAACTGGTGAAAGTTGAATGAACTCTACACTTTATGAGCATTATTTATTTATTTTTTCGCTTAATTACACTTTATGTGCTCGTATCACGCTGGCTGCT